>JAUKTV010000014.1:600000-1174576 GCA_030549205.1 Apiosordaria backusii
GTTTGTTCGCTCTCTGGAGTCGATTCGCTAGATCATTGACGGTCGGCCGTGAAGAGCGAATGGAGCTCAGCTGTGTTCTTCGGGACATTGGTGAAAGTGGCTGGCATACTGGTATAGGGTCCAAATGAGTCGCAAACACGTGGCTGGCAAGGAGAGTCCCACGCTGCCGCTGTTGATCGGATTGCGGATGGCGCAGAGGAGCCGTCGGTCGATCCATGATGAGGCTAGATGTCTGAGGACAAGTGACTCGGAAGGTATGCGCAAGCAAGTTTGTCTGATAAGAATGTGCGACCGAAGCTGCAGAATGATGACAGGGCAAAGCAAGTCACCACAAGGGCAGATCGTGATTCTCTGGCTGTGACGATGAACCGCGGAGGATGTCCCGGCAGGAGGATGCTCAGAGAGGAGGATGTTCAGAGAGGAAGATGCCTAGAGCGAAGTGGAGCTAGAAAGAAGGGTCCACAGAGTTGCAAAGCAATGTGCCCGGATGACTGCGGAAGAGAATTGGTGGCAGGTTGATGTTTGCTGCTGGCCCATGGCGGGCGAGGATGTGGAAGTGGGTCCAGGTTGGTCGCCAGACCACCGAGGGTGTTGTTGATGTCGCGGACCTGCTAACAATTGGTCACTGATGTTAGATGGGATGAAAGAGGATCCCTACTACCCCGGTGGAACCCAGCGCAAGTGGCGGGAGATGCGCAAGAATAAAACATAAGCTGGTAGTGATAAGACACCCCAATATCTATAAGCATTGCTCTTGTTTACATTTCTGATGCTGCCTAGTGCCTCAACATCTATTGCCACCATTCTCAGCCACGAAAAATTTGCATATGCCTACATATCCAATCTACCTTAGGGACGGAGATCGAAACTTCGCTACCCTGATCTGCCTGCAAGTAGACCAGTGAACCCTGTTTGCCGGTTTCTTGGTACTTGGTGGAATCAGCCAACTCCCATTCGAAATCTCTCTCGATGTTATTGCGAGTATGAAACTGGGCCGTCATCACTGTCGATATCATTGTTCTTTTGAGACAGGTCTTCCCGGGTATTGTATTACATTGGAAAGTAGGCCCGAGGCATTCATTGATCCCAGTTGCTGTCATCCTCGTCAGCTCCTCCGTCGCTAGCGCCTTGACCGGCGGTGCTGTGAACCTCGTGAGCAGTTCCGCTGCTCGCCACGCCGCTGATGACAGTCTGACTGGTAATGATTGTCTCACTGATATTGATAGCCTCGTTGGGTGCGGTCACCTCGCTGGGCGTGGTATCTACACTTTTATCGTTGGTGGGATCCTGCTTAGTAGCAAGCGGTGGCGTCTTATCACGCCGTGGGGAGGGGTTTGGGGGACAGAAGTCCTGTTCCATGTGCTGTGATGGTTCGCATGTGCCTGTTAGATCGTTCTCCTCTTGATATTGATGGTCCTGCTGTTTATCTCCTCGTCGGCTGTCATGTTCATTGTTGTGACACGTGTTGTTCAACTTTTGTCGCTTGGGATTGTGCTCCTGAGCCTCCACAGCCTTGTCGCCACATGTATATATTGTCCCATTCTTCTTGCTACCAAACACCTCCCGGAAAAGCCGCTTGTTCTGGGATTCAAGCTCCTGATCAGGCCCCCGGTTGAGTAGGACCTCATTCTCGAACGTCATGGTGTTTTGGGTACGCCATTTTGTCGGTCTTCTCATGCGGTTTGCGAGGCCGTGGATGGTGCGCCCCGAACTGAGACAATGAAAAGCAGGGTGTGTTGACCGCAAAGCTGGGGAATCAGGCGTGCATGGCGGGATAGGATCCGGATGGTCCAGCCATACCAAACTCGAAAGGAGAATGCTGGGTCGAATACTGGGATATCGTGGACTTGAAGAGTCGTAGGATTGATCCATGATGTTCGTAGTTGCAGCCAGCCAAGAGTGATGTGTGCGCAGGTGATGGGAGAGAATGTGCAGTTAAGTAATAGATGGTGCCAGGAACAGCGAGAACCAGATCGCCGGTAGGTAATGATGATGATGTCTTCCTAGTGCCCTGGAGTTAGGAGAAGGGAGAGGCGGGTGGCGACTGGAAAAATGCCATGTTATGGCAACAAAGCTGCCCGCCGGGGAAGATGAACCAGGGCGACGTGACTTGATGTGGGTCTAGGGCAATTGCTAAAGTACCCGAGTGTGTGCTTGATGATGGATGGGATGAAAACGGCATGCCTACGCCCGCGCTGGTACCCGCAGTGCAAGGGCCAGGATACCTATCCCACGAATAGAACTGAATTTGATGGGGGTACGACCCGAATATCTATGAAACCTAAACGACCAGGACAACGACTAGATATTAATGTTCAGCTCTGACTGTGGTGTCTTCAAATCGTTGACCTGCAGCAAGCAGTAGGAAAAAGGATATGGCAGGATAGATGCTGAGTGCTTGCTAGAAATATATTAAGACTCTTTATATCATAGACTCCGTGTACCTATCTCCAACAGCTCCAACCCTCAAAATCATGC
This sequence comes from Apiosordaria backusii, assembly GCA_030549205.1. Taxonomy (NCBI): domain Eukaryota; kingdom Fungi; phylum Ascomycota; class Sordariomycetes; order Sordariales; family Lasiosphaeriaceae; genus Apiosordaria; species Apiosordaria backusii. The sequence goes on from JAUKTV010000014.1 coordinate 602,479, forward strand.
GTTATACTCCAACACCTCGAATCCTCCAACAGGTAGCTCTCACAGCCCGAAAATACATCGAGGTACCAACATGTCCCAACATAGGTACTTCTCCAGACTTCTTCTGATCCAACCTGTCACCGCTGACAGCCCCTGAATAACACCCCCGGAAAGGCAACCCCAAATAACATCCTCCAAGACAATAACCCCTCTTAGCCCGTAATTGCTCCTTCCACATCACACTCCCTCTCGAAGTTTCTGGCCTTCTGTCTTGACCCTCTCCTTATATCTCAACACCGCCCACGCCATGGTGCACCTTCTCATGTAGTTGTTCATCAATGGCATCTCCGCCATGACGGTGTCATACTCATCCCCAGTGAGCTTATCAATGGCCGCCTTATAGCCTTGTTTGTACTTGTCCAACTTGGCCAAGTACCCCCTCTTGTACGCCTCCTTGTATTTGGAAGCCCGTTCTAATCTTGAGCCGATCTTTTGTTCGAAGCGATTACGAGGGGGGGAGGACTCCTCACTGCCACAGATAGTTAGCACTTTGTGACCGAAAAGCGTCGTTTATGGGATAAAGAACCTACGTGGAGGTTGTCTGGTTGCCTTGGGGCATGGTGATTTTCTTCTGCCTGTGAAGACCGCCGCGCTGATGGGCTTCGTAAGGCTCCCCCGTGGTGAGGCAGATGGCCGTTTCATTGAAAGCGATGGCGTGTCTGGCTTGCCCTTGTTCTAGTTGCTTTTGATTACTTGTAGTGGAGCTCTGATAACGCGAGGAGTGGAGGCCGTGAACCTTCTTCTTCATGGAGAAGTGGTGAGCGCTCGAGGCGGACTTGGAGATGGCCTTCCTCTTTATGCAGCTTTTTTTCGGTGCTAAGTAATGATGAGGAGCGGTCCGGGGATGCTGGATCATGCTGGCCGAGCTGTCACCCTCGTCTATGTCCGTGCTGTGAACATCATCGGTGATGAAGCGAAGAGACTCATCGCTAGCCTTGCCCATGGTTGAGCTGGAAACCTGGCTGGTGTTGCTCGTAGACTTGCTGGCGCCTTGCCCGAAGTCGTGGTTGGTGGTCTGGCCGGCAGCCTCGGTGGTATCAGGTTGCGAGGACATGCTGTGGCCTTGTGAGGGGCTGGGTGACGAAAGGTCCAAGTGTATATGTAGCGACTCTATGCTCGACAGGTTGTTGAGGTTTCTTCGGCCATGATGGTGCTGCTCGCTAGTGTCATTCTCCTTGTCATCGTCGGCTTTCTGGTGCGCTTTGTCTGCACGTGGCTTGAATCGCTTGTCATGGTGTTCATCTCGCGCCGTGACTTTCTCATGGGTCGTGAAGGTTTGGCGAGCAGCGGATGCTCCGTAATCTTTCCCATCGGATATCACTCGAAGGGGCCGGTTGGTGTGAGACTGACGTGTCTGGCTGTACTGTCTCATGCCCTGGGTTGCCATGCCGTTTGGATGCTGTGCCCCCATGATGGGATCCATGGTATTTGACCAGGCAGATCGCAGGATGTATGTGCCGAAGCAGGGTTTGTGCAGACAAGGCAGGAATCTTGGACTACCAACCGGGAAACGACGAGAGGCCAACTTAGTTTGTGATGATGCTGGTTTGTGCGCTGGTGATCTGCGATGATAGGGAGCGAAAGATGACAAGAGAACGAAGCAAACTGAAAGTTGCAAATGATGCTTGATGCAAAGCTGATGTTTTTGCCCCAGCGAGGAGCATGAAGATGTTGTGAGTTGATGTGGGTCCTGATGCGGTTGCCAGAGCCCCACGGGATATGTTTGATGTTTACGGGGTTGCTGTTTACTCGCTGATGTTGAGAGGGTTAGGGTGCCCAAGACAACAACAAAACACCACTTAGACGAAGCAGAGCCTACATAAGGTCAAGAGGGGCAAAAGAAGGCATAAAGAAATAAAAGCGACAGAACCACCGGTCCGGTCCGAGGACTCAGGCAACGATCCACATTGTTTCCAAGCCCAGGTCCACAAATAGGCAACGATAGACCAGTAAGCTTGATACAACGGCCGCACTCTGTATGGTAGATAAACAGACAAATGACGGTCGACAACGCAGAACCATGAAGCCATCTGGAGTTTAAACTGGCGACCTCTTCCTAACCCTACTTACGTCTGACTGTAAAGCCCTAGGGTCTGGCAAAAAAGTCCCCAACAATCTGTGGATGCGAAAATGGTCGGCGTCGTGGGCCCCGCGAGTGTCCTTGTTGTTGCCCTAAAGCATGGGCCAGAACCCATGGGCAGGGAGCACATCACATCGCTGCCTTAGGCACCAGCGCTCCCAGCCACCCCCAGCCTCCTGAAACAGACAATAATAGTGGTGAATAGGGACCAACAATAGATGAGTTTTTCGCGTGGCCTGTGGGTGGGGACATGGAGTCACCTTGAACGGTGACGAAGACGGTGACTTGTGGGGCATCAGTCAATTTGATGGCGGGGTGGCAGCTTTGGGGCCAGCTTGGCATGAGCTCAAGGATGAGAAGAAATATATACAGGTTTCGATGATGTGGGAAATGTATGATGCCTTTTGCTTGATGTATGCACCATCAGTGTGAGGTTGAAAGGATGACAAGTCGCTGGGTGAGGACCTTGGCAACTCAGACAGAGACGTGTGAGGCATTCAAAGCAATCAACGAGCCTTGACAACCTCCCAATCTGTTCAGGATCCCATAGGCAGAAAAAAGAGAGCTTTGGTGCCCTCGTCTTATCTTCCCAGGGCCTCGACCCAGAAGCCGCTTCAGTCAAATAGACGTCCCCTTACGCACGATGCTATGTGGTACTTGGGCTGAGGTTAGAAATATCAATAAAGGCATACTTACGAGATCATCTAATGATAAAACCTCCTTATTAAAGACCTCCTTCTGCTTTCCCAGCACCCCTTCACGAAGATCATAAATCTAGCCTTGCTTGCGCACAAGGAGCTTTCCAATATCCCCAACACCAATCAAGCTTCGTTTACACACACTGGTATTTTTTGCTTCGCTGGCGCGCTCTCACGAAGATCCATCAAATCCGACTTCGCTCGCGCGTGATGCTGTTTTCTGTCTTGTCGGCGCTCCTCCACGAAGACCAGGTAAATACACCGCTTGCGCACCACATCACTTCTTGTTTCCCAGCGCCTCTTCACGAAAAATAACTAAATACATGCATCGCCTGCGCACAATGCTGTCAGGCCCAGCAGTGCTTGCTCACGATGTCTTCTATTAAAGCTCAGACGAGGTATAAAATTGCTATGACGAGTATGAACATCCTCCAAGAATGAAAAAAATATTGGTTAACATTGAGTCGCAACTCTCCCTTATTAATTCATGTAATGCCCGCCTTCTAGTGGTGCCTACTCTCTATCAACGCTTCTAATCGAGAAACTCCCGTCCTCCGTGCCCCGAAGATAACAACGATGCCACTACCCCAATAATCTTACGCCATTGAAAAGTGACCTTTCTCTTCCCATCAAATTATTCCCTCCTGGTGCTACGAGCTGTCGCCCTCTGTTCTCTGGCCGACGGGGCAGACCTCAGCTCCTCGATTGCCTTCTTTGCGGACCTTGTCCCTTTCTTCGCTAGTCGTCTCTCCTCGGCGTTCCGGGCCTTGCACCGTCGCATCATGCTCCGCGTTTTCACCCCGCGAGCCTCCTCCGCCATGTTGAGCTTCAGGTTGCTGGCGGCAAGGGCAAGGAGGCCATTTAGAGTAGCCTCATCCTCATCAGAGGCCTGGGAATCCGTATCGCCACTGAGGAACTGGTTAGCTTTGCTCGGTATAAATAAACGTGTCTAGGAGCCAGTAAAAGCTTACTCGACCTCCTGCGTCAGGTGTTTGTCGTCCAATTCCATCTTGTCGCCGGATGCTTGGTTCTTGCGCAGCCGGATTTCCTTCTTGACTTTGGCATACCAATCTTCGCGAGTATTTCCACGCAGCTCATACACGGTACGAGTTACGAGGCAAGTGGGAGGGTCGGTACTGATACGAACGGAGCCTCTCTTGTGGTTGGGACCGGTATAGAGGCTCTTGGGATTGTGGAAATAAAACTGGCTGGCCCAAAGGCGGCGTTGCCATGGGTTGGGCGTTCTTGTGGACTTCAGCACACCCTTCAACTGGCCCACAGTCTGACGATGAGGAGAGCTTCGCGGCGTGGCGATGCCCCAAGTGATGTGGTCGGTGGTGGCCGAAGGTTGTTTGCGACTGGGTGTTTTGGCGTGAGCGTGGTAGGTCGCAGACTGGAGGGTTGCTGGTTGATCTGCCTTCTTGACAACGAAGTCATCGTCCTCAGGAGAGAGACTGGGCGTGGGAGGCGTGAGGGTGGCCATTGTTGTCGTGTGAATGTTTGCTGATGAAGGTGAAAGGATCGGTAACAAAGAGAAAAATAAGGGAACGATAATGGCCTTTGCCTTGTAGCAGTTCACAGAAGACTGCTGTGGTGGATCATTCACGAATAAATATTCCCCCCTACTGACCCCCGGCACTGCCCCCGTCGTCGAACGTGAATGCTGCCCTGTTGGTCAAAGCTTTTCTATCGACATGAACGCTCCTGATTCTCCAGCCGCCTCCTTTTTCTGTCGACTTGGAAGCCCTCAGGGTTCACGGTCATGGGATGCCTGAGGCAGCAACGTGAGGTTGAAACACCAACTTGCTCTCATGAGTCACCGTGAGCTGCTAATGGCAATGGGGCCAGGTGGGAGTCGTATGGGCCTGCACTATCGCAATAAGCCTGCTGGTGTCCCTGATCCCCTCGCCTACCCCAGCAGCTCCCTCTCATCCAGGCTCTGGTCGATCAGCATGCCAAGGTTACAACTTGTGGCCTACCACAACACAACTTAAACTGCTGGTGTGGCTAGCGGTGGGCCCTTTGCAGCAGTGTCGTGTATTGGCTGGCTCTTCCTGAGGCCGGTCTCTTTTCTTCTCAGACACCTCTTCTCTAGATAGGTACGGTTGTGAGTTGCTTGTCGTCCTCCCTTCAAAACAGAGTTTCTTCGCTCGAGTTCTTACAGACCCTCTTCTGTTATTTTTCCTGTTGACCTTTCTCGCTATAATCCCCTCCAGTTCGAAAAGCCTTCGACACCTGTGTCTTCTCCCTTTTATCATTCGACGAGGTAGTCTCCGCCTTTGGACGCACCTGTTCACAAACTTGCCAGCCAGATGCTCTACGTAGGATGGGCGTCAACATCCGTTCCAGGCTCGCCCATCGTTCCCTTATTACCATCCTGCCACAGTGACAGCAGATAATGACAGTACTCGCCGACAGAGCAACTCCACAGCGGCCATTGGGAGACCTGAGCCTCTGCATCAGTGCACCAGCCTTGAGCCTTGCACAGTAAGGTAGACAAAGTCATTGAGTACCGAGCTGTGAGGTAAAGCAGGGTGTAGATCTGATCATAGAAAATAAACAGGAAAAGCTAGTATAGACACACTGGTTGTGGGGGAGGCTCTGGTTTTGTGGACTAGCTATGTTCATGGCAGGATGACTCAAGAAAGAGGAGAAAACATTTGGCCCAATCATCATGGTCATCTAGAAGCCGCTCACAGCGCTTGACATTAGGTGTGGCAAAGAGCTGACGGCTCTCAGACCAACCACTAGGCACTGTTTGGAGGGTATTATTTGGGTTGGCCTTTCTGGAAAGGAGATGAAGTTGGGGGTGGATCGAACATTTCCAAGCTAGCCTTTTAGATGTCTTCATCGATGAACCTGTTGGCCAACTGTTTTAGGAAGTGACTTCTCTAAGCTTGGTGCTGTACAGGAAGGTAAACACAAACCGGGGTAAACAAACAGGGGGGTAAACATACCGGGTGGTAGACAAGTAGGGGGGTTAGACACAAACAAAGGGATGAACACAAACAACGGCAGGTAAACACAGTGAGGGCGTAAGCACAAACAAAGGGCGTAAACATAAGGTACTTAAAGAAGAGGACGTCCGCACCTTAGAAGGTTTGAGGGCACCAGACTATTGAAAGCAGTGACGATGACGGTGAGTTTGGAGGGGTGCACTTCGGGACCCGTCCAGTTGGTGATTGGGTCTTCCAGACATCGTTAACCATGAATGTCGGTCCACCAGTTAATTGTAGTGCTAGCGATGAGGGGCTGCGTCTTCAGCTATCGGGTCCTAAGTGGAGATATACTATTGCTACAGATGCATCAGCGTGGTAAATTGGAAGCCGTGTGTTAACCCATAGACGGAGGGCAGGGTGACGAGAAGACCCAATCCCTTTCTAATCCAATGGCTTGATGGATTATGGGTGTCTTGCAGGCGCATCTGTTGGCATGAGGGTTATTTCGAAGATGGCTGACGCAAAAGAAACCGGCAGAGAGGAAAGGCTTGATAACCCCCCGTGGACGGAAAATTAGGTTACCTCTATGGTCAAATGTTTGGTGGTGCTGAGCACTTTTCATGTTGGTTCTTGCAGAAGATTGGTCAAGATGACTCAAGAATGTTCAAATTTCAGGACAGAGTCTTTGTTAACCCAAGTCTGATCCTCCACCTTTGGCGCGAGGACAATGGTATCAAGTCAAACGGCTTTATCCAATACTCAAACAGATCCACTGGTGTCTTGACATTGCCATCCAGAGACTGTAGTATCATATCGTAATCTTGAACCGCTTTGCCGGGAGGAGCATCGAATTGTTTCTTCGGTTCAAAGGTACCTAGGTTCGATCTGCCACTTTCCAGCGTGATTCAGAAGCACCTCAGATAAGTTCCCTTCCGCAAATATTTCTGACACAAAAGTAATCTATCCTTTATGCTAGTTAAAGTCAATCAAGGTATTCAATCCATGTTGTTTCTGCTGCCTGGTGAAGCTTGGTGTCCAGCAAGTGGCTGTTCACGAAATTGTACCGAATCACGCCCACCTGTATGAACGGGATGCTACCCGAATATTCGCAACCTTCCATGTCAGATTCTTCCGTTTATGGAGAAGCAGGTTAGAGCGGCTGATCCCGTATATATGGGACCTGTAATACGCCAAAGAGTGATGCAACCGAACATACTATCCGTGTATCAAATTACCTAGGCGTCATAGGACAACACCACCACGTCCCTATCAACCGCGGGATCACGACAAATTACAGTCCTTCACGGATATTTCGAGCGACTATCAGACAAGAACGAAAGAATCTACGCAGCCAGATATATTCAAAACACCTACTATCTAGTTACTTTACCCAACTTCGGCATCAAGATGGCAGTTATCCGGCTTAACAAGCGGTGGCCTCAACACAAAGAACTGCGGATCCAGTTTCTGGATGGCACTTGGGCCATGAGGAACAGGGTCGTAATGTATGCTCGGCAGTGGGAAGAGCATGTCAATTTAGTTTTCAATTTCGTTTCCCACGGCCCCTCCGACATTCGAATCTCGTTTGACCCAAAGTACATGACTCTTGGCCATGGAGAGTCGTGGTCCTCCGTTGGCACCAACGCTCGTCGAAAGTCTTTGAGTCAGCCCACCATGCTGATCCGTTGCAGTATAATGGAGGATCGTGACGGTGGTGCTAACACCATTCTCCATGAATTTGGCCATTGCCTCGCGTTTGAGCATGAGCACCAATCTCCCGAGGCCGACATTCAATGGAATAGGGCAGTGGTGCTGGCAGAGTCTGGGATGTCAGCAGAGAATACCGACCAGTATATCTTGACCAAGTTCGAGAAAGACGGACAGGTTGATTGCTCGTCTTTCGATCCGACTTCTGTTTTGATGTACACAATTCCAAGTAGGTGGACACTAGATGGCTTCTCCGCAGACAGAGTGTCAGTTTTATCACCCCTCGACAAGGCATTTGCCGCCAAACACTACCCGCCTCTCGGATGCGCACCTTCGGCTTCTGAACACTTGTCTATATCTAACAACGAACTTTTGGGAGGTTGGACATGCCTCGAGTGCAGGAAAGGGGGCTGGAATCAATACTGCCATGTAAGGTGCAGGTACTACGGCGTGAAATGAGGCAGGCACACTTTACATACATGTACTAGATTGATACCTTGACCACACCGACCAAATGAACCTCCTGCTTTGATATGGGTGACTATTTGTAGCGACTTCCTTGTGAAGTCAAATTCTTATTTCAAACGCCCAGTATTTCGTCCACTTTGCCCACTACCTATCTCTAGGGTGTCAACACCATGACCTCCACCCCCCAGGGTCGCCCACAGTAGCGCGTTTCTTTCTCCTTTTGCCACTATTCCTAATTCCGACAGTGGACATCGCATCTCATGGAATTGAGCCAAGGAATCTTCCACCGCTGGCAGTCCTCTTATCAGCCATCTCAAGTTGGTAGCCGTATAGACGGTACCTACCTTTCCTGCACTGGCTACCCGTGCCCACTTGAGGGTGTCCTGCTTGCGTGGCCCCGAAAAGTGGGTCGCTCCCTGGGCACAGATAACGACTTCACCAAGATTCTGGTGTTAGTTTGAGGCAGTCACATGACCTCGACACCCAGCGACCAATAAGTACCTAACATGGATCCTACCGAGCACACCCACAGCCTCTACTTTTCATAGCTGACCGGTTGCCTCCTTTGGCGCAACGAGCTGCAGACTACTTCTAAGGTAACAAAGCCCAAGAATAGTGGACTGGACGGAGGTAATTACCTAACCTTCGTCGTTTAGACCAGTTCTAGCATACAAGCCTGCTTTTGTCAAGCACATGCATGCACTTACGTCTGGCGACGACACGCGATCTGTCTCGCATCAGCGACATCACGATTTCCTCTCTTCAAGATGACCCGTTCTTCGACTACATATGGCCGAACCGTCACGAGTTCCCCGACGACAATGCGTTTTTCTGGAACATCCATCTGAAAAAGTTGCTTTATGATCCCCGGATGACCTTCCTGCTCGTCGAACTCCAAGACGGCGACGATAGCGACGAAAGTAGATCCCATGCCAGGTCCGAGAAGCATGAGAGGGCCGCCCATGGCCCGACTCCACGCACCGTTATTTCATATGGTATCTGGGAGCGAATTGGCAAGGAAGCCGTTGCCAAGCGGAGAGCAAGGAAGAAGAATACCTGGCAAAACAAATTTGATGGTGAGCTTCTCGTGGACCCAGCCCTCATTCAACTTCCGTATAACGTGTATGCGTCGGTTGCTGAGCTGTTCTGACTGCTTACCCGGTTTCCAGCCCTGACCGCCTGGCAAGAGAGGTGGTCCATATCGCGCAAATACACTCGCCGTGACGGGTCTCCGGCACGCCAGGCGGCATCCGACGTGGTCGACAAGGCTGTGCGACGTGACTACTTCGAGGGCGCTGGGATACATGACTGGTGGTCAATGGAGCTGTTGGTGACGGATCGTCAGTACCGGGGAAGGGGTGCAGCCTCATCTATCGTCCGGTGGGGCTGCGAGGTTGCCGACCCTGAGGGGTGCTTCGCAGGCGTCTGCGCCAGTCCGATGGGCGAGGTGGTGTATGCTATGGCTGGATTTGAGAAAAAGGGTACAGAAACCGTCAAGGTCGAAGGGGAGACAGACGAGGTAACGTTCACTGTTATGCTGCGGCCTCCACATACGGGCCGGAAGCGCAGTTGCAACCTAGACCCCGGCAAAGCTGAGGTTGTTGCACCCTTTCCATTGACCCAGCGGTAGCTTCAAGAGTTGAGGGCGACGAGCAAAGGAAGGGCGGTGTTCTCGTCTGGTCAGCGGGGTGAAGCTTGTCTGTAATGCTAATGCCATCACTGCCCTTTTCGTCATCAATGGGGTCGTCGTCGCTGCTGCCCCCCATGCAGCCATTAGGGTCAATGGACGGGTTGCCTTGACCCACCTGTCTTGCTGATAGCTCTGATGTTGGGCAGCCAGCCACCAACAGCCGCAGCTGTGTTGAGGCCGATACACCAAAAACGTATCCGGATTGTTACTGGTCGAAAGCAACGTCATTGATGTGCATGGGGAGGCAAAGACCGTTCTAGACCCCATAGCTATGATACTCAGAGCCGATGGCGGCAGTTATGCATGTGGTATGACGAGCAACTGCTCCAATGGCGAATGCATGTGCCGTGTGCTCATCCCTTCCGGGCCACGGTGGCTGACTCCGCGCATACACCTTTGATGCCACAAGATTCTCACTCCTGGTATAAGATCCCAGCCATGGCAGTGGATACATAGAGATCTGGGCATGAACTTTAGATTCAGGGCAATCCTTTCTCCCAGTCTGGAGTCACTCTATACACCTGCCCATCACTTTGCCTCAGTCTTTGTTGAAGTACCCACTCACGGCTATCGCCAAATCAGTCCAGCTATTCATCATTATGGCGAATCAGGAAGACGAAGTTTCTTAGACCCGCTTCCCGGCTACGCCAGAGCCTATTTCCTTCGCCAGGGCCGAGACACCCTCGGCAGTATACTTCCCTGACACCAAGACACTCAAGGTGTCCATCTCCGGTACTGTCGAACCTCTGAGAACCAAGTCTATCTCTCTGGTGTACGACGAAACTTTCAAGACTGGCATCAAGTTCAAGGTCAGGGCCGTGCGCGGCCTGGAACCTGTCCCGGGCACAGGCTACGAAAGGATGACTGCTCAGGGCAAGGTGCAACTTGATATACCCAGCAAGGCAAATGGGTTCGATGACAAAAAGGCCATCATCGAGGCAAAGGGTGATGATACTGTACAGAGCTTCACCGCCACCATCACTTTCAGCAAAGGTCCTGATCCCGATGCACCAAAGCCTACCCCTGCAGTAGGCAAGTTCGCTAATTCCACACCCACTGCTGTCACCGTCACCAGCATCCAACTCCCAAAGGATGGCACTGAGTCCATTTCCACTGTCGTCCCAAAGGATCTAGCCTCCGGCTCGGCTGTGATCCTTAAGCTCAACAAGGAGTACCTCCAGGTCGTCGATGCGTCGATTAGAGACACCAAATTGTTCTGGAAAGTCCGGTGGGCGAAGCAGCCTCCTGCATCTACGAACCCGCAGACCGTGGAAGTCATTACGACTTCGGTGGTAGGGCAGCCGGCCAAGCAGGTCGACAAAGCGGAGCGGTGGACAGTTCGTTGGGTGGCAAATTGAGGCTCAGCATCAAGGGGTTGCAACTTGCACGCTTGTCATTGCATTCTTCGAAGATAGTTGCCTTTGAGGACACATAGAAATTTCTACTAGGATCAATCAACAAAGGCATTGTCTGCGTATGTCATTCTGAAACCTCACAATCCGTTGAAGAAGCTTCTCGTCAAGTAAACAAAGGACATGATCAAGCCACAGCTTTGTTGTCCTAGGGCATCGCAGCTGCCTTCACAGGTTTTTGCTCACCTATCGAGCACCTTCTTACTGTTTCACTGATGTGTCCACGATCTTCGTGCGCAACACATTTCACCTGGACTCTTTGAGAAACAGCGACCGCTGCTGCTGATAAAATGAGGCAGTCCCCTCTGCCTTTCCTGCTCTTACCTCGGAACTCATCACACCACCACCAAACATTCTAACATTTGCACCCACACTTAAATCTCCCGCATCATGCAGCCTTATCAATTCTACCAAGCCCAGCACGGCAGCGAGAACGACGAAGAGGGCTATTTCAGCGACAGCCAAGGCGGCAGCTACGACCACAGCTTCAGCGACCACAACGACTTCAGCGGCGAGAGATATTCTAGCAATGACGGATACTACAGCGACTCGGACTGGTATGACCGGAACGAGTGGTACATAACCCGACTCGAGATTGACTCCGCGCTAGCTCGATTTCAAGACGATGATTCCGATGATGAACATGAAGGTGGCCAGTATGAAGATGACGAAGATGACCATTGCTGTGGCTGCTGTGGGGCTGAGGACTGTTCCTGCCAGTGTGGTGAGGGTGAAGAGGGCTGCCAATGCTACGAAAGGGACGACTGCCACTGCCGATACTGCAATGCCGATGATGACGGTAACGATGGCGATGACGATGACGGCGATGACGGCGATGACGATGATTATGACGATGAAGACGATGATGAAGATGAGTACGGGCAATACTGATCGGAAAGGTGGTCCCAAAGTTCGCTGATGAGGACTGTATCATACACCCCTGGTTTGGACAACGACATCTTTGCTGGCGATGATGTGCTGCCATCGCCACTTCCCTATAAACCCAGCATCAGCGCCTCGTTCTTTCCAGAGGAAGGTAATTGAGTATGCGGTCGCCATCGCGCCGAAGCACGGGTGGTTGAGCGTTCGTTGAGGTATCAACATCATTAGATTTCAGAATAGAAACTCGGGATTAACAGACCTTTCTGTTTTCAGTGTGCAGAGACTTGAACCCCGTTGGCCCTGTGGGGGTTGCCTACAATCGGTTGTTTGTACCTTCAATGCTGTATTTTCTTCCTTCTTTATCTCCACTCGTGCCCGGAGGCGACTGCAATGAGTAGACAGACTAGAATGGCGTGATGAATCGAATGGCACATCTCCCAACACTCGAAGCGCAGACTCTTCTTCGTCTTGACTCACTGAGGAATCTTCGCCCGCATCGACAAAGATAACACGCGGAATCCCTCCTATCTCGTCAACATACCGAGCGGCAAAATGTGCACCTCCCACACGCCGCATGTCAAAGACCCTGACATAACTGATGAAGCGCACACTTTCCATGTCACTATACCTAGTGCCCCGCGGGAGCGCGGTGTTGACATCCCGGTCACCCCTCTAGGTAGACATCTGTGAAGCAGGTTCAAATTCAAGACATGCGAGCGGCAATTCAAACGCATTCACCAATAGAACTGTAGGAAGAGCCCAGCGTAGAGACATTACCTAGGTACTATTCAGGGTTGTAAAATAGTCGACTTAGTCTGACTAGCCCAAAAGTCGGACTTAGCCGTAATCAGACTTAGTCAAAGTCTGCAAAAGTCTTAGTCAACCGTAGTTTAGTATAGTCAGACTAATTAGTCAGAGGGTTAGGGTTATATATAAGGATCTTTTCTTTTTTTACTTTTTTCCCTTTTCTTACCTTTTTTTTTAAAAAGTTATAATTAACGTTTTTACATATTTTAATTTAATTTAAATGATAATATATATTATATATTTATATATTTTTTATTTATTTATTCCCATATATAACCCTAACCCTCTAACTAATTAGTCTGACTATACTAAACTACAGTTGACTAAGTCTTTTTCAGAATTAGTCAAAGTCTGGACTAAATCGGCCTATTCCGTAGTACGGTCGATTAGACCGCAGTACTAAGGAACTATTCCAACCATCAATCCGCCTGTCTCGATGTACTTGAGCGAAATGGATCCATTTCATCGATATCACGGTTCCACTGAGAACAACCGTCTGGCATTGTGGAAAATACTTATTTCATCCAATCAACCAGGAGCACCTAGATATTCACTTAAGCCCACCTTCACATCCTCCAAAATCACAACGGCAACCGAGAGCACTCATTGAATCCACCTGCATATTCACTACCATGTCGTCGTCACGCACTGCTCCGCCGAAAACATATATAGTAATCTCCTCCATTTTCTACCTTCATTTCATTTATTATTGCATCTCTCCATCATCACCATCACCAACTGCAGCCGCACTCGCCCCTTTTACCACGCGTCACATTTCTGCTAAACAACAATAACAACACGGATCTTACCATCACAACCAAAGTGCCATCCTCAACCAGAACCTGCAACTGCCATCGCGCCTGCGCCTCCAAGACACTCTCTCAGTTCGAACCGTTCTGCCCCAACTGCATCGCTGAGCACAACGCCCCCTCCATTGACAACCGGCTCTCGGATAAGGGGAACGAGAAGGGCACCCACGAGGCCCGCGATGATGACACCGTCTCGGTTGTATCTTCAAGCTTTCCGAAGTTGACGACACAGCAGGGACACAATGCACCTGTTCCGGAGCAAACCAAGAGTCAGCAGCAGGACAAGAAGGGGGGCGGCCGGGCCTCTGAGAGCAAGCGAGATACCACCAATGATGGGGAATTTGTTCCCAGTCATTGCTCGAGCATGTAGAGTTCTGTAATCAGCATCGTGAGTCATTTTCAACATTGAGAGCGCTCCAGGCAGGGTGATGGCTGATCGGAAAATCAGTTGCTTAGATGCAATACTAGTACCCTGGCGCAAGGGCCTGCCAAGAATATGTTGGCAGGGTAACGAAAAGGGTTAATGGCGGGCAAGGGTGGGGGGGGTATGGAATAACTGGGTACCTTAGCTAGCCGTTTGACATACACAAAAAACAGGCAAAATTTGGACTTGCGAACCCAGATCCTATGTTTCTAGGACATAGAGAAAAACAAAAGGTTGATCTACATGTGTATTGTGGTGTAGAAGCTACAAAAGAGAAATCGTCACCTGCAGGATTCGAACCTACGCTCCCGAAGGAACAGCCTTAGCAGGGCTGCGTGTTAACCACTCCACCAAAGTGACTTGAGATCTGCTGATGTTAGAGGTGATCAGAATCAGAGCTTACACAGACCACCAAAAGGGAGAACAATTTGCCCAAGACTGGTATCGGAATATTTAAACAACTTACCAGTAACATGGACGGTGTGGGTGCGAAGAAACAAATGCTGGTCTACAAACTCCAAAGTGATTGTCGGCTCCACTCTCATAATCTATGCAAGAATCTACCACCGTTTACAGCATCACATATGCCTCTCTTACTGTCGTGACTCTGTTGACATCGCCATCCTGTTGGTACTCTTGGGCCCGACCTTTTGCTTCTGCTTGGCCTGATCCTGCCGAGCTTGCGCAGCCTGTGACTCCAAAACGGTTTTAATGGCAGGCTTATAAACTCTCTTTGATCTTTGTGATCTTTTGACAAAGTGTTTCAACTTTCTCCTCTGCAAGTCTTTTGGTGCGCTCGAAAGTGGGCCTTCCACCCCCACTAAGACGGTAACCTAAAATCTTCTGACTGGTGGCCTTGCCAAGTTGATCTATCATCTGCATGACAATGCTAGTAGAGCAGTGGAGAGATATCACCCTTGGATCTGCATTAACGCCTGTTGGTCCAACCGCCTGGGTTGTCTCTGAATGTCCGAAGATCAGCGGGATTGTATCGAAGGTTTGCTGGTCGACAGAGTGCGTTCTCTGCTTTCTATATGCTCTATCAATCAAAGGGCTTGAAAGGTTGGTATGGGGAGCTGTGATTTTATCGTGGTTGTTCTTTGTATCAACGGGCATCAGCACCGTGTCGAGACCGATCGTATTGTAAGAATTCCACGTGTTGCGGCCATTCCTGACAGAGTCTGACTCTATCCGTTTTCCTTTAGCATCCTTAGGAATGCACTGCACAAGTACTGGACTGGGACATGATGATGATGGAGTGGGTGTCGTCGTAGCTTGGGCAGTCACAACGGAAGGCTTTTGCCGTGATATGACTCTAGAGGATGAGGCAGTTCGGATTTTCTTGCTGCGATTTCGTGAAGCATCTTGTCCAATGTTTGTTTTTGGAATCTTAATGACATCTAAGCCGCTGTTCTTTGGCTTGATTCTGCTAACTGTGCATGTGCTTGCTGGCGTCGGTTCTGTTAGACGTGCTTTGACAGTAAGGCAGGCCTTGATCGTGAAATTCCCGGCTGGGTATTGTGTAGACGAGGAAGAGCTCAAAGACTTTGTATTTTTGTCGTACTTGCTGAGAATATGCGCCGCAGCGACATGCCATTTGTCACCAGTGAGCGCCCCGAAATGTGTGAGGTATGCATTTTTGCGAGGTTCGTCTTTGCCAACATCATCTCTACTGCCATGTGCATCTTTGTTGTCGGGTGCATCTTTGCCGGGCATCGGGCGGAAAACGACATGATCAGACTTAAAACGTCCATTTGGGTCCCAGAACTGAAACACTCTTGCACGATTGACGGTGCTAGATGAGGAGGAAGCTGCAGAACGTTTTGCTGGGCGAAATGGCAGCGCCGCTTTGGGCTGGGGGGCATTGCTGGACATTTCGAAGCTGAATGGTTGCAAGACCAAGCCCCCACCCGATTATGTTGGAACATGGCTTATTTAGGTATCCTGTTTCTAAAAACGCCCTCAATAGGACTTGTCACCATTGCGGAGGTGGCAGATTCGACGGCACAGGGCCCCTGAAACTGTCAGCCCACGTACATACACGTAACAAGCCTGTTCTGGGACCCGGTGGCATTATTGTGACCACTGCAGCCCGCTCAGGGGGTTCATATTCCCACCAGATCACACATGAAGACTTGGTGTAGCGCACATCCACACCTAGATACTGCGCCGGACCAAAACTACAGCCCCCCCAAAAATGGTCTCTTATTTGTAAGAATTTGAGCTGACCGCCACATCGACACGCCTAGACTATTGATGTCAGAGTCTATCCCAGGTCTGTTTCAGCTCATGCAGCCTTCAAACTGTGGGTGCTGCTGACACGGACAATGAACTCAACTATCGATCTCATGTTCCCCTACAGCTTACCTGTGGTCAGCTCCCTACATCCCTAACAGTCCGCCGATGCAGTGGGCCAAAAAATGAACTAAAACGTGGCAGGGAGAGATCGGGGGATAAAATAGGGGTTTGGAAAATGGAGAGTAACAGTGTCTCATATTTCCACAATGCAGAGAAAAGAGACTATGTCCTTGGTTGATGCATCAACAGGGCATGCACTAAGGTAGGCTACTCCTGAAGGAAGATTCTTGCAACCAGGAAAGAACCATAATAACATACATTGATCCAAAACTTCCTGTTGTTGGCCAAAAAATGGATGATCTTACAAGGTACTAGGGGCGAATATCATTGAGGTTACCACTTGCAAAGACATTCATTGATTCAATTTTAATAGCATCGGAGACGTAAGAATATTCAGTTCTTCTATTTCAGAAGTAAATATGTACGATGAAGTTCAAAAGGTATATACAACCACACCATTCTTCAGCCCCCTCACCTCTTCCCCGTATCTATCGCCACCTGCACCCTTACTTCACCATCCTATATTTAGCACCTGACTGGGGCAGGGCCAGGGTTGGTGTAGGAAGTAGGAGTAGGCCAGTAAAGCTGGAAGAGAATGCCAGGGTCGGTGGCCTTGTAAGCACCGGGGAAAGAGACAAGCTGGCCGGTGTTGAGGGTGCCAGTGCCGCCGGTGACGGAAAGCTGCGCGCAGGAGAGGTAGAGCTGGGCACCACCGGCGCTGCCGGCCGAGTGGAGAGCAATGTGCTCAACACGGAGGAGGTACTCGCCGTTGGCGATGCATCTGGGGATCTGAACAGAGACCTCAGTCTTGCCTGTACATTCAATTCGTCAGCATGCTGTTCTTGAAAATAGAGAAAGCAAAGGAAGGCTTACCATCGCTGGGCCACTTGATGGAACCTGTGCCAAGGCCGGAAGGACCGTCCTGGTAGATCTTGAACCAGACTGCGCCCTTGCCGTCAAAGGTCTTGGCCGTCTTGCCAGCGGGGACCTTGGCCATGTAGAAGTGGAGAGGTCCGGGGTGGCCAACGGAAGAGCCGACCTGGAAGCTGACGGTCGAGCCAGCGGTGACGGCGAGGGTGTTGGGAGCACCGACACCGGGGTCACGCTCGTAGCAGGTCATGAGGGCAGAGTTGACATCGGTGACCGGGCCGTTGGAGTAGTGGTTCTGGGTGATGCGGACAGTGTCCCATTGGGGTTGGGCAACGCCGTTGTACTTGGTACCCGGGAAGGTGTCTAACTCTGTTGTTAGGAAGTGTCAAGATGGAGGCTGTAACAATGATCACTGACAGTGGGCTTGAGCGCCAGCGGCGGCGAGGACCGCGAGGGTGGTAGAGGCCTTCATCTTGACGGGGGAGTGAACCGTGAGTGAGATGGAGAGATCTGATCAGCGGGTGGTAGACCAAAAATGAGGAGATCTTCAGGGCGGCCGAACCAGACCTTTATACTTGGACGATCTCCCGTGTCGAGCCATGGCCATGCCCATGCGCTGTCGATGATCGAGTCCAGAATCTGAGCCGAAAGGTCACATCAACCGGGTCAATGGAATATCCAGCCGATGGAGGACGCGGACTGTGGAGCAGGTAGCGGTCGACAGCAGCCATGTGGGGAGCTGTCGAAGATTCTGGTCTGGGAAGCGAAGCCCTTGACCAGTCAGCCAGCGGCAAATAGATGAAGTGAAATGATGAGGGGCTGCAAGTTGACGTTGTGAACCCGGTTTTGGGATGGCACTGGGCAGCTGGGCCGTGGCGTTGTGGAGGTTGTAGTCATGCGTCTGGTAATTGCGCAATGCCGTTGTTGCTTGAATCGAGTGCCGGAGGGAAAGACAGTTAGGGGGTGAGCCAGGGTTACATGCGGCTTCTTCTCCCGAAACTCTTACCATTTTGGGCGAGGCGGCGAACCAGAAGCGCAACCCAACGACGAAACGGCTTGGCGATGGTATGCCAGCTTCTTAGCGGAATAAATGAGATTGGAGGATTTTCCCGGTTTTCAACGTTGTTTCGGTACCATCTCTTCCATAATTCCCATTCCGGGACCTAGTCCGATGTCGATCGCCGACTCCGCTGACCGACACTACTGGCGTGGTACTGGAAACACTGCGAAG
Organism: Apiosordaria backusii; assembly: GCA_030549205.1. NCBI lineage: Eukaryota > Fungi > Ascomycota > Sordariomycetes > Sordariales > Lasiosphaeriaceae > Apiosordaria > Apiosordaria backusii. The sequence continues at coordinate 620,893 of JAUKTV010000014.1, forward strand.
GTATATCGGGCAGCTCGGTGACTTGGCGGGCTGTCAGAGTTCGAACTGACAAACATAAGCCGGGTAGCCTTCCGATGGACGCGAATGGCGGTTACTGCGCTGATCTCCTGCACGAATTCAAGCTTGATCCATCGTTGCATGGTACACTGTAGGTGTGTGTGGCTTGTAAGAGGTTATTCAGGTTTCCGAGACAGAGGTTCTGTTGCCAAGTTCTAGCCGCCCGGTCCCAGTGTGTGACGGCCCTGTCATCCGATTGTCTTGCTTCCAAGAGTTTCAATGTTCCCGAGCTGGAAGGTCGTCGGGGTCAACGGCTATGAGTGCGTCTTTGGATTTGTTGAGGTCTGTCGATCGAGATGCACGTGGCCGCCGCGATGGCAACATGGGGCGAGCCGGAGGGCCGGGCGTTGGCAACATTTCGGGTTCGGGTTTCGAATAGACGGGTTAATAGCGGGCGGATAATCAAGAATATCTCGACGATATCTTGACAAAGCTAGAAAGGTTGAAAGGCGGGGAATGGATGGGGACAAGAAGTCGAAGGCTGCACCTGACGTGTGGTCTTGCCAACTGTCAAACCCCGACAACTCGACGACTGCTGTCACTGTCAGGGCAGTGCATCCAACATCCGGCCTCGCCTTTCCAACCCCCTTCGGCCTACGGTGTCTCTGACAACCTCCGCCTGTCTTCAGGATGCCTCGACTGTCGCCCTCCACCGGCTGATTATGTCGGTGAAGTGCATCCTATGTCTTCTCATCCTATTTCTTGCAACAGAACAGCTGAGTCTGGAAAGCCAAATCCAAAACTACGTACCGAGAAACCTCGCTGTTGCCAACCGTCGGCCTTTCGCCCCATAACTCAATGGTCTTTGACACCACTCTCAATCGGAAACCAACAACTGAGAATAAACAACAAATGAATTTTTAAACGACGCTACATGGCTTTCTCTCTCAGCGACCCTCTCATGGGTTTCCAGGCGATCCAACATCCAAGTTATCATCGAACGTAATCGAGCTGTGCTTCGCCCTTCCGATATTGCCAGCAAATGTCGAGTCCTTGAACCCAATCGTTGCGCTGTCAAAGTTGTGCGCAAACAGCGTATCCCTGATGGCAACCGAAGGGAACCCATTGTACGACACCAACGCGCCCCGGAACCACACCCCCTTATGATTCTCAATCTTGTCATCGCTAGCATCGGCAAAGCGGAAGCAGTGCGTAGAAGCTCCATCCTTGTGATAGATAACCTTGGGGTGGTCCCCGTCCCATCTAACCTGGCTGGCAGCCTTGATTTCATAGCCGCCGTGCTGAGACACAGCAACATACTCGGCCTTTCCGGTGCTCTCCCTCACCCAAACGGCGATATGCTCCCAGTCATGGGTGTGCCCTGGGTCGGCGAAGTTGGCGATGGCGACGTCCTTCTCAAAGTAATACCCGTAGAGGTAGATACACCAGCCGTTGTTGCAGCGTTGGCGGGAGTACACGTTGTTGTTGTCTAGGTCGGAGAGATCGCGGCAGTCGGTGGAGTAGCCGGTCCAGCTGTGCGGGAGACCCTCGGCAATGTTGCCCTGGGCGCTGATGGCAGGGACATTGTAGCAGCCGTCGGAGTCAAAGTCCAACGATGGCTGCCAGCGGAGGTCGTTGGCGGTTGCACGCTGAGGGAGCGCCGCGGGAGGGGAGGCGGCGCGAAAGTAGAGGAGTGAGGGTGGTGCTGCTAGGGCCGTCAAAGGGGTGAGTGCCACTGTCAGAAACAGGGCGGGGGAAGTGAGGCCGGAAATCATCTTGATATCGGGGGAGTTTGGCTGAAAAGAGTGACTGCCGATGAAGACTGGAGGACACTAGCATCGTGAGAGGGATGTCGTCGCCATCTTATATCTTGATGTTGGCAGTGGTGCAATTGGTGGTTACCTGGAAGGAACGTCGTCTCGGCGGAAAATACTTGCCTTTTTCAGCTTATCCCATGTTGACCACAGGTGGTAACGATGCACCAAATCCAAGGAATCTGTCCAATTCTCCTATCCATGAGGGGGCGAGAGGGCATCGCATTGGCTGACTAGAGGTTGGTTCAGGGGTAATGGCGCGGGGAAGCTTTAATTTCAACGGTCATCATGCCGTCGGCGCATGGACGAACTCCTGCGAGGCCGGATTGTGGGCTACAATTGGAAGTTGGGAAAGTTCCAATCAGCGGTCAAAGGTCGCATTTTGATGGCTTGGTTGCAGCCAATGATGAGGGGGAACTCGGCAATGTGACTGGCGTAGCGTACCCGTCGAGCTGGTCGAGAGAGGCCCAGCCGGGCATGTGTAACCAATCCATCGTCAAAGCCGAGCACATGGCTTTTGTTCAGTCGTTTTCTCTCTTTTGTAACCTTTTTTGGTGATGGGCCAGTTTTTGGCAAACAAAACATGTTGAAAATGCAGGGGGTTTCTGTTGGAATGGGGTCGAGTTTGACCGCTGACGTGACAGTCAGCTCCACCTGCCAGCAGCTGCGGGCAGGGCTCACCGGCAGTCAAGGATCGGCCCCACCTGATAAGCACGATAAGCCCCAGACGCCAAGAGATCCAGGCACCCAAAAGCCGGCTAATTCCGGCATCGCTGCCGTTGCCGCAAATCCGGGGCTTTTGACATTTGCATCTGTGCATGTCAACGCTTGCGTCGCCCAACCACCGCCAAGACATTCAATAACGACCATCGCGAGTTTCATGTTTTGTACTATGATATTGTCACGTTACCTCTGATACAACTCTTGCCAGCGACGAAATAACATGCCACTCATCCCACCACCGCTACCATGACACCTCCAAACAACAGCAACGGCAAAGAGCCCCCAGGCTCCGACTCACCTTCATCCGGATCTCATCACATTGCGTCTTCGTTATTCCCCGACCCATCCCTCGTGAACAACAACCCCCTGATCCACAACCCCGATTACACCCACCTCCCCACCCTCCCCGACGGCGTAACCCTCCAACCACCAGGCAAACTCCCCACCACCAACGCAGCAACCGGTGCTTCCGCCGCCGGTGTCAGAGCTCTCACCTCTCAAGCGATAGCCTTCTACTTCCGAGCCCCTGTGAAAGCGTTCTTCCGCACGAGGGTAGATTATCTAGCCTACGCCCGCGCCATTCAAGAACAGCAACTCGCTGCTTTTCTTGCTGCCAACCCTGGTGGTATCACTTCTTCAAACGGGGCCTGGGGCTGGTTTAAAGGCCGGTTACGAGGGAGTACACCTGGGTTGATTGCCTCGGCAGTGAGATATCATGGATGGAGGGTGGTGCCTGATCAGGTTCTCCCGCCGTTGATAGCGAATGTGGGAGTTGGCGCGGTGCTCTACACGAGCTATTTACAGATTCTCGGGAGGTTACATCCTGAGAGCGCACTAGCAAGCAAGAGGGTTTACCCTCCTCCATCACCGGTAGAGACTTTCACTGCCGGCTTGTTGGCAGGCGGGATACAGAGTTTGATTGCTGCGCCTTTGGATGCCGTGCAGGCGAGATATGACCTAGGGGTTGGGGCTGCGGGGCTGACGGGGAGTGGGAATACCATCGAGGGCACCACCAAGGGGCGGTAATGGAAAATAATGGAAATGGGAATAATACCAATACTAACAAGGGGAAGATTGCGCGGCCGAGGAGCATGTGGACGTTTAGTTGGGAGAAGCTGGTGGAAATTGGACCGAGGGGGATATTTGCCGGGTGGGGGTTGAGTTTCCTCAAGGACAGCATGGGGAGCGCGGTGTTCTTCAGCCTTTTTGAGTGGGTGAAAGCGCAGGGGTACTATGGGTTTGTCGGGTGGTATTATGGGAGTTTGGAGGAGGACACAATTCTGCTGCTTTCGCAGAGGAGGCCAGCGGGTTCGGATGGCAAGGCGACTGCTAGGAGAGATAGACTTACAGGAGAGGTGGAAAGGGACGATGATGGGGAGTTGAGGATGCCGACTGTGATTCGACCTCATTATGCGATTGAGCCAGCGTTTTTGTTACTAGCGGGCATGGGGGCTTCGGTGGCGCAACAGGTGGTTTTGCATCCGCTGGGACATATCCAGGTGGAGCATTGGGAGAGGTTGGAGGCTTTGGATGCCAAGGCCAGGAAGCTCAAAAGGACACAGGAGGGAAGCTCAAGAAGAATGTGGAAGGCATATAGAGATGCGTACAGAGTTACGTGGGGAGAATGCGCCGCCGAGGCGAAAGCGGCTGGGCTGAACATGCGACAGTGGTTGTATAGGGGCTTTTGGTGGAACACCTTGAGGCAAGTACCGAGCACGTCGGCCGGGCTGATCATCTTTGAGCTGGTTCGGAGAAAGTATGGTCTTGGTGGCGACCAGGTCAAAATTAATAGGGACGGATACGACATTTTGTTGACATGAACTTTTTCAATTGACATCCAGCACGGCCCAGTTCTACAAACCACACTTCCCAGTTCGAGTTCCCTTTGTCACGTCTACTTGGATTGCCAGATCGCTGAGGAGCCACTTCCGAATCCGGACAGTAGCCTTTGATGGTCCTTGTTCCACTCCAGAAAAGCCTTTATGAACCGCTGCCGCCTTGTCTTTCGTGCCGTGCCTTTTTCATGGGTTGTAAAACGTTCAACCCACCAATGCTACAGACAATGGCACTATATATTTGAGACAACCACTCAGATGCCAGTTGTCACTCTTCAACCATCTCAGCCTCGATATTCATTACTTTTTCGACATTACAAACATGGCTCGATCCAAACCTGGCTCCAAAAGCTCTCCCAAGCTCGGCTCCTACAACGTCTCTTGCAAGAACCCTAAAATCCAGGATGCCTTGACCAGGCGCCTGCGCTTCGTCGAGGAACAACATGCCACGACTTTTGAAGAGGCGCTTACCAGGAGGTTGACTGAGCTAGACCGCGCCAGGGTCACGAAGCCAAGGAAAGCCCGCGAGAGGATCCCCAGACCGACCCGGAGGATAGATGTAAGAAACATTGAGACGGTTGAGACGGAGGTCTTGATGGCCAAGTCTGCTCAGGCTGCTGGAATACCTCCACTCGGTGCCCCTCAAGCCGCCCCTCAACCTCCAGTCGCTGCCCCTCAACCTGCAGGCCGCCCCAAACGTACCCAAATGGACATCCTTGCCATCCCCCCTGCACCTCCAGGCGTCGCACCCCAAGGTGCCGCTTTCGCCCGTCTGCAACCGTTGTTAGGAGACTTGTCCAGGCTCCCAGGCGAGCTGCGCAACAAGATATACGAGGATCTCGTGCCCGACGACATGCCTATCTCGCGGCTCCAAAGGGTGGCCGACAACGAAGACGATATATATGGTCGACAAGGTCCCCAGTTTGGCCTAGACTTCGTCACTGCATCGTCGGCCATTTACGAGGAAGCAATGGCAGTTTTTTATTCCAGGAATGAAATCATCATCTACGTCAATTTCCTCGATCCCGACATGAGGGACCCAATCGATACACTGCCGCCGGTGTTCCGTCACCGCGTGAGATACCTTACTTTGGTTTGGGACTATTCCGAGAGCCGAGACATCACCAAGGGCACGCAGGAAGGGGTCCGTTTTCCGCCGGGGTGGACCACACGGCGTTCGAGGCAGCGAAGAGGAGTCAAGAGGACTGCCCCAATTCCCGCAGATCAGCCGTTCCCAAAAGGGAAGTGGTTCGGTAAAGTTGTTCGGCACAACATCACGGTCGACGGCGATAAGCCGCACACCCTCAATATTTTCAGTGACTTTCCCAACACGCGCGTGCTGTGTTTAGAGGCATGGCTACCGGTACTGAGAAGAGTCCAAGAGCTCGCGATTCGTCACCTGATATCTCTAAATGTCATAAGGGACTTTTTGAGGGCAGGCCTGTACCTGGACTATTCGTTTGACGTCGCCAACCACGGCTATGGTCACGAAGACGATCCAGGAGACTACTACCACTTGCTACCACCCCATGGAGTCGAACTACAGCGGCCGAGGATGCTTCCGTTGAGGTCGCGAGGTGAGAAAATGCTTCTGAAGCCGATGCTGGAGGCAGGGGCGTTAGTTTACACTCTCCAACAAGAAGTGTTTCATTTCGACTTCGAGGGGTGGACTCTCGTGCCGGGGTTTGTCGTGCGAGAGGATGCCGCGACGCAGCAGCATTGGCGCGACAATTGCGATGAAATGGAGCAGCTTTTCTATGAGTTCTACCACTTGCCCCAAAAAAATTGGGACCCTGACTTTCCGAGTCTGCCATATCCAGGTGGTGATCCTTTCGAGTTCCCTGAGATACAGGTACCGAGGACAGGGAAGGGTTCGAGGGCGTTTAGACTGGATCCGGTTACCTTTTATTAAGGGGTGGGAATGAAGACACAGGTGAGGCGGATGGCATGATGGTAAACTGTATATTAATCGACTGAAGTAGTGAGCGGAGTTTGACCTTCTGGAATTTCTTAGTAACCTTGGTAGATCTGGTGTTTCAATACCAGTCTAACCATGTGTAACCTTTCAGTGCCGTTACTTTGTAAACACTCCCTCACCCTAACAATAGCACACACGGTAATTCCTTTTCGCCTTCTCTTTCCGCGATGGGTCTGTGAATGTCATTATTAAAAAATAATATAAAAAGTAAATTAAAGCCTTTAACTCAATTTTATATAATAATAAAAGCAACTATATTTAGATAAGTAAAACTGTAAATTAAAAGTAAATAAAGTAATAAATAATATATTATATTTAAAGTAAAATATAGATTTAAGTATTTTTTTCTTCTCTTTTATTTTTTTATATTTCCTTTTATAAAAATTTAAATAAAATATTAAATTGAATAGTATTAAAGATATATATCGTTATTTTTTATTATGAGGTTTTATATATAATTAAAGTAGCACTTAAATTAACGTTTAAATATTATGAAAACAGTAATAAATATATATTATACTTATAATTTTAAACAATTAATGTCACAACCCTGGGATATGGACGAGAATAACGATTGGTTGTGGAACCACGGAAAGTAAGGACCAATCAGGAATACATCTCAGAGAGCCAATCACGGTAAGGAACGGTTGATCAGTGCGCTCAGGACGCTGAGCAGACTGAGTAGGATGCTCAGTCTGCTCGGAGCACTGAGCAGACCAAGCACGGTGATCAGTGTGCTCAGGGCACTGAGCAAGGGGAGCACGACTAGAAAAGAGTCTATATATACGGAGGAACTAGATAGCTCGTAGATAGTTCCGCAGTATGCAATCACAGCTTGTATTCACGGTACCTTGTGTTTACATTGAGACATCTTGTTGTGCACTGTTTAGCTGCACCGAACCAATTGTCAGAAGTTGCCTTTCAACCGAGTATCCCTTTCAGAGGTTCTGATCAGGGGTTCGTCACAATTAACTATATTTAAATATAATACTATTAAATTTTGAATAGTTAATAATAATACACTTTTTATATTTTATTTAATATCCTTTACTATTACTTTCCTACTTTAACTATATATAGCCTTACTTATATTTATTTTTATAACATCATTTTTATATAATTATTATTATTACTTTATTAAGCTAGATTTAATCTTTATTTATAACTTTATAATTTAAAAAGTTTCCTTACCTATATAACCTTAAAGAAATAACTTATAATAACTAATATTATACTAAGTATGTGACGAACCCCTGTACAGAACCTCTGAAAGGGATACTCGGTTGAAGGCCACTTCTGACAATTGGTTCGGTGCAGCTAAACAGTGCACAACAAGATGTCTCAATGTAAACACAAGATACCGTGAATACAAGCTGTGATTGCATACTGCGGAACTATCTACAAGCTATCTAGTTCCTCCGTATATATAGACCCATGGATCACCTGGATCACGTTCCCTACAGGTGATCTGGATCACCTTTCCTTCCTGTGGCTCACTACGCTCACCGTGATCCTGTCGCCCTGCTCACCGGGATCACCGTGAGCCCGTCGCTCCACTCCCGATTGGTCCACAATGATTGGATAGGAGCGGCCCGTGCTCCGTGCGTTAGTTCTTCATCAACGATTGTGACACGATGCCCCTCCTTCCAGGCCGACGTCCCGACGGCCTTGGTTTACTTCATCCTCCTCAATCATTCTTCCCCTTCTTTCCTTCCGTAAGTCCCCCTTACTCTCTTGCGCTGCTCCTTGCGTCTTCACTATGTCTAATCGCATCTCCAAAGCTCCCAGCTCGAAATCCTCTCAGCGCGCGTCTCTGGCTGCGGCTATACTTCAGTTTGGATACGAAACCATGCCGTGCTCTTTCTGTTTCTCCAAAGGTTTTACGTGTAAGATGGCGGAACGTTCTTCTCGTTGTGGTGAATGTGTCCGTCGTGGGCGTGCTTGTGATGGTACTGGTGTGCCGGCCTTGGCGCGTAAGTGTGCATGCGGGTTCCTCTCCTCCCATCGTTCTTGCCTAACCCCTGGTCTAGTGGATCGCATTGTCGCCGAGTCTCAACGCCTGGCTCGCGAGGAGGAACTCGCAGAGGAACGCCTCCAACGCAGCCAGCGTGAAGCCCAAGAGGCCCTCGCCACGTTGTCTCGACTCCGGCGTCAGCGCCAGCACTTGTCGTCGCGGGGTAATGAAATGGTTCGTCGGGGACTCGCCTCGCTGGACGAGCTCGAGGAGGCGGAGCGTTGTGAATCAGAGGCCGTCATAAACGCCCAGTTCCATGGCGCCTTAGACACTATTGATTGGAACGCCGTGTTGGGCGACGCTCCCCCGATCGACCACCTCCTGGCCGCCCAGGCCCAGGTCGCCCCGGGTTCCTCCGATGGAAGTCCTCCAGTTTCTCAGGGCAGTTGAGGTTCGTTGCTGGTTCCCATGAGTTGTCTGTGTCCGGGTAGTCCAGCCAGCTGACTAAATACTCCAGTTGTCCGCTACTAATACGAGAGTCTAGTACCTCTTCCACGTCGTACTCTTCTTCTTCGTCCTCGGCTTCTACTTGTGTGTCTGGGCTGGCAGCCCGTGGTGCCGGTTCCAAGAGTGAAATGTGGAAGACGTTTGACCGTAGCCGCATAGTACTTGGTAGCTTAAGCCTGAATGCTGTTTCCGATATTTTCTCCTCGACCGTAAAAGGTCCCACCCTCCTGTGGTCCAGCTTTTTACTTGGTCGTTTTGTGCGCAAATTCCGTGTTGAAAGAAATACTTTATCCCCCCTCTTCAAGCGAGGTCCCTCGAGCCGTTTGACGTTGTAGTATTTGCGCATGCGTTCCCGAACGAACTCGAGTTCTTCCTTGAGTTTGGCGTGCAGCATGTGTAGCTTCCCTGCCTTCGCTGCCGCCCTAGGCACTCTTGCCTCTGGTCCTTGCCGTAGATCTGCCTCGAAACCATAATTCGCGAAGAATGGCGTGACTTTTGTCGTTTCCGTGGGTGCTGTGTTGTAGGCGAGTTGTGCTGCTGGCAAAAGTTCAACCCAGTTGTCTTGTTCGAAATTGATGTAGTTCCGAAGGTACTGTTCAACGATCTGGTTGAGCCTTTCTGTTTGACCGTCCGTCTGTGGGTGATATGCTGACGATGCCTTGCTCTTCACTCCTACTTGCTCCATTAGAGCCTTCCAAAACTTCGACACAAACTTGGTATCGCGGTCCGTAATGAATTCCCTTGGCCATGTGTGTGTCGCCGTAACGTTCCGAAACACCACATCTGCCAATTGTTCCGCCGTCCAAGTCTCCCTGTAGGGCAAGAAATATGCCCACTTGGTGAGTCTGTCGACGACCGTGAGGATGCTGTCATACTTGACTCCTGTGACCGTGTCCTTGGAATGTGGTAGCTTGGTGATAAAGTCCATCGTCACTGAGCTCCATGGTTGTTCTGCCACTGGTAATGGCTCCAAGAATCCGTAAGGCTTGTGTCTCTCTGCCTTCGTTCTCCTGCAAAGGTCACATTCTCGCAGCGTTTCCTCAACATCCTTCCTCAGTCCTGGCCAATTGAAGTGTTGTTTGATCTTCTCTGTTGTCTTGGCCACTCCCATGTGTCCACCGAGCTTCGACTCGTGGATCTCCCGAATCAATGCCTTCCGTTGCTCTGGTTCGACGTAAGCTCGATTGTGATACCAGAGTCGGTAATTGTCGTCCTTCTGGATCCCCAAAGATTCCAGTTCAGCCCATCGTTCCTGCTCGTCACTGCCGATGTTGCTCTGATACTTGTTGGCTGTTGATTCTTCTCGGTACACCGCGCAACACTCAGCCCACTGCTGGAGCGGGTGCCTCAGTGTGCCTTCTGCTGTCTCCTGCAGCAATGGTGGCGATTCCTCCGCCACTTTCTCTTCGTGGTGATCCGCCCTTCTGCTTAGAGCGTCCGCTCTCGCGTTCTCGGATCCCTTCTTGTAATGAATCTGAAAATTGAACTCAGACAGGAATTCCGACCACCTGCCTTGCCTGGCGTTGAGAACCTTGGTGGTAGTGAAATACTTCAAGTTTTTGTGATCCGTGTAGACCTGAACCTCGTAGTTGGTTCCGCTGAGGTATGGCCTCCATTCCTCAAAAGCCTCGATGATGGCAAGCAGCTCTTTGTCGTGGATGGGGTAGTTCTTGCGTGGTCCTTCCAGCTTCTTCGAAAAGAACGCTACCGGGTGCAACTTCCCGTCCTGGTCTCGTTGCCCTAGCTGTCCTCCGATGGCGTAGTCGGAAGCGTCTGTCTCAACTTCGAAAGGTCGTCCTGGATCCGGAAGCTTGAGCACTGGGTCCGCCGTAACGGCGTTCTTGATGGCTTGAAAAGCCTCTTCCTGTTCTTCTTTCCACTTGAACTCGGCGTCCTTCTTGGTTAGGTCGTTCAATGGTTTTGCAATGGCGCCGTAATTCCGTATGAACATTCGATAAAAATTGGTGAATCCCAGAAACTCTCGAACCCTGGTCTTCAGCTGTTCGGGTGTTCCTCCCTGTGGTCTCGGCCAGTCCTTGACTGCCGCGATCTTCCCTGGTTCCATTCGCACTTCTCCCGGCGAGATCAGATACCCGAGGTAGACCGTTTCCTGCACATGGAACTCGCTCTTGTCCTTGTTGACCGATAGTCCTGCTCCATGTAGCGCGTCCAAAATTTCCTTGACGTGCTGTTTGTGTTCTTCCAGAGTGCGTGAGTAGATGAGGACATCGTCGAGATAACAAACTGCTGTTTTGTCGAGATACTGGCGAATCGTGTGATCAACGAGGGCCTGGAAAGTTGCTGGTGCATTTGTAAGCCCGAACGGCATGACGAGATACTCGAAATGCCCGTAAGGCGTGCGAAAAGCCGTCTTCCATTCGTCTCCCTTCTTGATTCGTATGTGCGCGTACCCAACTGGCATATCAAGTCTGGTGAACCATTGTGCCCCTGACAGTTGACTTCGCAGCCGCGAAATCAATGGCAGTGGGTAACCGTTCTTCACCGTTTCCTGATTCAGCTGTCGATAATCCACACACAGTCGTGGGCTCCCATCCTTCTTCGGCACGAAGAAGACAGGATATCCAGCCGGCGATGTGGATGCTCTGATGTGTCCCCTCTTGATATTCTCGTCCAAATACTTCCGTAACTCCTCACTCTGCTTGTCGTTGGTGTGGTAGACCTGGAAGAGCTTGAGCTTTGCTCCGTCCTTGAGCTTGATCTCGTGGTCCCATGGTCCCCTATCTGGTAGACCCTGAAGGTGTTTTGCCGTGAACACTGGATGCCCTTGATATTCCGGCGGTACCTCCTTTTTCTCGCTTTTCTTCAAATTGTTGTAATAAGCGTATTTGTCCTTCATTGCTGCCGCAATTTCCACCAACGCAACTGTTCCTACCAACCCTACTTCTTCGATCTTGCCGCCTGTGTCGATTGAGTACACCAGTATTTCTCGTGTCTCTTGCGGTGGTGCCGTGGAGGGTGCTTGTCCTGCACTCTGCTCCTGCCGTGCCCCTGATCTCCCATCGTTGGTTGGATACTCCCGATATGTCCTCGGTCGTAGGTGGCCACCATCCTTCCAACGGATGTCTGGGTCGTAGTCCTCGTGCCATGGCTGACCTAGAATCATGTCCTTTTCTGGTCCCATGTCCACGATGTCGAAAATCACTGTCGTTGTTTTTCCTGACACTGTGATGTCCAGTGGTAGCGTCTCTCTGCTTACCAACTGCGTGGGGAAAGGTCCTTTCATGATGACCTCTTCCTTCTTCTTTCTCCATGGAACTCGGGCTTGTTGCACAAATCTTGGTGAAATCAAGTCCGCTTCTGCTCCACTGTCCACGAGTGCTTGCGTTTGGAAACCCTTCCAACGTGCTGCTACTCGCAATCTCTTGTCTTTCATACCCCTCCTCTGTACAGCAGCGACCTCGCTGATGTGTAGCTCGTGGTCCTTTAGAGGTTTGCGGCCTCCGCGAAAGGCCGTGGCCCTTTTCCCGACTGTTGTTGTGCCTCCAGAGCGTCCTCCTTCATCGAACTGTCCAGCAGCTCGAAATCGGCTAACCATCGTCGTTGGGCTTCCTTCCACTTCTTGTTCCTGGCACTTTTCTGCGTCTTTTTCTTGCTGCGTGCCTTATATCCTTTGGGGCTGGCCTCGTGGTGCTTTCGGGCCTTTGCTCGTAGATGGAAAGCGCAATCGGCACTCTTACACCACGTCAAACCATATTCCTTCTCGTTGGCGGTGTTCTCTCCCCAGCCTGTCACCCACTCGAGGCAGCACCTTGCGTACCTGGGCGTGACATGTATGACCTGGAATTCCTCCAGCTTGACTGGGTCCTCCTGTTTCCACAGGAAATAATCGTTCAATTCTTCGTCCGGCGCTCCCCACCTTGCGAGAGTCCTCGACACCGGTATCGGTTGGTCTGTCTGGGTGACCTCTCTGACCGGCCAGTGCCCGTTCAGGGTCTTTGACTGGTAGTGTTCCGCGCATCCATGAGCGATGCACTGGAACCATGGCACTCTCCTGTGCTCTGGGTGTCTTGGGTGAACCTGTGGTGTGTCTCCTTCGCAGGGAGTATACCACCTGTGAGCTGGGATCTCTCCTGGCGCCAGTGCGAGTCCCACGCTGGCCACTGGTCGCATTGCCCAGAACTCATCCCAAGTTTCTCCGTGCTCGTTGAGCCGCATGAGGTCTCCAACGAACTCTTCCTCCGGAATGGTCCATCGTTCGTTACCCTGCCTGAGCTGTGCAAGCGATGGGCTGTCGGTCGTGGCGAAAACCTGCCTTAGTCTCCGCAAGGTTTCCTCAGAGGGTCCTGGAGCCGTGTTTTCTTCTAGCCGGGTGGCTCCCCTGGTCGGCAGTTCTTGTCCCACAACACGGTCTTCTCCCTCAGAGTCGACTGTTAATTCTCCTTCCTGAGTCTCATGCTCATAGTCGCTGTCGGTGTAGTCGTCCGCTGAGTCCAGGAATCCATCGTTGCCGTACTCAATGCTTGAGATCTCAACAACCCGCGTTGTCTTCGCAACTGCCGCCGCCTCCTTTTCCTTCCAGCTGAGCTGCTTGGGTGCCCGACAATCTCTTTTGAAGTGTCCCATCTTTCCGCAGTTGAAGCATTTGACATCGTTCTTCCCCTTGAACCGCTTCTGGACCGCGTCCACCTCCATAGGTCCCGCGTGAGTAGTCCCTGAGACGTGAGTCCCATAAGGCCTTCTCTTCCTCTTGTCATTGGGGCGGTAGGGTCCCTGCACGCGTGCGCCCTTGCGCTCCTTGCGGCGCTGATACTGCCGATCGTCGATGCGGACCGCCATCGCGATGTACTCGTCGATAGTCTCCGGCCGCTCCTGTTGGTACAGCTCATCCTTGACTTCTTCCTTAAGCCCGTTGTAGAACAACTGCATCAACCCTTCGTCGTTGATCTCGCTGCGGAGTGCATCCGTCCGAAACACTGCAGCGTAGTCGGCAGCAGACCTGGTCTGCTTAAGGTTGGCCAGTCGTTCCTGGGCACGCCTGCCCTCGTCGTACTCTCCAAACACCTCCTTGATCTTCTCCTCAAAACCCTTGTACGATTTGAAACACTTCTTGGTGACATCCTCCCTCTCGTCGTGTTGGTTGTCGAAATAGTCTCCCAGAATCGGCTCGAACCAGGTGAGTGCCTTGTCCTTGAGCCTGGACGCAGCGTACACCACCTTGGACTCTTCGTCCGGGAAACGAGAAGGGTAGTACCGAAAATATGCCTTGAGCTGGATCAAAAATCCCCCCAGTTCTCCTTTGGCACCTCCATAGCGGTCGGGTGCCTCGAGCTTGGCACGCTCTCCTTCCTTACGCAAGGTGCCAATCTCCTGGTGGAGCATGGCGTTCTCCTGTGTGAGGGTATCATGGGAGAGGCGTGACTTGTCCTCAAGCTCCTGGATGCGAGCGAGGAGTTGGTCGATGGTGGGTTGGGTTGAGGTTCCTCCCTTGGTGTCGGTGTTTCCGGCCATGGCGTTAACTTGGTGCCTTCAACTTATCCGATGACAGAGTTGAAGTGAGTATGCAACGTGTGACGAACCCCTGTACAGAACCTCTGAAAGGGATACTCGGTTGAAGGCCACTTCTGACAATTGGTTCGGTGCAGCTAAACAGTGCACAACAAGATGTCTCAATGTAAACACAAGATACCGTGAATACAAGCTGTGATTGCATACTGCGGAACTATCTACAAGCTATCTAGTTCCTCCGTATATATAGACCCATGGATCACCTGGATCACGTTCCCTACAGGTGATCTGGATCACCTTTCCTTCCTGTGGCTCACTACGCTCACCGTGATCCTGTCGCCCTGCTCACCGGGATCACCGTGAGCCCGTCGCTCCACTCCCGATTGGTCCACAATGATTGGATAGGAGCGGCCCGTGCTCCGTGCGTTAGTTCTTCATCAACGATTGTGACAAAGTATAATTATTATATTTACTATTATTAATATTAAGTTATAAAACTTAACCTAAAAATAAATATGCGCTTAAGTTAACTATACCTCTGTCACAAGTTAAACCAGCGGCAGGTCGTACAGTATGTGGGATGCGGGGACGTCCCGAGCCAATCATTAGGAGCTAGGAAGCAACCAGTGGGAACGGACTAGAAGTGCTAGGGTGCCAAGACACACGAGCATGTTGCAGGATGCAAGATGCTCGGGGTGATCGAGGGCATAGCACGACGAGCACATCGCAGGATGCAAAGTGCTAGGAGCGATCGAGGCCATAGCACGACGAGCACTCGGATGACAAGAAGACTATATATACGGAGGAACTAGACAGCTTGTAAATAGTTCCGCAGTATGCAATCACAGCTTGTATTCACGGTATCTTGTGTTTACATTGAGACATCTTGTTGTGCACTGTTTAGCTGCACCGAACCAATTGTCAGAAGTTGCCTTCAACCGAGTATCCCTTTCAGAGGTTCTGCACAGGGGTTCGTCACAACCTCCAGTTAAGTATAGCAATTGTAAATTAGCTTTAGCGGCTTATATAGTATAAACACTATTTATCGCTCCTAGCAGGCATCAAGCAGTTGCAAAAGGCAGAGATATATAAAGTGCTATGGCAGTATCCGTATCCCAACATTGCACGGTATTATGGCTGTGTGTTAGAGAACGGCAGGTTCCGCGGTATTTGCCTGCAGAGGTATTCTACAACGCTCAAGCAGCGCGTCGAGCGACACGCGAAGGCCAAGGACGAACGCGAGCCGGCCCTGTCCGAGACGGAGAAGCGACCACTGGTGCAGGGCATCCGGGATGGTGTCGTACACCTGCACCTTGTGGGGCTGGTGCACAACGACTTGAATCCGTCCAATGTCATGGTGGAGGACGATGCCACTATCATCATCGACTTCGACTTATGCCGGCGGCAGGGCGAGTCTATGGGCATGAAGGGCCCGACGCCGGGATGGGGGACCTACACCGAGTATGCAAACCAGGAGAGCGATGTGAGGAACTTGGATCAGATAGAGCGGTATTTGCTTGGGTTTGTTCTCAATATTAGAGCCTCTGCTTTGACCGAAGTATAATTGTTGTTTCTTTCTCAGGCAGTCGTTGTCAAAGCAGCGGAGCGCACTATCGTGCTGCGCCCGCAGCCTAGAAACATACAGCACTATCCGTTAAATCCGCTGTCCGCCGTCTGCGGCTAAACATCACGATAAAATCACAACCATACGATACACTCTCTTTACTTTCCCATGCATTTCGCATCCGTAATACGAACTATCATTGGCCTTTTCTCAATTCAATGCATCAGTGAAACGGGGAGGTTGCGCCCCGCCTTTGCCATACTGGAAGAACGGCGAAGACAAAGCGGATGCGCTCAGACTCGACTCGACTCGCTTTTCCAAGCTTGGGGCGGCCGTGGTTGCATGTGCAAAAAGGGGTCTCACCTTTGTGGCGATGGAGATGAGGGAGACCGAGACGTCGGCGATTGTGTGTATCCCCCATAGCGGCAACCTTTCTACTGGTTCGGCAGGGAGACGGAACGTGCAGGATCGTCGAGGACGATATCTAGATCCGGCACGAAACGAAGCAAAGGGCATGAAAGCGCGATTCAACCCCGAGGTTGGCCTACGGATCTAAAAGTTCGTAGCGGTCGCAGCGACCTTTTCCATGGAAGACCCAGCCGTCCTGTTCAACTCTGTCCGCCCCGCCTGAGGCTGCAGCAACAATCATTTTATGCTCGTCGTGAACCTCTACCGGTGGGCCCAGCTGATCCGGGGTACACGTAGAGACATCTGTCCACGCAGTGTTGTATGGATCTGGCGTGTGAACACTGATCGATGCCTCACGGCGATTCGGGACTTTGGCTATCTGAATAACTCACGACAACTGTCAACCCAGACCCACTGAGCAAGAGCTGTTGCCCGCCGTGGCAGTTACTTCCGACCAACACACGACACGCAACATCAAGGCGGCTATTCACCATCCCCGATGCACGCTTTGCTCGAGTACTCTTTCCTGAGTAGAATCTCCCTTCCGAGTCATCCTTGAAAGCATTGCACCAAAAGGTCCCTGTTCATATGCCCCATTGCGAGCGCTCCTTTATTTTATAAAATAGATCATTCAACTTCTGTCTAAACCCTTCTCTTTCAATCAATAATCGACACAAAATGCGGCTACTGGGACTGTAATTGCCAATCTACAAGCGCCGCGATGTTATCGCAGGCGAGCTTGCGGCAGCGCTCTGTACTGAGGTCGAGCCAGCCAGTGGCCCGTACAGTGATAACTTCTTCCCCCCTTCCTTTCCCCTCGTTCCCTTCATACTCTATTTCCTCATCCTCGTCGCCTTCATCGTCGCCTTCATCCTCTCTCTCCGGCTCACCATCTTGATGCTTGGTGAACAGTGACAGGTTGCCAACTGAGGAAACCAGGCTGGGCATGTGCGCCGGTTCGCCAAAGTCCGTCCTGTAGCAGACTAGCCACAATATGAAGTCGATGTCATGACAAGACTGGCAAAGGAGCGATGGCGCCGCAACGGACTCCTTTCGCCAGTTAGAGGTGACGTCATATTTCATACATACTAAACCGGCTTGTCCTCCAGCGACAAATCATTCATCACCATGTACCGACTGAAGGCAACCCACCCATATCGAAACCATAGCATCTGACTCCGGTGTGCCCTAGTCATGGCCCGCCATGCCGTCGACACCCCGCCAGCACCAAATAGCCCGGCCATAAAGATCAACCCGTCCGGGTGGGCCATGTCGCCGCGGCCGACGCCTCGCCCCCAGGCAGTCATCAACGTGGCGAACACGTCGAGAACAGATATGTACTTGCGCAGGAGCGACACGCTCTTCAGAGTGTAGAGGTCAACAGGCGACTCCCGGCCGGGCTCGCCGTGCGCCACAAAGGCCTCGGCGCCGTGGTATAGGCTGATGTGGTTCGGATGCCCCAACACACCGTCTGCGTCGAATGTTATGCGCACGTCGATCGAACTCACAGTCGTAAAAAGTAAAAATCAAATACAGACTACACTGTTTCTCATTATTATCATTATCGTCATAGTATTGACAGAAAATACCTAAGTTCTCTGGTATCAAACAATCGGGCAATCATGACCCGTCGGATGTTGTGCCGTACTTGGGGACCTTCGAGACACCAAACAGACCCCTTTCATAACACTTTTCAAGACACACTTGTGATCTCTGGACCAAGTCTAGAGGACACACCAATGAATGCTCTTGAAACAAACATACGACTGGACCCTCATCATAGAAAGTTATGATTGTGCCATTGGTTCTCGAGACTGTTGGGGAAATCGATCTGTTGGCACATGGCTTAGTCAGAATTCTTTCTCGGCATCTTTTCCCAAAGATTAATTACCGCGCACTGACCTCCCTCTCATGTATGGCCACATAAGTCCGGGAACTTTTATGTAATGCGGGGTGAAGTTGCGTTGATCCTTCCGTTTAAGCCGTAGGATGAAGTAAGGAGATGGTGAGACTTTTATTTCATCTTCATTTACCATACCTAGCAGCAGTACCACACATCCAACTTCGCGTTTTTGGAGGGCAACGTCATCTGATTCAAGACAAAAATATGTCAAAGTCTCCTTCAAAATCGCCATCTCCTCCACGGGAGCCAGCAGCCCCGATCGAAGCTGACGAGCCTCTGGCTGTCGATGAGGTGCGCTTTTCGCTTCTCTACCATTTGCGGTGCAAATTGAACGTTTGAAGCTGACTGATTGTCGTTCGCTGTCATGGAGTAGGATGCTGACGGTGATTCGACCTACGGAGTAAGTTCATCTTTCAGGAACCTTCCATCTTCCAAGAATCTGCTGTCCTGTTGTCGGTCCCCGAACTCCACCCGCCAAGTCGAAGATGGAGAAGAGAGGGACGGGCCGATGTCGATTGCGGGTCCGATGAATTGAATCACACTGACTCCACTCTCTGGACAGTCTATTGCAAGCTCATCAACATCCCTGTCGTCAAGTGTTTTGAGGTTTCGCCAGGAGAATGGCCGGAAGTATCATGCTTATAAACCGGAGCGGGGTAGGTCTTGCTCCCTCCATGACCACGACAAGCCGAGGCAGAGAACTAACTTGAGGGTGTTCAGACTACATTTTGCCCAGCGACGAGGCAAGTTCAACATTGATTACACTTCAGTGAAGGCCCATTACTGACAGGATCACAGCAAGAAAGCGATCGACTGGGTTCGTAATACGCCGTCGGCTTTTTCACCACAAAGCTGACCTGTTGTAGATCTCCAACATCATGTATTCTACCTGACCTTTGACAACAAACTGTTTACCTGTCCTGCTGGGAAAGATGGGAAGCCTCTCAAGAGGGTGCTTGATGCCGGGACAGGAACTGGTATCTGGGCCGTTGATTTTGGTCTGTCCTCCTCTCTGTTCAGGATAAGATGAAAATTGCTAACAGTCATGCACAGCTGACGAGCACCCCGAATCTCATGTAAGCCAGCTTCTCACCAACAATCAACGGCAGTAGGAAGATTGGGCGTCTTTAACTGATCTCTATTCAGGTTATCGGCGTGGACCTCAGCCCCATCCAACCCAGTTTGTCCGTACCCCTCTTCACCCACCTGAACACCAACTTACCACACCATCACTAACCCCCTCTCAGCGTCCCCCCCAACGTAGCCTTCTACGTCGACGACCTCGAGGAAACCTGGCAGTACGACCAGCCCTTCGACCTCATCTACGGCCGCATGCTCACCGGCGCCCTAACCAACTGGCCGCAATTCATTACCCGCTGCTACCAAAACCTCGCCCCCGGCGGCTGGCTCGAGCTCGACGACATCCTCTTCCCCGCCGCTTCCGACGACAACACCCTCCTCCCCGACTCCGCCTTGGCCAAATGGAACGAACATGTCATCAAAGCCGGCCACCTGCTCAACCACAGCATCGAAAGCACCAAGTACTACAAGCAGCAGATGATTGACGCTGGGTTTGTCAATGTGACAGAGAAGGTGTACAAATGGCCGATTAACCCGTGGCCGAAGGATCCAAAGTACAAGGAGATTGGGATGTGGACCGAGGAGAATTTCTGCGGGGGGATTTTTGGGTTGAGCGTGGCGCTGTTTACGAGGGCGCTGGGGTGGACGAGGGAGGAGTTGGAGGTGTTCTTGGTGGATGTGAGGAAGGATTTGAGGGATAGGGGGGTGCATGCTTATTGGCCTATGTGAGTTTTCTGTTGTTTTTCTGTTGCATGTCTGTGTTTTGAGGGGGGCTACGCGGCTAACACGGGGGTAGTTATGCTGTTTATGGGCAAAAGCCCGAGGAGTAAGGCTGGGAATCGACATTGGGGTATTGATATCTGGTGATGTGTCTTAGTTGCTTCTTGAGGAGTTAGGAAGTTGCCTGCGTAGAGAATATTATTTAGGTAACTGTATGGGGAGCAAGAAATCATGTGCTTGTCGATGTTCAATGTTCCCACGATGCTGCCCTTGCCGAAGATGAATCGTGGGTTGGGGCTTTTCACTGTTTCCCGTTTACGTTTCCCTCAAAGAGACTGGCGATGTCTTGGCTCTTGGCAATAACAAGAACCGAGTCGGTTCTTGGCAGGGCAAAGCACGATCAACTGAACCAAAGCTGAAGTTAATCTCAATCTGATGCCGTCACTTCATATCTCATGATCAAATATGGTGGTTGCTTAAGGGTGCAAATATTGAGCCGCATTGCCATCCAGATCCAGCAACATCTCGAATTCCTTAGGATCAATATTCTATCTAAGGCATACAGTAATAGATACATATAGGCAGAGATCCGTCGTATGGCAGGTTAAGGTTCTAATTAGCCAACTAGAGCAGTGGTAATCCCAACCTGCCTCTCTATGGCTGACTTACGTAGGTTGGACTTACGCCGCGGTCGTCAAATACAGGCGGATTAAGGGTCCGATAATCGAGATCATCCTCGTTATATGTAGTATTAGTATGGTTTGTATTTTAAGGTCTCATCGGCTGTCTGCAGAGCTTAATACGTAGGTAGGCAGGAGAGAAAGGAGAAGAAGATACGATTAAAATGGTTGAGAAGGTGATGAATGATGTGAATTCGGAGCTTCTGTTGAGGATGGTGAATGCTGATCGGGTGAGGGTTGTTTGTACATCTACCTGAAAGGTAGGGACACGGAGGCTTAGGTACCTTAGGTAGGTAAGGTAGGTAGTTTTGGTCGGTGTGACATAGGGTACAGTAAATATATCGGATGTACATGTTGGTTGAGAGGGGAAAAGAAAAGTTTCTTTAAATTACTCGAAAAAAATACAGTAAAGTGGCGACATGACTGTCCCGGCTCTTTACCATGTTTACTCATCTACCTTCTCAACCAGTGTCTTATCAACAAAGATCTGTGCTGCCTCTTGATCGGCTTCCCACTTTCTCCAGTTGTACAAGCCTGGATTGAGGTCCTTGCTTTCATCCTCGCCCATCGAATGCTCCTTCAGGCCTTTTGGGAGCTTGAAACCAGATTGATCAGTGACCCTTGCCCAAGTGTACAAGAGATCGATGAGATCTTGCGCCTCCATCTCAAGGTGGTCCGTCACATGGCTATCTGTGGTCCAGTCAAACAGCGGGTGATAGACGGTCCAAGCTCGACTAAAGTCGATGAGCTTCCCTCCAATGTAGTTGTGGATTGTGATGTCGCGAACCAGGATGCCGAGCTTCCGAAACTCTTTAAGGTCGTCCCACAATTTCGCGACCTGTGTCTTGTTGAACCCTTCGCCGCCATCCGACACGAATTCCTTGACAATTGCCTTGACGGGATGGCCGCGATGTTGCTCGTCTCGATCCCAGAAATTGTGGCCGTACAGTGTGGCAGGGTCATCGTCGTCGGGATCATCGCGGGAGCGACCCATCAGGTTGGCGACTTGGTGCGCCTGTTCGGACGAGAGAAGAAGATAGCCATGGCTCCGGACGGCGAGGTCTTCGCGTTGCTCTTGCTTTAGGCGGCCATAGACACGACACTCGCAATTGAATGGGTCAAAGTAGTCTGCGTAAAACTGGGGCTTTGCGAGTCTCTTGGATAACCACCGTCCGTAGCACTGGCCGAGGTATTCCCACGTGTTAAATTTGAACATCTTGAGGGCGTAGGGCCCATTGCCGTTGATGTTAACCTTCCAGACATAGGAATCCTTATCCTCGTCACGACCGAGATACTTGAGAAATTCAATGTCGGCATGAGCGGTGGGTGTGAAGGGTTCCAGTTTGGGACCAGGCACCTGAGGGAGGGGCAGCGGTGGGTTTGAGGGGACAGGGAGGAGGGGGTTGGTCGAAACGCGAGGCATTGTTGTTGTTGATGATTTTTTTTGTTGATGATTTTGTTGGTTTATTGGTGGTTGGGCCAGAAATAAATAAACGGAGCGGAAGAGTGTTTGATTAAAAGAATTGTTGGCGAAGGGTAAACAAACCGCCCCCACCAGACACCAGCCCCGCCTTCCCGTCTCGCACACCTGCCAACAACTGCCAAGAATTCTTGAATATACTTGTTATTTTTCTTTCTTAACCCCTGTTTCAGTTGATACGCCCCTGACCGACCCCAATTCCGTCCACGGCCAGGTCCTTTTAATAGTCTTCTATTTCTGTCATCTACAACCATGCACTGCAAGGTACACTGGTATATATATTCCAATGACATCCTTAGTTTTCAAAATGAAGGAACATAATCAAAACATCACCATTCCACAAACACTCTTCACCCCCTGCATCATCCACGATGGCTCCAAACACAAAGTTGATCGACATCCTGCAACGCAAGAATCCCGACATCACAGACCACTGGGCTGGCTCAGACTACAAAAACACGACTAACCCCAACTGGGACCAAGTTACACTCACCGACACCTGCCGTGAGCACGTCCAGCCATGGGAAGACTTTACCTATGAGGCTATCTTGCTCGCCTATGGAGATATCCTTCAACAGGATATAAAAGGTGTCGACAACAAGACATATCGACAAGTCATCACCCCTTCATCCACGCCCACAGAAGTTGTCAAAGAGGATGACGTCGATCAATTAAGCATTCTTTGGACTGTCAACGTTGTCCGGGAGCCACTCAAACAAGCAGCTCTTGAACTTCGGGCACGGGACCCTATGATGACCGCCGAGGTCAAAGGTTCGACGCCGGATCCTACCATGATTTCAAAGCGAATCGAGTGGAAGGGCAAGTCGGTGTTCAAATCAGACTGGTCACTCCTAGATCGCACCTTGACAAAGAAATACAAAGCTCAAAACCCCGCCATTACCCAACAGCTGGTCTATGTCCATGGCGATAGTAAAGTGAAGCAAAAGTGGAAGTCAGAGTGGCTGACGCTCGCGGACAAGGCACTCCAGATCACTACAGACCCACCTTATCATAAACCGGGCACTCCTCAGAAAGATTACGACAAGACGCACGGGTAAGCTAGGTATCATCACCATTTGAGGACACACAAGGATCGCTTGCTAATTACATACCTATGCCACTGCAGCGTCAAGCATGATCGTGTCAAGCCTCTTTCTCAAATTGCGACCTACTGTCGCTACGGGGAAACACGCTATGGCTACATCATTACGCAGACCGAGTTGGTCGCCTTGCGTATTCGTCTTTTTGGGGCTTATACCCCTGCCAACCCGACCCGTGCCGCAATCGAGTACAAGTCTGTTCCTTGGAGTGCCTCTGGCAACCAGCTCACCGTCAACCTCGCGATCTGGGCCCTCGGATGCATGGGAATGAACGACACCCACCGCCCCCTCGAAGGACCGAACCACACTCCGCTGGCCGGCATGGCCAGGCTCACGTGGTGGAAAAAGGCCACAAGAAAGAACGAGGAAGGATACGTCAATGTTATCTCGCAGCGCTTTGTCTCGGCCAAGGAGTGGCCTGCGTTCAGCAAGGGGAAGAAGGTGTATCTGGATAACGACCCCAACGCAACAAGCAAAACCGCAAAGTTCCTCAGCGCCGAGGATCGCGTGCCAAAGGATTCCAGAACAACCAGTAGCAATGACCTCGCCAAAGCGGTTAAAGATTTGAGTCTTGACGACAAGAAGAAATCTTCAACTGCCAGTGGCGGCGCTTCTGCATCATCATCATCATCTTCCGCTAAGACCTACACTAAGTGTGTCGTCAATAAAAAAGAGTACAAGTTGAAGGTCGACAAGGGTAAATACCAGGTGTCCCTGGATAATGGCAAGAACTGGTACCCCGTTGAGCAGGACAATAAGAAGGCCTGGTTTGTGAAGACGGCGCCCAAGCCTACTCCGATTTCACAGATGATCTAAGATGGATGATATGGATAGATTTTTGGATTGCACGTGGTTTTGGATAATACTGGCTTGGTTGTAGTTTTTTTGATTTTGTTTGTTTGTTTTTCTTTTTCTTTTGTTTCAGGATATCGCTATATAGACTGGATTTCAATAGATTTACAGATTAAATGCATACATCTATAGATGCACACCACTGTATATGTAGCAATTAACTCAGGCCCACACAACACATTCCTTTGGAGCCAACACATTACATTCATATCGCCTTTTCATGTTTACCTCATCCAGCCAACATGACTGCCTTGGACGTCATTACTCAGAACAGCACCGAGGATGCAGCACAAGGTGGGTTCTTGTCCTCCTCCCCTTTGACGCAGTATTGCCATTAACGATATCAGATGTGCCCTTGGTTCAACCGCCCTTGACCGACCGCCAATGACGGTTAGAGGACAAGAGGACGTTGGTCGCGGCCATAAACTCGGGCCACGACAACGACAACGATAATAATAACGAACCAAAGTTACACTAACTACAGCCAACTGAACCCTCCGCAGAGGAGCTCAAGAAGTAGACAACAAAGATTTCGAACCATGCACTTTCTTTATATACGGGACCTTGATAGATTCCGAGGTATCGATAGTAATGACAATACTAAACGACTTCTCTAAACTATAAGATGTTTAGATCGAAGGCTTCTAAAAAATATAAAATAGCGTATACTTACCTAGCTCCCACTTTTACTTAACAACGGCGCCGCTGCTTAAGGTCGTCTTATTAATAATAAAGCCTTGTAAGCTAATACTATGGCTTAATGCCTACGGCTTTAGCGCTACGAGACGTCGGTATATAAAGTCGCTGACTGCCAAATCTACCTGATACGGGGTAAGGAGGATAAGCCTGTTAAGGGCTTAGTTTTTAAGTGGGCTGAAGCTCTAGAAAGCGAGGAATTGGTAGAGGGGACTTTTAATTTGGAGCACTGGCAAAAGACTTATAAGACTCCTATGTTCTAGGTTCACTTTTGCTGAGTATATACGTATCAAATGTGAGAAGATGAGAACATAAATTCTATTATCAACACCATGTGCTGGACGCCACTGACTCGGGGCAACAAACTCCAAACTTTGAAATAACGGTTAATTTATTATTCATTCTTCCTGCCCCAGCTAGACGTCCGGTTAACTCCTAAAAGTCACAGATACTTCTTCTCGCTCTCCAAGCTCTCCATCTCTATCCCATCCTCAATAAAATGCATCCTCGCCTTCGCCTTCTCATCCGCCCTCACCGTGACATCCCTTCTCGACAGTTCCCTCAACGACTTACCCCCCATCTGCTGCTCCATACTAAAAGGAGCCTCCAGTTTCGGCGGTAGCGTCGAATTCCATAGCAAAAGAAATAAAGTCTCTACACTCCCCCACGCAAGGATCGTAGCAGTCATTATCCCCCGGCCTGTTTCTTTCTTACGATTCACATCATACCGGTAATACCCAGCCAATCCGGAACTACAACCAAGGTAACGCCCTACAGTCCCAAAATAAATATACATAACCGCCATAGCAAACTTTAAAGTGGGGCCCTGTTTTCCTGACCCGGAGCCGTACCGTCCCGCTTCGAAAACAAATTGCGTAGTACCCTCCGCTAGAGACTGCAAAAACCCTTCCCTAGTGACTCTCCCTCCATTGGCTCTAGCATTGTCAAAAACCAACTTAATCTCCTCAGTCGGCTCCCCGCTTGTCCAAAACCCCTTACCTGGCCAGGGGGGATCTAGGGAGCCGTTTAAATTACGGGTTATATAAAATAAAGCCAGAAAGTTTAGTTGAAAGTATATCTTTACTTATTTAAGCTGTATATAGGCGGTTCTACAGTTTATTTTAACAAAAGGTTCATTTTAATTAAGCAGTTTAAGGCCAGCTTGTACTTACTTTAAGAGTAGTACTTTCCTTATAACATTTCAGCTATCTTTACACTTAATTTTAACTACTATATATAATAATTAAATAGCTAACTGTATAGGTATATAACCGGGCTTAATTAATAGGAAATCATCGATTTAGTATATATCGAGTACTTAGTTGTAGTTAATATAGTGGTAGTACTACTTTAAGGTTTAAATATCCTTTAAGTACTATCCTGTTTAAGCCGTTTGTTTAGATTTAAGCCACTAGTTTGGATTTGAATTATTAGCTTGGCTGTAAACTACTCTTAGCCTTAAGGTAGTTAGATTATTCCAGCCCGGAAAGTTTAGTTAGAAGTGGGCGTACGGCTTCCTAAACCCTCCTTACACCGGTAAGCCTATCCCGGGTTTTCCCGAGAAATCGAACTGGAAATGATAGGAATCCATCCCGTGATAGGAGCCAATATTTTGTATGTTTACCGAGGTGTCGTTTGTGAAGAGGTAGACTGCATGGTTGGTTCCGTAGGATGAATCTCGCGCGAGGCCGTCGGTCAGGACTGTGGACAGGATCTTTTGGAGGACGAATTGGGTGTAGTGCTTGTCGCCTTGGCCGCCTTCGTTAGAGCCTGTTACAGAGCCGAGGTTGAAGACTTATTATTGGTTTGGGAGATTATCAAAGGAGATTGGGTGGTAGGGTGTTATTGTCGAAGATGGAGCGGGTGTTCATACTTACTTCTAGAATGGAGTGGATAGCTAAGGGGCTTAAGGAATTTAAAGGGGTCAAGGAGGTGGTGGTAAAGTCGAGGTTTCCTGGGTTGAGGAGGGATTCCCCAGATGTCAAGCATTTTAATGCTTGGCCCCATTTTGCTATTGGGGTCGCGGAAGCCGCCTATTTCGTTGACTAGGAAGAAAAGTGGCAGTACGTCGGTAATGTTACTCTCAATTAGCTTACTTTCGCGCGGCAAGATTGTGAGCACTGATGGAGCCCAATGCGCGGCAATGGTGCCGGCGTAGACTTGTACTTTGACTTGACGCATTCCAAGTGATACCTGAAGTGGTTGTTGGGTGAGGGCATTCACAAGTCCTTATCTTATCTCTTATCTCTTATCTGGCTGTGCCCTACTATTGGCCCAGTCAAAGAGATCCACCACTTCACACATCCCTCCTTCAGGAGCACTGTTTGACAGACTCAATTTTGCAATCAATCACCTTTTCCCACACTTTCTTCTGACCTATTAGTTCAACTAATAGACCACTGTATCACCGAGGTTGCTGTTGTAAGCTAGGACAGGAAGGGCGATGGCAGCTAGGAGAGGACGATTAGGTTCCGTGGCGTTAGGGCCCGAGAGCATTACCAGGAGGTTCGTGTTTGTTTTGTCCAGCACGGCCTGGGGGATGCGCAAAAGAGGCTAAGTCTTACTGCGTTCACATTCTGCGTCGCCAAAGCACTTAATGGTTGCTCATGGCCATCACCATCAACGCCCAATCCCACCCCATGATCACCCCCGCCCCAGCGGCTCTCGTCCTCCGCCAAGCCAATGACGAGGAAGTTGTATCACCTCTCTCGGGTATGTGACTAGGTATTCACCCCCTTGATGCTCTTGGTTTAGATGGCCATTCTGATTGTGATACCCTGAGGTTGAGGAGGAGTAGGAAGAATATTTTGTTTCTAGGAGGTATTCTCAAAGACTGGCTTCGTTCTTGCGCTTATGGTTGTCATTACAAATTCAAGAACGGCATCGTGATTATTTTTATTGTTTCTCGATAAAGACAGTTTGCTAATTCTTGATAACACCTGCAATTACACACTTTACTCCAGATACGCCTCACCAAATACAAACCGGGGTATTCGCACTTTCTTACACTGCTCCTCCCGTGCATCTTCCCTCACTTCTCAACCCTAAACTCCGTCGTCTTCACTATCCCCCTCAGCCCCCCTTCCTCCCCTCTCAACCCAGCAGGCAGTATCAAGTCCCTCTCATCATCGCTCCCCTGCCCCTTCTCCACCACCCCAACCCCTCCCTGGACAATCGTCTCCGTCTCCCCCCTTCCAGTAACCTTCATACTCCTTACCGGCGGAGACCGAACATACTCCATATGCAAAGCCGTCGCATGGTTTCCCCACCTGAGCTTCTTCTCCCCAGTTAACAGTTCGATAAACTGCCTCTCTTCGAGGTCTGTTTCAGTGTTTTGTCGGAGGTATGCAGCTCGGATGCCGTTGATGCTCGTGTCTCGGCCGGGATGGCGGGAGTGGATGGGTAACCGGTCGAGGGCCTTGCCGGCGCGGTAGTAGTTTGCTTCTCGGTAGGCGATGCCGGGGGAGAGCTTGAGGAAGCGGCCTAGGAGGGGGCGGAGGGTGGGTGCACAGGCGGCGATGATGCCGATGTCTAGTTGGAGGCTGGAATAGAAGTTAGAAGAGAGTAGAACAGAGACGTAGCGGGGGGGGGAGTAGGGCGCTGAATAGGTGCCAGTGAGCAAACAAAAAGCGAGGTAACCTTACGAGCCGAAGAATGGGGCGTAAGGGTAACTTTAGTTTCATGTTAGTACATGAGGGGAAATGGTGGTGTGGGTTGAGGAAAGTGGCTTACAATGTGCCATCATTGTTGTTGACATAGGCGATGATGTAAATGCCTTTGGCTATTCCTAATCCCACCGCGCTGTTGCCATTGTTAGTCTATGGAACAGTTAGCAACACCGAAGGACAACGTACAAGTACCCGCCGCTCAAAATAGCAATCAGGTAGATCCGTATCCTCCTCTGCAACTGCAAGCTCCAGATCAGTGGAATCGGCAATGTCGCGAACGACAGATCGGTAAAGATGTTGCAGGCGGTGTTGAACAGTCCGAAATTCCGGTAGATGACCTTGCCATAACACTTTGGCTTTATGTCTGGGTTCCACTGTCCTGAAATAGGTTGACACCTCGCCATGAAGGTGATGAAGGCGAACAAGGTGTAGAAGCAAGTGAAGCTGATCAGACCCCAGAGGATCCATTTGTACCATTTCCCTCTGCTCAGTCTTAATAATGATAGGGCGATCGAGATTTTGAGAAAGCCAAAGGCAAACGAGGCTTCGATGACGGACTGGAAGAACTGTGCCTCGAGGAGGACCATCCAGCTGTCGCGGGGGATGGTGTCTTGGTGTTGACCGTAGCCGTTGTGGCAGCCTACTATCCATGCTGCGAGCCCGCCTATGCCGCATAGCTGTTTTGAGAGAGGATCATCAGCGTTTGTGAAAGACAATACATAGAAGAGAAGAAGAAATGGATGGTCTCACCACAGCCAACACCATAAAGATATCATCTTTGCCAAACGACCTCACGACGATCGCCCGCGTGTAGAACCGGACAAGCGCTGTGCAAAATGCGAGACTCCAAACGACACAGACAACAGCGATGAACAAGGTCGAGTTGCTTTCGGCGGCGCGGATGGGGTCGATCTTGTGGCCGGTGATTGTCACTTTTGAGTCGTCGTCCGACGATGACATGATGGTGGTCTTGATTGGAAGGACAGCTGCGATGATATCTTATGGCGGCGTCGTGTGCCAGGCAAAGCTAAAGCCTTGCAGCAGAAGCATAACCTCAACGTAGCTCTGGCAGGAAATGGGGCGATGACACCGGACGATGCCAGGGTCCTGGGAATCCAAGACAGGGGAAACAGAAAAGAAACGCAAGCAAGGGGAAAAGCTGGGGTTGGCAGACTGTTAATGCTATGGAAGGACGGCTCTCGGTTGGGGTACCGACCAAGTGACTGGGCGCCTGCCCAAACGAAGGTCCATTCATCCATCCGCTCCCATACAGTCTAGACACCATCTCCTTGCTGGTCCTCGTCTACTTGGCTGGGCGTCGGAAAGCTTTGCATGCGTCTTCGCGTCGGCCCCATTTTCGGCACTGCTCCGTAATAAATTCTAGATTGGAAATCTGGGGAAACACAACGTAGCTGGTTGGCGGGAGGTGGTTGATGGAGTCGTGCGTTGGGAGAGTGGGCAGCAGTTGACCTCTCACAGGCGTTGGTACCATTAACCCTCCGATCCCCTGCCCGATTCGCGCCCCAGGATCAATCAAGCAGCCATATAAGCAACTTCCAAGATATCTTGGCAGTCTTTAAATGGCGAAATCTTGGCTGTGATTGTGCCGGCACTGGCATCTTCCTTTTGGTGTGCCCAATGAACCTATGGGAGGGGAGGGGGTGTATTTTTGGCTAAAGTCGACTGATGTTTGCCCCCCCCATTTTTGACCGGGTGCTCCCAGCCCGCCCAAAGTGAGCAGCAAGAGGAGAACAGTCTCCGCCAATGGCTTATATCCCGGGTGTTGGGGTGCCAGATTTGACAGGACCTACGTATCCCATTTTTATTTCTCAGTGTTTCATTCCCTGCACATATGCCGACGCTTGGTGATTGACTTGGTTGATGTCAGTGGGTAGGAATGGAGAGGGGAGCTCCGCTTTTACCTTTTTGACTGCCGATTGGTGAACTTGGATGCAGCCGGCATGCCGTTCGTGGAGTCTGACTTGAAAGAGGAGGCTGGAGCTATGACCACTGTTTAGGGTGTAAAGTGCCGTGGGTTGCTACTGTCGTAGTGAACCATACTGGGCTCCAAAGTTCCTGATCTTGAATAGAGATGCCAAAGAGATGACTGGGAACTTTTGACATGTAACTGCCGTGTAACATTGACCATGACCTCAGCAGGGGCTTGCAAGGAACCTAAGGTAAGGTAGGTAGCTTGTGTCAGTACGGCTTGATGACGTTAGCCAGAAGCCGGTCATTGTACTGCAAATGTCGGGGGGAGAAGATTGTACATACTCACGTGCCCGTTTAACCAAAATGCTCTCTGAATAGCTTCATGTCTTTGAACCCAATTAGGTATCTGGGGCCTATACGGTGAGCAATGAAACATCGTTAACATGTAGCTCGCCCTATATGAGGGTGTGATGCGTGGATGTTTGAAGTATACTGTATGAACGAAACTATGTAGTTGAATTGACTGGAGAATGCCACGATAAGGTAATTTTAAGAGAGGTCGAGTGTTGAAGACAACGTCGGCAAAATAATCTAGGCGTGAGGAGACCCAGAAATAAGCTGCCATCTGCTCTTCACCGAGGAGCAGGTGTCGCTTTGTTACATGGAGCAAGTTTACCTGGAGCATGACGATGGTTGAGGTTCTTGTGATGAACAAAGCCAAACCTATGGATCTCTATCCTGGGTGCCCTTCGCCCTTTGATACGACCAAAGGCTTGGGATGAAGTCTCTTAAAGTGATAGAGTGCAGGAGATTCAAGATCACACGCTCTCGATCACCATCACCAGATAGCTTACTGGTTCCACATGCCAAAATGGCAATCCTGCTCCTGAGGCTATTCACATCTGTCTGGCATTCACTTGACCCAACTTGAACAAAAGTATAAAATCTCCTCTTTAAGTGACAACGATCGATTGTCCTGCCTCACACCTCAGCCTCACGATCATAAACCACATCACCCAACACAATATTTTGTCATCCTCCTCGTACAATCATATCAAAGTACCCCACTATCTCCCAAGCATATTCCACTACCCGAGAATCATCACAATGGGCGCCCTCTTTTCATGCATGAGCGACTCCGGCACTCGAAGAGACCACTTTCGCTACGGCGGTGAAAACTACACCCTCGAAACGCGAGCCCGCGGAACCGCGCATGCTGGAGCTCGCATCAGACCCTCCTCCAGATCTGGGCGCGACCGTCATGACCCCCGAGGCCATGGCAGTCACAGACGAGTTTCGACTCGAGATCGGGCGAGGACACACAGCCGACAGAGAAGCTCAGCCAGGAGGAGCAGTAGGAGGTATTGAGAACTGGAGATGACAGCCAGTCTGGAGCAACAAGACTTCAGGGGAAGGAGACTTTGGCGAAAAGCATTAGACGGGTAAATGAGTTTGGGACTCATCGGAGCGTTTAGGTTTCGAGTGCTTGCACGTAACCTAAAACAAAAGCCATTATTCTATCTTCTATTTCCCACATATTGAAGTTGTTGTTTAGTGAAGAAACCCATGGCACCGCGGCCTGCAAAAGATGATACTAGATGGCTATGTTGACCAAACCTGTTTCAGTAGGGAACTAGGTTCTCCGCCAAAGAACCAATTACTAGGTAGTTGGTGCTCCTGGGAGCAATAAACGAGGGCTTATCTAGGTAGGTGGTCAAAGACGCCCTATCAATCATCTTGCCGTCCTTCTTTGTCGAGAAGATTTGAGCCTTTGAGATAAAATGTTTATCTCGGATATCAACAGTTAAATTACCAGACTTGAAACTTTTGGTTGATACCTGGTACCTGGTAGATAACCCAATTGTCTCCACCATCATCATCATCTCCGACGAGCCTCAAAAACGTCAGAAAGAAACCAGCAGACAGATTATCGTTCTCCCCGTGGCTAGCCTCTGTATTCCCACGAAACAAAACAGGGCCACCCACAATATCCCCGTCAACAGCCAGATCCTAGCAGAATCGCACTACACTCACGTCCATCGCCACTAGATAAATCATCATGGGCGCCCTTCTCTGCAAACCCGCCATGGCCAACAGAAGCTCAAGTACCAGAAACAACCGTACTTGGACCCAGCATGACTTCGAACCCAACTCAAGCCACGGCCAAGGCACCAACAGACAAATTACATTCGAATACCATCACGATCACGAGAGCGGGTCAACCTTGGGCAGCTTCCTCACCCTCTCCAGCAGCCCAAGCGAGAACGGCAGTTCAGCCGGCAACAGCAGCACGCACTCTCAGCAAGGAAGCGCGACAGTGAGCACCCGGAACAGAAGTCTGCTTCGGCGAAGCGATACCATTAACGGGGATAGAGGTCTAGCGCGACGTTCCGGGACCACCACTCGGCGCTCATATACAACGAGCGACCGACCTACTGAGGTCATCAGGGAACGAAGATCCAGCAGCGAGACCATCCGGCCTGATGGGTTCACGCGGAGAAGAAGCATGAGCAGCATTATCATTCGGCCTGAGGAAGGGGAAGTTTTGCGGAAGACGGAGAGCAGGAGTGTGACTGTCAGGCATGGGAGTGGGAGTGGGAGGTGGTGATCGCTGGGGTTGTTGGTACTGGTGGGGGAAGTCGAAGGAGAAGGGTGGGATAAAATAGGATGCGGGCTAGACTGAAAAAGGCTGTTGTTTACCATCATCTCTTTCAAGTGATGCTGCAATTTCTCTTTAGGGTTCGAATTTTGTGTGGTTCCGTATATCCCCTCAAGATATGCGGCATCTTGTAGGTACTGAGATATTAAAAAGTTCCACAGAGCTGACGAAAGATGTGATGGGGGTAAGCGGCTTGTGGAAGATTCTGTGTCAGTCATAATTGTCATCATCTAACCCTGCCCCTCGGGCAACACCGCAAAGAACAAGCAGCGACTTTCGTGAGCAGCATCGCCGTGTTACACACATTCACAACCAGCAACGTCAACATGGGCAACCTTTTCTGCGGCCCTGCAGCTGGCAGAAAAGCCACCAGCGGAAGACCATCCATCAGTACCAACACAAACAGAAACAATCACACCTCTCGAAGCACTGGTAACCACAGACGTCACACCAGTCGTGACCACGGCAATGCCAATCGTGACCAAGGCAACACCCGCACTAGGAGAGTCTCCATTCAGCACCATCAAGCCAGCCACTCCAGGCTCACCAGCGACTTCGCCTTGGCTAACAAGTCGAGCGAGAGTGTGGCCTCAACCAACAGTAGCGAGTCCGATGACAATGATAACGACGTCGCCTCCATCGGTACCAGTCACTCTACCGACACCAGTGGGAGGTGCAGCATGTATGCTCGGGAGAGAGTTGAACAATCGGGCGACCGCGCGCGTCATGGTCCTGGTTCGCGGGGCTGGGAATGTCAGCAGGCGGTCAAATACGACAAACGGTAGACCTACTGAGTTTACGAGGGAGAGAACAACGAGTAGCACTGCTATCCGCCCCGATGGGTTCACCCGGCAGAGGCGGAGGAGCAGTCTTACTGTTCGGCCGGATAAGGTGATGATTATGACGGATGAGATTCGTGCTATTGTCAAGCGCGGTGGGAATCAGAGACGACTCTGATGGGTGGTATTGCTTGTATTAGTGGAGAGGGCCGGGAGAAGACGAAGAGAAAAAAGGATTCGGGATACCTAGACATTAATGTAGCACACAAAACGCCATCTTATCGTTGGGTGTTTCGTTGGGGTTTGAAGCTCAGGAAATTCAATACAAGGTACTGGCTTGCCCCAAAAGAATCGTTCCAGTCCCATCAGTATCTCCTCGTTTGTCGCAAGCCTCTTGAAGCATAAAACACTGCCGTACCTCCCTGGTTTCTCTACGGTTTGGTTTGCGGCTTCCCCAAGACCCCCTAAACCAACCTCACCATCACCGAAAGGACCATATGATATCCTATCCCACTGGTACCCAAGGAAGCCATTCGCATCCAGCACTGCTACCTTCAATTGTGCGAAGCCATGAGCTGTTTTTTCTCCGCCCCAAGTGAAAGCCACGACCACCGACAGCATGGCGTGAGGCGCGTTCAGTCAGAAGTGGATTCTGGAATCAGCCTCAGACCTCTCAGCACCGGTCTTCGCGAGTCTGGAGGTGGAAGGCGGCGGCGAAGAAAGTCCAACCATGGCGGTCCGGATCGGGGGAGACAGAGATACCGTGACTAGGGCATGCTGATTAACGGCGTAAAAGAGGTGTTGCTGAATCAGGGTGCAAAAGAAAACGAGTGCAGAGCCTCGACGTTTCGGTGGCAGGTGGGGTTTTGCCATTGCTTCAGACTTGAGGTGAGATAGCAATGAGATGAAAACCAGTACTTATCTGCCTTCATCCGAGTCCAAAGCCCAGACAGGAATCGTGCCACCCTGCCAACCGTGAAATCGCACAAGTCACATCCTCCTACATTGACGTTTTGTAATCTCGACTCCAAACACAGTAGCGCTGATATAAATCTCCATGCCTGCCCTATTTCTTAACTTCCCTTCCGTTTCCCTTTGTCAACTTTCTATCGCCTACTTGGCATTGATCAAGCCCCAGAACCTTGAACTACCAGATACACACCACCCAACCAATCCACCCATTTTACAGGTAGGTACCCACACCATCACCTCCATCTCTCGCATCTTCCAAACTGACCAGCACAGCCACAGGCCCACAGACAACATGGGCTGCGGTTTCTCGAGCCCTAGACGCCGCTACTACGATGGCGATTTCCGTGACATAGGCCCTGGCTCTCAGAACCGCGGTCGGCAAGGCTACTTCGACCCGACCGTGTCTGCCTCTGCTGGAATGCCACTCAGACCTCTTCCGGGCCATCGTCGCGAGCCCAGAGGCGATGGGGAACGCAGGAAGGGTACAAAGCGGCAGGGGAGAACGAGAGAGAGATGATGTGAACGGGTCACCAATGTACCCAGGAGGAGCGGTAGGAAGATGTAGGCAGTACCAACTGAAGTCGTTATGGGACTTCTTGCCCTTTGTGTTATCTACAACTCGCTACTTTCAACGGCCCAGACCTGCCCTGGTGGCAAAAAGGCCATAATAAACATTATTAATAAATCACAAGGGACTCCAAAAAACAAAAAAGCACAACCCACTACCCACGACACATGCCCATACCTACCCTGTGCACCCTCAATGCAAACTCAAATCCCATCCCCCATCCACCACCCCCCTCTTCCTATCACCAACTAACCTCCACCCATCAACCCCCTCAACATCAACCACAACCAAACCCCCACCCTCCAGCCCCAATCCACCCAAAAGCTGCCCCAACTTCCGTCCGCGCGTCACAGATGCGGTCCGTGTAGGTTGTCCAGAGAGAAGGAGGAGGAGGTGGGTTTTCATCATGATCAGCAGCGGCTGAAGCAGATGATGATGGCGATGATGTTGATGAAGCCAGAGAGAGACCCGAGGAAGGTGAGATACATTACATATATCTTCATATGCCTATATACTGTACACACTCTCTACAAATACATATCCCACTACCACGGGACCGTCACCCCTCAATACTTTCCTCCCCGTTCAACCCGACAGCTCCCTCACATAATCCTCCATCTTCCACCCGCAAGCGTTCTTCGACTTTCTTCTCTTGACCTTGGCCTTGGCCCTGCCACGCCGTTGTTGTTGAGGTGCCACCTCGCATGGATATGGTAGCTCAACCACCTTGAAGGGGTATGGTAGCTGACTGGAAGTGTCCTCTTGATTCTCGATGAGATGTAGCTTCTTCTGTCTGACCGCTTCATACAGCTCAGAAAAAGCAGGGTCCCAGTCGCCGTCGTCGTCGGCTAACCCTTCAGATTCCAGTTCTGCGTAAAAGTGTGATTCCCTTTCTGCGGAGCCGCATCCCCTCCCAACGAACTGTGTCGCAAACAACTTCGTCACAGTAAATAGAAAGGAGGTGCGGGCTAGGTATAACCCGTGCCTGTCCCTCGGGTTCTTTCTAAGCCATGCTTGCAAAGAGTCCACTTGCTCGTGCAAAGAGTCCACTTGTTCATGAGCTAGGGCTCGTTTGAGAAAGCCAAGCCACACGTCCCTGTCGTTGTTGCAGCTTATTGGTGGAGCTCCCGAGCTGAACTTTGCAATGAACTGAGTCCATGGAGAGGGCAAAAGGGCTTTCTCAGAGGCTGATTCCGGATAGAGCTCAAGACAATAGCCGTGTACTCTCATCGAAGTCTCAAATAGCTTGAAAAGCTCGTCACTGGTTACCAGCCCAAGAGAGGACAAATCAAGCGCTTCGACCAGGAGTGCCGCACCGACATTGAAGAGCCGGATAGCTCTCTCCAGGTTATCTGGGCGCCTCTGGTTACTCCACGTGATCGCATGATCGTGGAAGATACCGCAGACAGAAATTATTTCTGCATATCTGGCTTGGGGGAATTTGATGATGTACAGGACACTGGAAGGGGGAAGATGTTAGTATGCATTTACCAGCGCGAATGGACAGTGGCTTACAGATCCGCAAAGTACTGTACGACTCGAGAGTCCGGGATGTGATGGATCAGGATGAGCAGACAGTACACTGTCCTGGTCGTCCTGATAGTAGTAGGAACTTCGACATCCGCCAATCTTGTACGCAGACAGTCTTGCAATCTCGCCTCGATCCATCGGTTGAGCTCCGGGATTTTATGGCTAGATATTTTTCGAGAAGCGAAATGAAAAAGTCCATCTATGAATGTAGTCTGATAAAGAAACGTCCCTGTGCGACTGGGGTGATGATCCGCGATAAATTTGTTTAGACTGCAACTTCATCTTAGCATAAGGTAGTTTCCCTACTTGTGGATTGCGGGGAGTCAACAAGACATCGTAGGTAGACTCACCCGTCTTGAATACGCGCGAATGTCGCCGCGGCATCGAACCTGTCTGTATCCAGCCACTTCCGCACCCAGAGCAAGAGCTCGCAAGGTACAAAGCCCATGTCATCCCATGGTTCGTTCATGCTTCTTTCTGAAATCAGCTGGTTGAACAGATCGAACCGCTCGAGGTACAAGGTCGCTTGCAGCACGTGGTTGTCGTATTTGGTTATGCTCTTCAGAAGTTTGCATGGGCTGCCGTCATCCTCTTTCATCGCGCAGATCGAGAGAAACATTTGGGTACTCTCTGGACAATCTCGTCCTCTGAGAATCATTCGAGCCAGGTAGGAGAAGACTTCTGATGAACAGGTTTTGGAACCCAGATCAGCAGTGACATCAAGACCTGTACAGGGCAAAAGCTTTGTGAGCTGACATCGTGGCACCAACACCAAAGCTGTGGTATAGAACCGGTCGATACAGACACAATCTCCGGGCTGCACTAGAAAGTCAGATCACGCGTACCCGATGCATGTTGCCAAGCAGTGCGCTTACCGAGTTGGGGTCGTTCTTCCTGTCACCATCCTCACGTGCAATCGGCGTATCCAGTAGCACCGAACCGTGCTTGTACAGCTTCTTCCCACCCATATCATAGACAGCTCGGATGCTGTAGCAGACGCTCAAAGTCTTCATGTCTGGGTCAAGCTTCATCAGCTCTCCTTCTGGTATAGCTATGGCCTTGAGGGACATGTTGGGATCCGGATCGCAAGTCTTTGGCTTTTCCTCATGCACCTCGGCAATAAACACTTCAAACGGAAAGTCTGGCCCGCTGGCGAGCTCATCGAGCACCTGTGCCCGAGCTCGGTCTCTGAATCTCAGACTACCGGGCCAAACCATGTTGTCAGAGTAAGTGTATTCCAAGGGATAATAGAGGCAGTCCAGAGCATTTGGAGCTTGGTGGGACTCCAGCCATGGTCGTAATGCAACGCGAATTTTGTCTGCCTGAGGCACCGTCATTGTTGCTGTTGAGGGGCGATGTGTGCTTGGCTCGCGGCTGTCGAAAGATAGATCGAAAACCATCATGATGCGGCTGCCACCGCTCAGGGGGCGGATTTCGTGGTCCACCTGAGAGTACCATGCGGCGTACGACCAGGCAGACTCCATCGTGCGGTAGACCATATGCTTGCCGTGGTGAGTCAGAAGGATATCGCCGCTGTCAAGGGTGAAGCCAGGACGGCAAACAACGAGGGTACCGAATACATCTGGACTCGGATCGGAACTAGCAGCGGAATATGCGTCATTAGCGATGGTTGAATAACTAGACAAGGGGCTTAGAAATACCTGAGTTGCACTTGATTGATGGGGCCGCGTTGCTGCAGCACAATATTGCGTATCTTAGCCCGCACTGAGACGGCTACGTGAGGGCTGACGCCTAGCTCTTGACAAACACGAGGGCGGATCTTGTCATGAACAAAATCTCGCCAGGACAAACCTTCGGTGAATTGGGTCGTATCTAGTTTCAAGAGGTTGTTTCGAAAATCATCGTGTGTGGCCAACTTGCAGTTTGGCATGGCGTATTTCTCGATCAGTTCACGAACCTCCAACTCTGTACCGGCCCAGTTTCTTTTGTGCCCGATTTCCCCATAGCCTTCAACGAAAGGCAGGTCGTGATCGGGCGGTCTGATGTCACTGTCATTGTGCCCTGCTTGGTTGAGATACCCGGTCGTTGCAAAGTTTCCACACGATGATATAGAGTCGAGAGCAGCGAAAATGTCTCGTTTTAATGTGGCCTTGTCTGGTGCTGGCTGTTTGGGGTTGGTGTTGCAGTCCATCTTGGGCGTCTCTGGTTGAGGAAGAGTCGCTTGTGTGATGTTTGGTGTGAGGAGGAAGGAAAAGGAAGAAGAAGAAAAAGGAAGAAGACAAAGGAAGAAGAAGAAAAAGGAAGACTCTGGGTCAGGCGGGGAGGAGTCCCACTTGTTGCTCTGGTGCCTGGAAAGTGGCGGAGAATACATCAAGCCGGGCAGGAGCAAACACAAAAGAGAGCACGAAGCCACGTGACTGTAGTGTAGGGTGTAGGTAATCTAAAGTATCACTCAGAGATTCAGTTTCCCCAGCATATCGGTGCGATAACCTCCCACGAGTAATCCAACCCCGCAATTGCATACCGATCTCTCTTACCCCTAGGTATCTTCCTTTCCAAGTGCGTGTTGCGGAATTCCCTCGGTACCACTTGTCTCGTCTCCTTGAACGAACACTCGGGCTTTGGACCCTCCCCAGCATACCGCTCTTCATACATCGTCTCCATGTTGACATTGTACACGTCAAACCACAGCCGCTCCCCCAGCAGATTGGTCAAGTACTCATGCTCGCCGCCAAACTCCCCGATGATGACCCTATGCGCTTTCTTTGCCCTCTCCTTCCAGCCACACCCGACACCGACGTACCTCGTCAGATACGACTTGAATAATCCCAAAACCATATCAACGGCGCGACTTCGTTAAGCGCACCGAGGATATCCTTTTTAATGGATTCGTTGTTCGGAATTGGTTCGCTGGTGGCCATCGAGTTCATCTTGGGATGTCTGTAGCCTGCATGAGCCAACGTTACAGACAGGTTCAGGTTGGCGACTTCAAATCGCGTGTCGCGGGCGCGATCTTAAGCAAGAAATTAATATGTCTTTGCACTGTGCGCTCCTGAATCACGGGACTTTCACACTGTCTCCTCCTGGCCCCAAACCGGACTCCCGGGACCAATCAATCATCGATGCCAAGGCGGACGCCGGCACTTGTAACTTTTAAACACAACGTCACACCTTAACAATGCAACTTCCATTCTTCTCCGTTTGCTCTATGCGGGATGGGGGCAATATCAGTTTTCCGGGAAGTCTTCACGCAAATATCTCCCATTTGTTCTATTCTGTGTTTAAACAAAAAGTTCGCATTCAAGAAAGCCATGGTTCGTCACGAGGTCGCAAAACATTCCAGGGGTTCCCTGGACACGAGCTTCTTTTCTCTGCTTGGCTGGCCAACTGCAATTTCCACCCGACGCCCATCATTTTCCCTTAGCGTGATGATTCCGCGAACCCCTTAACGCGTCGATTTGTCTTCTCATCAAATACCTCGCGACCACGCTGCGGCTCAGTTCTCTGTCACACGGCCACCGGTTAGACAGCTCCTCACGACTGCGATGGCTTCGATATCTGTTGAACAGGCTATTGAGATGCAGCGCCATGCTCACAAAAAGGACATCCTGTCGGCATACCGAAAAATCGAATCCAAGGGCACTTTTGCCTCCTCCAAGGCTCTTCGCCAGCCCCCACCGGCCGGGCTCTTCATCGACGGCCTTGGGGATGTCACCATGCCTCTGAGCGAAACTCAAGCCCGTGATGTCAAAGCGAGGTGCCGCCAGGCTCCCTATGGAAAGAGCAGCGACACCATTGTCGACACCACCGTGCGGAACACCTGGGAGCTGGACGCCTCGCAATTCTCCTTCCGTGATCCAAAATGGGGTCACTACATCCAAGCATTGGTGCAAGAGGTTGCCAAAAGTATGGGTGTCGTAGGGACCATCAAGGCTGAGATATATAAGATGCTGGTCTACGAAGAGGGGGCCATGTTCAAGCCACACACCGAGTACGTCCATCACCGTCTCCTGCCGCGCAACCTGTCCCGTCCGCCTAACTGTCCATAGTACTGAGAAGATCCCCGGCATGTTTGGGACTTTGGTCATCGCCCTACCGTCCCCTCACCAGGGTGGCGACGTCGTTGTCAAGCACTGCGGTCAAACCATGACCTTCAAGACTTCGGAACATCCCCAGTCCTTTGTCTGTTGGTACTCTGACGTTTCGCACGAAGTTCTTCCAGTTACCTCCGGTTACCGTTAGGTTCTTACATACAACCTCGCCCTCGATCCCAGTATCGTGCGACCAACAGCATCTAGTCTGCATGATCTTCAAGACACCCAGGACTTACGCCGGGCACTGGAACGCTGGTTTGCGTCTGGAGAGGTGCCTCACTTTTACCAGATGCTCGACCATGACTACACGCAAGCCAACATGTCCCTGCGGGCATTGAAGGGCAACGATTTCCCCCGCGTCCAGGCCCTCATCGACTTGTCCAAAGACCTTGCGTTTGACGTTTTCTTCGCCCTGGTACAGAAGAGGCAGTGGGGGACCTGTGAGGCGAATTACGAGTGTGTTGGGTTTGATCGGGACCACGATGGGAAACATGTTCTTGCCGAGATATGTGACGATGACAATACCCTCGAGAAGGTGTATGATTTGAATGGTCAGGAGGTTGTTTCCGACATGCCTTTGGAGGAAGATGAGTTTTTGGATGATGACCCATTTGAAGGATATGATTACGATGAGGACTATGAGGGCTATATGGGCAACTCTGTCAGTATCCTTTCCCGCCTTGATCTGATCTTGCTCCTGGAATCGGGCCGCTGACAACTTTGGAATCCAGGGCCCTCATGCGACACACTGGTATAAGTGTGCAGTAAGGGTTATCTCTTGTTT
The DNA here is from genome assembly GCA_030549205.1 of Apiosordaria backusii. Classification (NCBI taxonomy): domain Eukaryota; kingdom Fungi; phylum Ascomycota; class Sordariomycetes; order Sordariales; family Lasiosphaeriaceae; genus Apiosordaria; species Apiosordaria backusii. The sequence goes on from JAUKTV010000014.1 coordinate 662,597, forward strand.
CATCTTTCATGAATCTATTGTTCTTCTAACGATTGTCTAGGCTGTTGTTGTCGTTCCACGCGTTCGAGTTCTCTCCTATTTCATCCGCCCTGGCAAGTGGGAGCCAGAATGGCATGGTACATTCAGCAGAACGCCCAACGAGAATCCCAACAGACTATCCGCTTACTTTGCGAGGTCATGTATGCTTCCAGGAGCGCCCAAGTCGAGTCTCCAGCCGTTGAAAGAAATTTGGCACAGGGCGTGGGCCAAGATTCACGACCGAGAAGCAAAAGAACGCTCAAAACCCCAAACCTACACCCAGAAATATGGGATGAAGCCTGCGCGGTATGCGTTTGATCAAGCCGCTGTGGAGGAAGCTTGCAAGGCGGCGATTGTTCACGATGACTTTGCGTTCTTTGAGGAGATTGTTAGCGAACATAAGCGTCTTTCTGTGCCTTTCTTGCTTTGGTTGCGAGGGTGGTTGGTCAGTGAGGATGACTTGACTCAACGTTTCAGTCTGGTCCATAAAGGGTATGGTTGCCTTCCATGGAGATTTTCCCCTTCAATCTGACAATCTCAGACTGACTGTGTTTCCAGACTTGACGTTGTCCTCAATAACGAAGATATATCAACCAAGCTGTGGATAGTGAACACAGTAGCCCCAGTTGCCTTTACATTGTCTCAACCCTCTGCACCAAAGCCGCTGTTAGAGTGGACAAAAGGAATAATCGGCGATGTCTTTGCCGACGATGATGGAGATTGGGGTGCAGAATTTGGGCTTCGGTGTGGTCCTGTTCTGGCAGACGTTGGTCTGTACTTTAAACAACCATTCGACGCCCTGATGACAAAGTAAGAATCTGCCCCGGTTTATCGGCCCCTTCTGATTGCTGAGTACCTTGTTTTCTAGGGTTATGCCCCGTCTCAGTCTCGAATGCGTCGTGCCACCTGCCGACGGTTCCGATCTCAAAAAGACAGTCAGGTCTATGGCAATCGGCAATGTTAGCTGTCACTTTGTTTTTGCATTTCTCTCCCGTCTCAGGGAGCATGCTAAACTAGGCATCTACCCATCAACGGCGGTGATGCAGCTGCACAATCGCTTTGCGGCGACGTTCCTGGAGTCGGGAAAGCTCAAGGATGTAGAACAGGAATGTGGTTTCGAGTGCGACAATGACGGCGGTTGCAACGACGACATTACTATACGCACACCTGATAGGCTTTTCGAGCTCTTCACCCTCCTTACCCTGAGCTCTCCCCCCATCGGGGAGCTGTTTATTAACAGCCTGAACAAGTTCGCCCAAGACATCAGGCCAACTAGTAATCTGCACGTCATCTGGATTCCCCTCTTGCGACTGCTGTTGCCCTACGCGTCGTCGGAATGTTCCAGCAATGGCCCGCAAAAAGACGTGTACCAATCGCTGTACAGCAAGCTCTTCACCGTCTACGAAAAAGATTTTGTCGGCGAGCGTCCGCCCCGCGACGTTCATCTCCGTAAGAGGTTTGAGCTTCGATGTCTACATGTATGCACCCAGTGCAGGGAGGTGAACGACTTTTTGAAAGATGGAACGAGGGAAGTGCTCGAAATGCGGTTGTCTTCCAAAACGAGGAGGAAGCACGTGCGGTCAGAAATCGGACGTGTTATGCCCGGGTCGGGGGATCTGACTTGTAGTTCAAGACCGCAGAATGTGTTGGTCCTTAGGAAACAGTTTGGGATGCATGATGCGTGGGTGAAGAGATGGGAGTTGAGAAGAGAGAGGGCTGGCGCGATGTGGGAGTCTTTTGACAAGGAACAGTTGGTTGAGGTGTTGGGGAGTGGTTTTGCTTTTATGGGGAAGAGGTTGGGGGGTGTGGGTGTTGTTGCTGTGGATCAAGGGCAAAAGAGGAAGGAGAGGGGTGATGAGTTGGGGTTGGGGGACGGTGGTTGTGGTGGGAAGAAGCAGAGGGTGTAAAACTTGGATAGGTAGCTGGACTAGAAGGTCTATGAAGAACATAGTAAGAACCTAATCATCGTTCCTGTTCGTTACGCCGCCGGCCTCGGCCCTCCCCGCCCCCAATCAATCACTCCCGCACCAGGCAAAACCCTTCCCAACTCCTCCACTTTGACCACTCCCACCCCAACCTCCCCTTCAACCTTTGTCCCCCTGGCAGCATTCTCAAACTCCGCCAGAGTCAACAAACTACCCCCATCATTCCCCAGTTTCCAACCTGCAATCTTCGCCACGACCTGCACCGCATCAAAATTTCTACTCGCATCCACCGCCGCAAACAAAACCTTTTCCTTCGCCGGGTCAGTGACCACCTCCTCATCCACCTCAGCATTAAACCCCCTCCTATTCCAAACCAACCACATCCCATGATCCTGCCCAACAACATCAACCACCACCGCGTAGTTCGTCTCTGTCAGCTCTGCCCCCGTTGAAGCCAGTTTGTAAAATAACTGCCCGATAGGATAGACGTATTTCGGCAGGGTATTAGACGTCTTGTGCGTCAGTGAGCAGAAATAGGGATGGATTTTAGTTCTGTTGTCGATTTCTGACTCGTTGGTGTGTCCTGACGCTACTGGCACAGGAGGGGTAGAGAGGGAGAGAGATCCTGCTTTTACTACAACTACATACTGGTGGGTCGGGGATTGGAACAGAGGGATGGGTGTGGTTTTGTTGTTTGTGGCGTCAGACAAGGCGGTGATGGCTTTGAGATCGGCGAAGTTGGTGGCGGCAGATTGGATTTTGGCGAGGGCGTCAGCGGCAGGGAGCTTGGTGCGGGGGGACTTGGTTTTTTGGAGGAGGGTTTCTTGTGTCCAGGTTATGTAGGCGTCGACGGAGGGGGTTTTGGAGCGGATGAGGGAGGTGAGGTTGGTGGGGTAGCCGTCTGTGGGGGGAAATGTTAGCGTCAAAAGGGACAGATGTGGGAAAAATGGAGATGGAGATACCTTTGCGGATGGACTCGGTGATTGCGTCTTTGACGGCTTGGAAGTTGGTGTTGTTGGGAGTCGCCATGATGGTGGAAGTGGAGATGTGAGGTTGAAAGTGGGTCTTGTGGAATAGGGGTTCAGGGGCTCGGTTGTCAGGGATTACCGACGTGGTCGGATATTGTGGGCTCGGTGAGGGTTGAGTGTCCTCAGTTAGCGGCGAAGGAGTTGTTGGTTGGTGTTTTGGGAGTCGCTTGAAAAAGGTTTTTGTGATGTCTGTAGACTGAGTAGCTCGCATACCTATATAACTACGAAAAGTGTTTCGGTCATGCGTGTGGACTTTTACCGACAATAGGGTAGTGGTAAGATTTTCAGGTCATCTACCGCACCTCCAGTAAAAAAACGGAGATGCATTGATAAGTGTGGTTGCACTCGGTGACCATATCTCAGAAGTCAGCTCACTTCATGACAGCCACAGGCGAGTTCAGCACTATGCGAAAATGCGATGTTCATCCAGATAGCATGTTTTCCAGGCTAAGTGTCATGCTACATTGATTCAGTATGCGGCAAAGATGTCGCAACCTGCGCCATGAAGGATCTGAGTAAACAGCGGTACGAGTGCCAAGGTTCACGCATGAGCTGAAAAGCTCGCACAGCCCTCCCGTTATTGCTTCGCATCCAATACTCCGAGTACCTGATGTCTACAGGTGACCCCGCCGATTCACGGTCGAGGATCTGATGCTGAAAATCACGCAGGAAGCTTTGCTATAATGTCTGATGTTGGGCTGGTATAGATTTGTCGAATTCCTCGGTCTACCCAGCCTTCAGCGTTGGGGAATCTTCATCACACTATCCTGTTCAACAGTTTACACACATACTACCTACCTAAGGTGCCAATATCATGGGAGTCTTTAGAGAAAACCCCCGCATTTACCACCAATCCGCCCCCACTCGGGCCAACGTCAGGCAACAAATCTTCAACCAACCCGGTCTCTTCAACCAGACCTGGCAATGTGCACAAAATGCGGCTGAAAATCTCTGGCTGCTCTATCGCGACTTCCTCAGCGCTGTATTGACTGCTCAGTTAGCTCCTGGTGCCGGTCCCGGAGCGGTGCACCTCGACGATGCGAGAGATCTTGTTCGTCTGGGCTACTGGCTCATCCAGTGTCCAATGTGGGAAGTCGTCCAGGAACGACGATACCGCCTCGGTAACAATTTCCCCTCCATGGACGACCTGGAGTTCATCGACTACCTCATGGGCATTGAGACTACTCTCGAGTTGATTGAAACGAGAATTTTCAACGTTCCCAACATTCAACAGCTCCCCCACAACGTCCAGCATCAGGGTATCTTGAATGATATCGCGCAGTGGACCAACGTCAACAACTGGACTGCCCAGAACATTACCGTGCTGGGTTTCCTAGAGCTGCTGTTGCGCGTTGTGGCTCATACCTCTCCGAATATGGGTACGGTACTCCCCTGCTCTAAGATGTCAGCGGACTTGTTACTAACAGGACTTGTTAGCCACCCTTCTTGCCTCAATGAATAACCTGCACTCTCACCGCCCCCGCAATCTACAGTACCAGAAGCGCGGCTTACCCCGTGTAATGTTCCTCTGTTCAGGCGCCAACAACGGCATGCACGTCGTCATAACCTCTAAGGATCACTGGTACGACTTCACATCTCTCTACGATGTGGCAAATGCAGGTCGTGTTCAGCGCCATGGTTCTCCACCTGTTATTCTCCCTGGAGCCGGTGGCCAGCCGGCTTTTAATGTCATCGGGCTGTCCAACGGTGTCTACCAAGAGTTCTTCAACGCGGAAGCAGCCGTCGCGCGGGTGTTATCCGACAACGCGGCAGAAATTATCCGGGCTGGGTCGATCACCTTCTGGCAGAACCAAGCTGGTGGACCTCACTTTGTAAATCATGCCAACGAGAGGTGCTTGCCCATGACGGTGCCCGACTTTGCTGTGAAGGCGAGGTGTCTGAGATGCCAGGCTCTGTTTAGATACAATGCCAATCACGCTGATGCGCCAGGATTGCCGGCTGCGGAGGCGGCGTGGAGGGGTGATCGGCGCTTGGGTGTGGCGGTGCTTTGTAACAAAGATTGGAGCTGTGCAGAGACGCTGGCACACTTCTACTGTGTTGCTGCAAATGGCGCGAATGTGGCGGGTGTTCACTGAATGTTGTATTTCGTTTCCTTGCAGTGAAAAGAGAAAAGTGGTGTCTGGTTCTTGATGGGCCAGAAATACTGTAACTATCAAGCTGTTTGAGTAAACGTGCGCAGTAATCTACAAAAAGAATTGCTCTTGGCCTTTTGGGCCCCATCGCCAGTCCGCCTGACATGTATGCATGTAGCCCATCTATTGGCCGTGAGCTCTCCAACGCAGAAACCCCTCAGGCAGCAATGCATAAGGCATATCAGGCCTCCTCCAGTCCCCTTCTCCATGATTTCTTGAGGGGTTTCTCTCCACAACATTTTGTCCCAGATGGTTATCCAGCCGCCTTTTCAACACCACACCTCCAACCCGACAGACAAGCACAATGTCAGGCGTGGAGGCATTCGCGCTGGCCTGCGGCATCATGCAGGTCATATCATTTTCCGAGCAGACATTCTCGGTATGCCGCAGAATCTTGAAGACAGGCACCCCGGACCCAAGCCTCAGCAACCGAGTACAAGACCTGATGGGGTTTTGCGACGTGATAGAAAGGCGATGCACACCGCCGACAGGGTCATTGACCGCCAACGAGCAGAAGCTTTTGGATATCACTACCAGGACGATGAAAGCTGCTAAAGAGCTCAAAGCGGAGGTTGACAAGATATGTCCTTCTTCTGCGCGTGGAAAACTCTCCGTCGCAGTGATAGGAACGCTCAAGGTTCTGCTTCATCAGCGTAAGCTTGAAAAGCTGGAGAAGGCAATGATGGAGGCACAGAAAGCTCTTGAAAACGGATTGTTGGCTGACATCTGGTACGTAATTGTCTTGCCGAGGCCCTTGTCGCCCATGCCAAATACCAGGTATTGATGCGTGCAATCTTTATTCTAACATGACAACGTCCAGCACCCAGACGAAAGCCATGGAGCTTCAGGTTGAGCAAGGATTTGCCAGCCTGGATAGTACCTTGCGCGCCTTTATCGTCGCTCGCTCACAGGGTCACACACAACTCATCAACCTACTCGACAACCAATTCGACACCCTCAAGGCTCATGTTACGGTGGAATCTACGCAAACTCGTCAAGAGATATCCAATCTTTCATCTCATGTGGGGGGCTTATCGATCCATATTGTCGAGTCAAAGGGATATGAAAGGTTGCTGAAGAGCTTCGAATTTCCGAAGATGAATGAGCGGCGAAACAATATCGGTGACAATCACGACACAACCTTTGAATGGATTTTTGAAATGAAAGAGGTATCGAACTCTCCTACGACTTTCAACGATGCGTACAACGATGGCGAAACCACCATGGCGACCCAAAAAGACCAAGACGCCGATGGTGACGTCGATATGGAGGAAGCGTCCCAAACCACCGCCTCTAGCAACGAAGCCTGCTCGTCTAGCTTCGTGGAATGGTTGCGATCAGAGGACCAACCTCTGTTCTGGATTAGCGGCAAGCCAGGGTCTGGCAAAAGTATCTTGATGAGATTTCTTCTAGATGACGAACGCACGAGAGATCACTTGGAGCACACGTACCCAGGCGCCACCATCATCTCTCATTTCTTCTGGCTCGCGGGTCAAGAGATGGAGCGGAACGTGAAAGGGCTTTTCTGCTCTTTGCTTTATCAATTGACCAGCAAGCACCAAGAAAACTACGTCAAGATCATCCAGAATCCTGAGCTGAAGGACATAAAGGGAAAGCGAAGCCCAAGTGACTGGTCGATACCGGAGTTACAAAAGGCGCTATGTCAGGTCTTGCGAACCTCTCCGGTTCCGGTCTGCGTCTTTTTGGACGCCCTAGACGAGATGGTCGACTCTGAGCCTAAGTACGACCACTTTTGGCTTTTGGCTAGGGTTGATGAGCTGTCTCAAATTCCAAACGTCAAGATCTGCGTGTCGAGCCGCCCTGAGACTATTTTACACCGACATCTGGATGGAAGGCCGTCATTTCGGATTCAAGACCTGACCCGAAAGGACATTGAATCGTATGCGAGAGACGAGCTTCAAGGTTGTACAACATCCGCATTTCAGGCTTCACAAGACTTTCAAGAGCTTCTCAATGCACTTATTTACAGAGCCGATGGCGTCTTCTTGTGGGTGGCTCTGGCGCTGAAAAGCCTCCGAAGAGGTTTGACATTCGAAGATTCACCCTATGAGTTGCGACGAAGGTTGGATGCTTTGCCAGATGGCCTGAACGCACTATACCGAGACTTGTGGTTACGTCACAACGGGGATAGGTATCAGGAAGAAGCCGCCAAGTATCTCAACTTCATTCTCGATTACTTCCACATTGCTGAGGACAATGACGAGTTCTGTGGTCGACCTATGATTTATGCTCTCTTTTTGGCCCTCAAACCTGACTCCGCTGATGATCCGGATAAGCGTGATGATCCCGTCATCTTTGACGACCGTTTCAACAACGAGTGTTTGTGTTTTGGCAGGAAAATGGAGATCCGATGTGCTGGGTTGATAGAGTTCAACTTGAATGATTCATCCATTCAATTCATTCATCGCTCAGCCAAAGATTTCCTAGAGGACACCGTGGAGGGGAAAGAGATTTTACAGCATGATAGATCTGAACGACCAGAACGACTATTTTGTCTTGCCAATGCCTATCTCACGATAATGGCTGTCGACGCCAAAGATCTCGACGATGACCCTCCCCAGCCTGACAAAATCATCAACAAGGATATAACCCCAGCCCAAAGACGTAAACTGGCAGACATTCACGACAGTATTCTAGAATTCTGCGAGTATGTCCTAGGAAACGAAGCCCTCGAACCCTTGCTTGAAACGAACTTTGAAGCACAGTTAGTTGACAGACTTTCTGAAATATTTCAAACGAGTCCTTGGATGCAAGCCGCCTTGTCTACCATCGGAGCAGATGTTCTGGGTGAGATGGCACGATCGGCGCCATATTCTTCTTTTATCCGCGCGGCGAAAACTGATGAAGCCAGATTTGGTTCGTTTTCGAAACCCTACCAGACATACCTAGTGTTTTCAGTACTCTACACCCGAGACGACAGTTCCTATGAGTGGCTGGAACCCCCGTGGAGGAGCTTGAGTCGCCACCGGATTGCGGACTTCTTGCTCTACGACGGAAATATTGTTCCAAATGCACGTACGGCATGTTGGGGAAGTGCGACATCTGTGAGGCCACCGAAGGTGTGTCGCACAATCACGATGCTCGCCGCCTTGCTTGAGTATCACGTTTTTGTCGTCAGCCGAGCCAACCTGCAACGCGACGGCAACAGGGAAACTTATCTTCAAAGTGCGATCGAGATATGCAAGAACTTCATCGCCCTTGGAGAGGATATCGAAAACCGAGTGGTTCTTGGCTTCCATGAACGTCGACATCCCTTCTATAGTATGACGAAAATCTGGAATGGTCATGCTGATTGGGATCTTCCGTCACGGCTAAGTTTCCAAGTCGGTCTCCTCCTGGATGTTAACGTTGCGTTTTTGCTTTTTCTATTTTGCCAAGACACCAAGCCCCTGATAACAGATCCTGATACAAAAAAGGATTTGCAGGAGTTATGGGATATTGCTGCAGGTTCGATGGACGTGGAGGTACTGGGAATTTTGATAAAAGAGAAAGATCAAGATTTGAGAATCCATAGGCCAGACCCAAGTTGTGGGTATGCCGATAGTATTAAGTGTATGGTTAATGAAGAGGGATTTTGGAAGATACCAGTAGATATGGAGGCTCTCTACAAGGAGACCGAGAGGGTGGACAACATGGTAGCGCGGGAGGAGTTTGAAGATTCCTTGATTGAACGAGGGCTTCTTGTAAGACCCAAGGACGTTGAGAAGGATACTAGTCGGTTTAGATGTGTTGAGTATGAGGGGGTTCTGCCCTGAACGAAGTTGATGGTGGACATATCGATTTCAATCCATATTATATTTACCAGCTGAAAATGGCCCGCTTTGTATGCATAACCACGTTTTGGCTGTATTCTAATGACAAAGCTCTTGACAATCGGGAGGGCTTTAGGCTATGTACCCAAAGCAACAAGTAAATTCCCCATGTATACCCAACACGCCGCCTCTCCCCATGCCCCTTTACCCCTATTACGGGCCCCCAAGCTTGGCGCCCATCTTCAACATTCCAACCCAAACTCTAACCCCAGCCCATACGAATCCGCCACGACCGGCAACCCTTCCATCTCCAAAACGCCATCCTCATCATCACCTCCCCTGAAGACCCTCCACACCTCCTCCGTCCTAATAGGACTAGTAACCAGCACCTTGACCAGCGGACCACCCCACCCACCCTCATCCTGCCCACCCAAACTGACAAGAAACCTCACCGCCTCCAACAACTCCTCCTCAAAGTACTTATTCTCATAATGCACCACCCCATCAATCACAAAAACAACAGTCATCTCCCTCGGCACTCGTACAATCAGCCCCCTCAGCAACTGACATAGCACTTCCACAGTCATATTTTGCCCCCCTCCCCCAGACAGAAACTGAACATCCTGCTCTGTTACTACCAGGCTAGGATACTGCCTCAGCAACTGGGCAATGAACCCACCCAGCATCTTCACCGAGCCGGAATACTCGTCGTCTTGCTCGGTGTGTAGCCCGCAGAAGTAAATCAGAGAGATATACTGCGTCTGTCGCTCACGTAGCGTGTCTATCAATGTAGCAGCGGCGAACGTCAACCCCGAGATGAGAGGCGGGTGAGCTCGGTCAAAGTCACCGTGTATCAAAAGGTGAGAGTGGCCAAGAGAAATGAGCCAAGCGCGGAACTGGTCAGTATTGAAGGCTTGGTCTGCTCTTGTGCGCTGGCGGAGGGGGATCAAGGGTTGGTGGTCGAGGATTTGGGTTAGGTCTAACAGGTCGAAGTTGGGGTTCGGGAGGGGGAGGATGGTCATCAAGAAGTTGAGGAGAGTGAGAGTGTAATTTGGGGGTTGGGGGGAGAAGGCGGGATGGTGGTATGGTAGCGGTTGAGGGGAGTAGAGAGGAATAGGGGAGGGGTGGGAAAGTGGTGGGGACAGATGTGGTTGTTGTTGTTGAGGCAGCCATGTCATCTGGGGCTGGGGTGTGGATGGTTGACTGGGATAGGACTCTATTTGCAGCTGCGGGGGCCATGGTAACGGTTGGAATGTTGGTGATGGTGTTAACTGTCTGAGCATGGCGTGTCCGGCGCGGAGGAATTGTTCTGATTGGGTCAGATTAACCTGTTCTGATCTCAATGGGAATCGTGGTTACTGACCTTGTTGACTCTTCATTTGCTCCTGAAACCAAGCAAAATCTTGTTCACGCTCCCTTCGGCGTTCCATCTCCGCATCGTCGAGGATCTGTTTCAGTGTGTTGCGCAAGCTCACGCCGGTGTCTTCGATGGTTTCGACAACGATCTTGGTGTTGCTATCCACTTTCTCTTCGATGGCTTTGACACCTTGTTTTACGTCTTGTCTCATTTCTTCAATGGTATTCTCGATACGCCATGTTCCTGGTTGAGGGCGCCATTGATTAGTCTCGTAAACAATGGGCAGCGAATTTGGAAGAAATACATACTGGCCAAAGTCTGTTGCATGTCCTTTCTCACTTTCGAGATGTGTGAGTTCTGTGCTTGGTGGATCAGCCAGTTGCTCTGCTCTTGAATCTGATTGGTCTTCTCGATCAATGGCCCTTGGTATTTGTCTCCACGGAAGACTGCTGATACACCTCGTCTAGCTAATAGCAACAAGGTTAGCTGGGGAGCAGTCGTGGATGGGCCCATGATAGAGCGATTTTCCGGTGACGCACCTTGGTGGCTGAGAAAGAAAACAATTGTCTCTTCAATGGCAACGAATGTAGCCACCACAAGGCCTATCGAGGCTTCCTTGATCTTATCATCCTCTGGAAAGGTGGCCAGAAATACTTCGATATCACTGAACATCCGTTCTAACCTTTCTCCGTCAAAGCTTGTGGTGACCTTTTCCCGTACTTCCGACGCCACTTGTGCAGCCTTTTGGGGTTGATCAGAAACAATTCCAGCAACTATCAGATCCCACGACACTGCATGACACTCACCTCCAAGATGACCTCCAGGACAGCCAACACCGGCGACACATACTCGATATCAGGCACGAGCTTGATGACTCGCTTCGCCAGATCAGAGTGCTCAACTACTTGGCGCCATCCCCTCTTGCACTTTCCGCGCAAGCCCTGTTTTGTACCATCATATGACTCCCGAGCTCTTTGTAGCTGAGTATAAACGCCCTTCCAGTCTTTCTGTGAGCGGATACTGTATCCCGAATTTGCCAGCTTAGGCGGCTCTCCATCTGCTTTGGCGTCCAAACCGCTTGGCTCCGCCTCGCGTGCTATCTGCTGCGCCGCACAGTCTTCACGACTATTGGCCTGTCCCCGAATCCACATCTTACGTGGACCAGTACATTGCAAGCGGGGTTGGAAGTTGAAAAGAGCCGCCAGGGAGGCGAAAGGCGGGGGAAAGCCTTAACACACACGAGCCTGAGGGGAAGACCGGAAAACTCCCAACCTACCTGACTCGACAGTCAGTCCACAACAAGACCATCATCGTTGAGCCTATTGCAGCAGCCATCTTCGACTATGTCGGCCCTGCTATCCCCGGCTGAAAGCATACCTGACCCTCTGATCCCAGAAACGTCGGGTGCTGGCGACCAGACAGCAGTATCAAAGAAGCACGTTGATGGGAACGATTCCGCCACTGAGGATCCGAACCAACATGAGGCGGTCAGCTCAAGGACAAAGAGCGGGGAGGTTGAAGACGTCGCGCACAAGCCGAATCAGGATCCTGACCACTTTTCGGCCATCTCCCAACCCTCCTTATCCCCGAAATCTCGATCCTACCACTCCGACGACGGGGAAACGGCTGAAGACGGCGCCACTGAAGGATCTCCTGAAAAGAAGAGTTATGATGACGAGCCATGCCCTGAAAGTCGAAACAACAGCATTGAGCGGGGATTGCGCAGGCGCCAGAGAAAGGTCCGAAGTCACCGGTCCCAAAGCAGGGAATGGGGGGGCCTTTCGTCGCATAGTTCCTCTGAATCTGAAAGCGATAACGCCAGCAAGTACGGTGGGCGTGCTGGGCCGTACCAGTCCGAGGGAGAAGAGTCAACGTTCGACAAGGCCGAGGAGAGAGCTCGGCAGAAAGTACGAAACCTGGAAAGAAAGCTCGCCAAGACAAACCGAGAATGGAAAATAATGAAGCAGATGGCTGAAGAAATTCGCCGTCTACGGAGAGCGGAGGCTGCATGGAAGAAAGAAGGGCGTCCCACAGACAAACCGGAGAAACAAGGGGAAGGGGAGATGCACAATGAGTCTGTCTTGAGTGACGGCGAAAAGACTGAGCTGTACAAGCCTGAGGACGACATCTTCAAGCACAGCGACACAGAGGAACCAGAAGACCAACCAAAGGCAGAGCTGCATCGCATTCCGTGGAAGACTTTCAAGGAATACGCCGCAAAGTTCACATTTAGGCTGACTCCCAAAGAATGTTACGCTATCGATGTTTTGACAGACCTGCCGGTTCTCTCATGGGTGCCTCGGGAGTCGAGTTCAACTTCATCGTCCAAAAGCATCTCGGAGGGTCAGACCAAAGGCCAGGGGCCCCTTCCGGAGAGGATCCGAATACGCTCTACACATATCCTCGATGAGCTTCGCATCATCCGTGGAAAAGATCTCCACGTCGAACATAACGATGGTTCCGACAAGGATCTGAACTACATCATGGACCTCAGATCTTCCGTCCTCACCCTGGTTCGGCCATTCCGGACGCTTGTTCACCTCAAGGACGCCATCAAGGAAAGGTTGCGCCAACTAGAACAAGATCTCGAAGAGTCCAAGAGACGTCAGTGGTGCAAGACTCGTCTTGCACATCTTGGATGCTTGATTGAGTTCATTGACACGGAAATTCAACCCAAGATCGATTATCTGAACAGCGACGAGTGTCAAAAGGTGTCATTTGCGGATCTTTGGTTTCTGTTCAAGCACGGTGACGACGTCATTCACAGAGACCGACGACAGGCGTACCGCGTGATTTCAGTATTTAGCACAGACCACAAGGCAGCGCCTCAGTGGCGCTCTGAAGAGAGAGACCAAGACGACAAAACGCAGATTATTATTCAGTGCATTCGGATCGACTTCGACGGCAGACAGGTCGGCCCGGTAACCCGTCAGTTTAGTATTGAACAGTTTGGCGGCGAAAAGGCCATCACTTCACTGGAGATCTTCCCGTTGCGCTTCGCTGAGACCAAAGTAGATCGGGAACAAGGTAGTTCTCCATTCCGAGACCAGCTCGTCGAGAGAGGCAAGATGTTCCTTCAACTCTCAGCTGTGAAACATATGCACTACAACGGCTTGACTGTGGGGGAGAAAGAGGAGGTTGACAGCCAAGTTGTCATTGATTTCGAAAAAGCCTTCTTGAGCAAAGAAGGAAGTGGTTGGAAGCCTGCAGTTGTGGCCCTGACTGCAGCGGAGAGCTATGCACTGCCAGATGGTCCGTGTCGATCACTGTGTTGTTTCGGCGAGAATGTTCTCAAGGACTCGTATGTTGAGTCAATCCGGAATGATCAATATCTGTCGAGCCTGATGCCGGAGGACTCATCCAAGGAGCCCCTCTCTCTCTATCCGCGACGGCCGCACGACCTTATTTCCGATTCTGCGGTGACTGATGACGACTATCTAATCATGTCGTATATGGCTTTTGGTTTCATACTGCATAGCAGAAAATGGGGTAAGTAGCCATCAACTGTTTGATCGACTTTGGGTGCACAAGTATCAGACTAACAGAGGTGGCTTTTCAGCACAGCTCGACCTGAAATACCTCGCCCCTGTGCGCTATCCTAATGTGGCGACAGATGCCCAGCGACTGACGGTTGACGTTACCGGGAAGATGGACCACCAGTCTGTCCCCACGCGACTGGCCTTTGATCAACTCGTACTACCAGATGGCCACAAGGATATGGTGTTATCGCTCATTGCGCAGCATTATCGGGACAAGGCATCCCAGACAGGAGAAAGAGAACAGATTGACATTGTTCGAGGGAAAGGTCTGTGTCTAAGTCGTCCCCTGTTACCTTATCTTCAACACAAGTATCTAAGCTAACTCAACATCTCTTCGGCTCTGTAGGAAAGGGCTTAGTATTACTACTTCACGGCGCACCAGGCGTGGGAAAAACAACGACCGCCGGTGAGTGCTTCGCTTTTTGATTCCTCTATTAGTTGACGAGCAACTGCTAAACTCCAACTAGAGGGAGTTGCAGAGATGTTTCAGAAGCCTCTCCTCCAGATTACGTGTGGTCAGTCTTACCCAGTCCTAATGTATCGATTATATGTCATGATTGTCTGACACCCGGATACAGGCGATCTAGGCAATACAGCCGGCGAAGTTGAAGCTGCTCTGGAAACACACTTTTCTCTAGCCAGCAGATGGGGCTGCATTCTCCTACTTGACGAGGCTGATGTTTTTCTGGCGGCAAGAACACCACAGGACTTTGTTAGAAACGGAATGGTGTCAGGTTCGTCTCTTGCACCGTTGTTCCTGCAAGACTACCGACTAATATCTCTAGTATTTCTACGGGTCCTGGAGTACTGCACCGGCATTCTTTTCCTCGCAACTAACAGAGTCGGCGACTTTGACGAGGCCTTTGGGTCACGGATCCATATCAGCCTTCACTACCCACAGCTGGACCTCTCGTCAACACTTAAAGTGTTTGAACTCAACTTGGATTTGATTCGTGATCGCTTCAAGAGAAGAAACCGCGAACTCACCATCGACACCAGAGCTATCCTCGAGCATGCAGCTGACTACTGGACCAAGAACGAACACATGCGCTGGAATGGCAGGCAGATTCGGAACGCCTGTAACACGGCCTTGGCGTTGGCTGAGTTCTCAGCTCAAGGGGGTGATCATAGGAAAGTGGTGGACGTGGGTGCCAAGATCTCACTCAAGCTTGAACATCTGGAAGTAGTGTCCAAGGCCTACCTCGACTTCATCACTTACCTGGAGGATGTTTTCGACAAGGACGCAGACAGGAGAGCCAAGCAGATGATGATTCGAGCGCGGGAGTACAAGAAGGCAACGGAAAAGGGGAGCCCACCTCATAGGGGGTTGGGGACGCAACCATCTCCCTCCTTCACTGGTGGACCGGCGCAAGTCCCAACGATGACTGCTCAGACAACTGGGCAAGGGCTTTGGCCTCCGACGCCACAACACGCACAAAATCCCAGCCCAGCCAACCCAATGCAGGTATCAGGTTACCCAGCAGCTGCTGCGCAAACTCTTGCATATCATGGTGGCTACCCCAGCCATCTTGCCGGCCAGCAGCAGGCCCAGTCTCAACCTGGGCGGACATATTCTCATTACACACTTGCACCGGGATACCAACAAGGGCAACAGACTACAGCATATCAACAGCCCCTCCATGGGCCAGCCTTGGCTGCGATTTCCCAACCACAAGCGCAGAACACAGCACAGCCAACCTGGCCAGCACCGGCTCTTGGCCAGGGTCAATACCCCAGCAACTCGATGCCAGCAAGCCCCCCTGGCCAAGTTGCCCCGGCACCTTAGGGGATTGTTGTACCCGCGATGCCGGGTGCAGAGCAGCCATGCTCACAGGGATAAAAGCTCCAGGAGTCAAGAGATAGTGATTCCAATTACATACTTTTCCAAGTGCTGGGTATCTACCTATCATGAACTGAACATCTCTCCAATAAAACATTAAAAGTTAAACATGCAAATGACATATGACAATCAACCTTCGAGCCCCTAAACAGCTCGGAACCCATGACCAGTCGTCCTTTGATCTGTGTCCGGCCGCTGCGTAGACGCAGGTGACTGCGACTGCACCGGAGTCCTTATCGGCCTAATGACAACTGTCCCAGACCCCGTCGAGCCAAGTACTGCATTCGGATTGCCCAACACCGGCCTAGAAACGACTCCCGTATTCCCACTGTTCGCCGAGTGCGTATCACTAACCCTCGAAGAAGGGGGACCAGGATAAGCCGGCAGAGGCATATCATCCTCTCCGTCCTGCCCTCTCTGCCCAGCACCGGCACTCGCACCTCCACCACCATCAATCCCCATTTCAATACTCTCCTCCTCCCCAACCGTCTTCCTCGCCCCCAACCACGCCACCGGATACTTATGTCTAAACCCCCACCTAAACCACAGCCTCATCCTCATCCCAAAAGGAATCGTCTTCCACTGCTCCCTCAACCTCGCCTGATCCTCGGCATTCCTCTTCCTCTCGATTATCGTGAAACCAATCACAAAAATAAACAGCAAAGCCCAGCACACCGTCCCAAACCGCAAACACCCTTTCCCCAGCATCATCCTCCTAAACCAGAAGAAGTTCTCCACAAACCCAAGGAGGAAGACAGACGGGAAAACAGCAGCAACGTTGATAACCCACGGCTCGACCTTGCTGCATTTTCCCCCGTAGGTATACGGGCACATCTCCGCCTTCTTTTTCGGGTTCTCCTCCCCTGGCCGGTAGCAATTTTGTACGTAATACCAGTCGACCCACACAAGCCCAGAATCACTTATATCCGGTCTCAAAACCGGCGGGAGGTCAGTCGGTTGGAGGTGAAACGTCGTGTGCGTTCCGGGTAGTGTTTCTGTCACAGTCGTGCGGGGCTCGCGGAGGGGGGTGACGACCGTCCGGGTGTATGTTGATGTCGCCTCCTCGACGGTGGCTTTGGGGAGCAGGAACGGGGAGACTGCCGAGGGAACAGAGTCGTGATACGATCCGAGGTTGGCAAAGGTCGTGAACTCAAACGGGGTTGGGCAGCTGGCTGGGGCGGTGAAGGTGACGTCCACGGCCCAGATGGGGCGTAGTGAGATGGTGGTCGCCGGGCTGGTCGTTGTTGTTGGGTCCTCGTAGTTGATTAGATCGGAGCGGGGGACGGCTCCGGCGGGGAGGTAGATGGAGGAGATCTCGAGGTCCCAGGAGGGGTCGCTTCGGGTTGTTATTTCGACTGGGTCTACTCCGGTGGGCGTGGAGGTGTGTTTTACCCTGAATGGGTAGTCGTATGCCGTTGTGCATTGTACTTTGGTTATCCCGGCCTCGTCGCAGCCATAAGGCATGGGGGTTGGTTCGTAGACGAATAATTCTGTGACGGTCCAGAAGCTGGCTAGTGCTGGTTGGACAAGACTGGCCATGATGGCCAACCCAGCTAGGTACCTTGTCCGTCTCATCGTGATGATATCGGCGGCCGAAGCACTGTGACTGAAAGTGAAGGGGTCACGATGGAAGAGACAGGAGCACCCCTGGGGAACGATGGTGGTGGCGTTCTGGCGTATTTAAGATGCATGCATGATCCCATCCTCGGCTGAACGGCCCAACAGTGTCTGTTGGATCGTGGCAGGGCGTTTACAACCTCAAGGGTCGGGTCTCGGCACAAAGCTTGGTGCCATCGGGAACGAAATGATGTCTTGGCACCAATAACACTATCCCTTTGGCTGGTCAAAATGACAATTTTTTGCTTGGCAATTGCAGGGGCCAAGATCTCTCTGAACAGGGGGTTTACACGCGTTTACCAGGGTTTGAACGCGTTTGCCAGGGTGGGTTCAGGGGGTGTGGAAAGTATCGACCGGGTGTTGGGAGGTAGACCATTACTAATTGTTAGTAGGGAGCCAATTCTACTGGCCAAACCGGCTGCCAAGGCCAAAATTGTCATTTTGACCAGCCAAAGGGATTATTCTACATACCACTAAACCGGCACTAGAATGTGTTAGTGTCAAGAGAAAGTATTTGTGTCGCCAAGCTTCATTGGCCCAGACCTGCCTTATTGGGTCAGAGCACAGCCATGACCCCATCCGAGACTTTTTTCTTCACTGACTCTCCAATGAGGATTGAACTAGTCCTGCACGGATCTTGTGCATCTAATGAGATGTAACCCTGCACATGTCACAAGGGTCATTGAACCCTAACCCTCAATAATTACCCCTGAACCCCTGAACGTCATCCTCAAAAGATAAACAGCAGGAGACTGGAGAAAGGGTACACTATTTGTTTTAGACTTCAAGCTGGCCTATAAAGAAGATATAGGGCTACGTTTAAATGCGCACACCACCTTTAACAGCACTGCTACTCCCCGGAATCCGAACATGAGATTCTCCTCAGGGTTACATTGAAGCACTCACGTGCCAAGCCCAACAACACACGATCTGAGAACCAACAGACAAGCCAGCAACATTGTCACAAGCAACATCACGGGTGCGGCGCAGCAAAACCCAAAAGCCATGATCTGGACCGCAACATTATGGGACGTTGTTTCATTAAAGTTGTGCTGGTCCAAATTGTCTGGCCTTGAGCACAATGCCGAACTATTGTAAGGCCAGATGAATCATCCTACGAGAGGCTTACTGCCTTTTGGCAGCGTCACCTTGAACACCAACGCCTGTTGATCCAAGCTACACCCACTCGCATCTTTGTAGGGAATTCTCCCATTGTTGATCAATCCTGGTTTGGCTGTTAGCGCTTCATCTTGTACCTATATGAAGAGGGAGCCTTACCATTCTGCGTGATGAAGTCATTATCTGAGATGGCAATCAAAAAATACTCATCCTTCCTGCCATCCTCCGCAGGAACCAGCACCAAGCTCTCCCACTTCTCATTTAACAGACTCTTAGTCGGTAACGCTGGGGGTCCATTTCTCAATCCAAATTTGTTCAGCTCAGCATTGATGTTGAAGTCGATCCATGGACAGACAGTCGCAGGCGTGATCTCGGGCTTCAAAACACCGTCTGCTCTCACTTTCATCAGTATCCATTTCCCAATTGAAATGCAAGTCAAACAAACTTACCCTCACTCGCAATCGACGCATTAAAACCATCGTACCTCCCCCCCCTCACATCCGTCGCCTGTCCAATATCAACAACATCCACATGCCTATACACACTCTCCGGGCTATCCGTGCAAGCACCCACTCCACTATCCCTCGGCAGCACAAGCAACTGCCTCTCACTAACATAGTGAATCTCACTCTGCGCCGCGACCCTCGTCCTCCCCTGCCCATCAGTAAACGTCGGCAATGGCACAACCCACTCCCCCGAGTACTTCACTTTCTTCTGCCCCTTCCCCTTTCCCTTTGCCTTGGCAACATCATACCTCAACAACCGCGTATACCTCCTCGTAGCCGCATTCCCACCCCCCTCCAGCCGCCCCGCACTCTGCAGCATCACCCACAGTTCTTTTCCATCAGGACTAGCTGTCAGCCCCTCAAAACCCTGATTGTTTGACCGTCCCTGACTTGGATTCGTCGGGTTGGGGCTTTTGCCTTGGTCAAAAATAGGGGGGTTGTCACTGCTGAAACTGACGGTTCCATTTCTCAAGGGGAGGAGGGCATCAGGTGGGGCAATGGCGTCGAGGAGAACGCCCGTGGGGGAGAAGAGGTAGATGTAGGGGCCGTATTCGTCGCTTATCCAGAAGGTGCCATCTGAGTTGAGGACTAGGCCCTCGGCGTCGATAGCGATGCGCTGGCCGCCGGGGCCTGGACCGCCGAAGCCATCGCCGGGGTAGCTCGATGCTGGGAGGGGTGGGAAGCCAGGGAGGGTGATGATGGAGTCGGGGTCGAGGCCGGTGAGAGGTTCCCCGCTTGGGGAGGTGAGGAGGATGGTGGATTTGTATTTGAAGAGGAGGTTTGGTGGGAGGGGCGAAGGGGTGGACTTGGAGGTGGTGGGAGGGGTGAAGGTCACGTCAAAGATGTGGACGCGGGGGATGGTGTTTTGTGTGCCTTGGGTGTTCCAGCCTCTGTCGGGGAGGCCGTAGAGGGTTCCGGTGTAGTAGGTTTGTTTGTTCTTGCCGGTGGATCGCTTTTTCCAGTTGGTGATGGCGGCGGAGGAGCCGATGCTGATTGTGTCACCGAATTTGTCCCTTGCGTCGGAGGGAATGGAACCAAAGCCAGCGAGTTCATTATAGGTGTAGGTTTTCCCTTGGCATGTTGTGGTGAAGACGGGAGCAGGGGAGGATTGAGGGTGTGAGAGGGCAGCGCCTGTGAACAAGGCGATCAGGCCTAGGCTCCGGAGGAAAAACATGTCTCCGGTGGGAGCATGCAGAAGTTTGCGTGAGTGACAGTTTGCAAGCGTCGTGACCTGAGGTTGGAGGTCATCTTGCTTTATGATGCTCGGTTGAGCACGTGGGCATCTTTCAGCTCATGGCATGCATGCGCGGTGTGAGATGAGGCAATAGAGCGTTGTATCAGGAATCCGCAGTAACACTGCATTCTTCTGCTCATTACCCACGTGCCTCTCAGATGAAGATGCAGTGAAGTGTATGGCTAGCAAGCTGGGGAGGGTGCGGGGATCGTCAGGAACATGTGGGTGCATTGGCCCCCATGATTGGACGGTGGCAACAGCAAGCAATGCCAAGCCTTGGGACAATGGTTGACGACATACAGACATGGCTGAAGGAAGATAAACAAGCTCCACCTTAGATTTTGGGATGAAACCGAGATTCAGTTGACGGGAACAATAACCACAACTGAAACACTAGAGGCGAAGCTGACATAAAGTCGAACCAAAAGATCAATAGGAGTTGAGGGAAAGGGGCGCTATGATTACCTCGCCACTCCTGTACCGAGACTACCAACTCTACCTAAGGTAGTCTTCCAGACTACCTAGTCATTCTATCAAGCGTTCCGTGGCTCAAACAAAACCCGGGTATGGGATAATCTCCTCTGGCATTATTTCCTTTAGCTGGCAAGCTGAGCCTGGGTGAAAAACGACCAAATCTCTCCCGGAACCCACGACCTGGCGCCACTCTCCGGGCCATTATCAACCGCCCCAGGCCAGTGCCCACCATCAAACGGAATCCACGTAACAGGATACCCAACCCTACACCCATTGAAATTCGTCTTGATATGAATCCCACTCCCCCTCGACGGCTCAGGCGCATTAGTATTCTGGCACCCATTATTCCTCACAAACCGATCCCGCATCCCCCTCCCCATCCCAACATTCAACGTCCCATCCCACACCCCATGAATACCAAGATACGCGACCGGATCACTCCCCCCATCACACCCCGACAGCTGACCACCTCCAATCACAGCAACCGCGCGAAACTCCTTTGCCCGCGAGCACGCCAAACTGAACGTCATGCTCCCGCCGTACGAGAACCCAAGGCTGAACCGCTGACGCTTGTTGACGCACAGCGCGTCCTCGATGTGACGGATCATAGCATCGACAAAGGCGACGTCCTCGCCGCCGGTGTTGGCCCAGCCGTTGTTGATGCCTTGGGGCGCGACGAGGATGGCGGATTCCCCTGCGGTACGCTGCATGCCGTAGTAGGACCAGAGCTCGCGGTCGGTGCCGCCTGAGGAGATGTCGTTCATGGTGCCGCCTACCCAGTGGAAGGCGAAGATGAGGCGGTAGGAGCGGTTGGGGTTGTAGTTGTTGGGGACGCGGACGATGAATTGGCGGTTGCGGCCATTTACGGTGACGGTGCGGACGCCGGAGCTGAAAGGGGCCTTGCCACAACCTGGGGAGGGGTTAGCCAATTGGCGGGACTGAAGGACGTTGAGGTTGCGGGAGGTTTCAGGTGCGGCGGAGGGGAAGGCGTGAATGAGAGTCGCCGAGACGGCGAGGAGGCCGGAGAGGAGGGAGTGGAAGGTAACCATGATGGATGAGGTCCGTCAAGGCCGGATCACTGATGGGAAGTTGGAGTAAGAGAACTCGCGGGTCCTGTGTGGACCATCATATATACTAGGCGAGAAGCCAGTGGTAAACCTGGTAAGGGCAGTGGTGGAGTGAAGCTTCCCCGGCGGTCGAGGGATGTGGCGAGGCGTACCATCTTTCGCCCGGAACGACTCGATGTTCAGATTCAGCACGCCCAGGCCGAGATTGTCAGATATCCCTTTTTACCCTGGATTTGGATGATATTCCCGGACGGCCTTCATCCGTGAGTGTGGTTTGGGTCCATGAAGGTCCGTCGGTGGAGTAAGTGGTAGATGCTTGGGGCCGCCGTGATTGGCGCGCTTCTTCCCGCTGTGTTGTTCCTGGTTGCGAGGAAGCGACCTCGTTTAAGGGAACTACCGAGGGCTGGAGCCTCTCGGCGGCGTGATGAATGTTTGGAACCGATGGATGTTTGGCACCGATCGGATTTCTATGTTGTATTGATGTCGTCAACTGACTGTGTTGGGAGAAGGCCATTGGAGGAAACTGGAATCATGGTATAATCTTTGGTGTCATGGTAATAAAGTGTGGGCAAGTTTCATAGGGCCGCATGAAGACACCGCATGCTTTCCGTGGTAGGGACATATGTGGTGGTCCAGGAACGCGATCTATCGCTTGAGATTGGCCAGTCTCATGAGGCAGGATGAACGGTGCAGGTTCGAAAAGCTCAAGTTGCTACCCAAAGCAATTGAGGGCACAGTGTGCCCAACCACCTCACTTTCTAATGTGTCTCCCCCAGTCCTGATTTCCTGCCCTAGCTCTAGCGTTGTATGCTCTACTTTCCTCGTCCAACCCATGTAAGTCTTGCAGATACTCCTTGAACTGCCTAGTCATTTCGCAAACCTGCTCAAAGTCTCTCTGATCGAGTGTCGGTCCCTCGTCTTTGGACTTGTTGGCCTTCTGGAGGAAGCGGAACTCGGCCAAGGCAACAGCAGTTTGAAAGGCTGATATGATGACAAAGCTCTAGGTTAGTATGTTGACGTCAGGGGAGAATAGCATCTGGTGACTAACCATTGCGAATCTCGCGCCCATTCCATTCCAACTTTCGAATAGAATCATCTTCAAGCACATAGCTTTTGGCCCGGCTCTTGATATTGAAGTCTTCGCGCTCGTCAGCGAGCTTCTCAAAGAACTGCGTCCAGATCTGGCGCCTGTCGTCTTCGTTAAGTGCGTCGTATTTGATGACAATATGGATCCTGGAAATGAAGGCGTCATCGAAGTATCCAATGCGGTTAGTGGTCAGGAACAGGATGCCGCGGTAATACTCGATGCATCGTAAGAAGACTAAGCCGGGTCAGCAATGCCACTACCTTATACAATGACAGGGAAGCGGCGGGCATCTACCAGAAACAAGGCTGTTGCGCCTGAGATCGCTTGCCATGCGTCTTTCGAGATAGACATCGGCCTCGTCAATCAGCATGACAGCTCCCCATTTCTCAGCAAGTCGGAACCACTTGGAAAGCTCCTCTTCCATCCTGACCTCATCGGTGCCGATATCTCCGCAGGTTAACGATAGTAGAGGGCGGTTGGTGTACTCGGCAATGCACTCTGCAGTCTGTTTACGTTGTTCGTCAGTACAATTTAGGTCTTGCGCGGCGAGGGTCGGAAGGTTGCGACGAGAGAACCATAAGCTCACATAGGTCTTCCCAACACCGGGGCCGCCATGAAGAAGGAAGATCTGGCCCTCTCCTTTGTTTTCAATGTAGTCAGCCCTCCAAGACTTGGCCAACAGGGAGTCTGCACCAGTGAACTTTTGAACAAGTGCCTTGATCATATCCTTGCGTGAAGCGGCCATTACGAGTTTGTCAATGGCATCGGCATGAACCCTGGGTTCTCGGCAGTAAGCAACGTCGAGGCCCTCTGGATAGATATGATCAGTAATTTGCAGGAGCACCAAATATCAGTGGAACTTTGCTTACGCCACGACCGGGTTTTCAAGATAAACCCGTACAGAAGTGAGTCACACAGAAGATACCGATGGTTCGGGCCATGTGTTGATGCCTGAAGCGTGAGATCTTTGTCTAGCATTGGATCTAGAAGGTCATAACATGCCCAGGGAAAGTCTCGAGGTGGGTGTGCCCTCCTGCCGTGACTGAAGGGGGGTCAGCATCCATCTATATGAGAATGTTGATGGAAAGAATGCAACCTACCAGTCCGTACATCCACAAAGAGCAAGATCCTCCCCGGTGTCATTCGTATCACAGATCTTTGGTGCAAAGCGTGGAAATAGCGAATAAAAGGACGCCGGGTCAACATATGCTCGTCCATCAAACTATTATGGTGGTCAGCTTCGTACTAATGCAGCGGAAAGGGACTTCTGAAAAGCGTACAGGTCCACTATTTCTCGGGGCGTCGATAACGTCACGCCGTGACGCGCCTTTGAGATACTGTACCATAGTCTCATACCACGGTCTATCATCGTCGTTATCCTCCTCATCTTGATGAGCTTGAGCATCACCGCCCTCCTTTCTCTTCTCAAAGAACTCGCCCTGGTAATGAACTTGTTGACCCCGTAACAACTCATACCACCTTTTTCCATTTCTCTCTAGAGCAGTTCTCATTTCCATGCCATGTATGTTATCGTAGAATTTGGCTGGAAAGACCTTAAGCGAGGTGATGAGACGCTCTCCGTCAAAGTGCGGAATGATCATCTCGGTAGAGCTTCTACCAACAAAGCGGCCATCGTATCTCAGCGACCACAACACAATTCGGTATGACTTGTAGATGTGCTTGGTGTCTGAGAGAATCGCCTTGTCAGTTCCAACCTCTTGCACCACAAAGGCCGACAGCTTTCCCCTGTTCTCGACGTAGACCGTGTCGCCGGGCTTGAACAAGAACCAGAGCATCTGAAATGTGCACGAGTTTCTGGCATGGCGGTCCTGTTCCTGCAGAATTTTGTCCTTCCACACGGAATTCTTGACGAAGTCCAGCATCAGGCCCAGGTGGTCAAATGTTTCCTTGTCGCAGTGCTTTTCAGCCACTGCTCCAGCAACCTCTTTCCCGGCTCCCTCTTCATCACCTGGGTGGTAGCTAGCTCGGTATTCCTCCAGCTCAGCTATGTGATGTGCCACAACAGCATAGGGCTCCTCCAGCTCCAGCACCTTTCCGCCGAAAGATATACCAGGGTAGTAATCCACATGGTCACCAAGAACCTTGATCAACGCCTGGGAATTGATCGTGATGCGTGTCGAAAGGATATTGACCGAGATATTGGGGTTGTTGAGGATCCCGGTTCGCAAAATGTCCTTGACTTCGAATTCATAACGGCGTTTTTCAGATATGTGGGACGTCTTCAGCAGGGTTACAATGTTGAACACAGAGGGCTCCTTTTCCGTGATTCCTTTACGTGCGGTTTGGAGATCGAACGGGCCAGACCATGGCTGTGTCGCGATCCGATTCTCGCCGGAGTCTACGTATTCGATAGAATGAGAAATTTTGGTATGCTGATCGTCTTGTGCGCCATCGGTAAGTTCATCACCATCTTGCGGAGCGCCTGGCACCTTCAATCGCTTATCGGTTAGGTCTTGGCTGCAGAGAGGGCACTCATTGTACCCGAAATCGATCAGGGCGATATGTGAACGGCCATTCTTTGTGCACCAGATTGGAGCTGATTGTTGCCATTCAGGCTTTGGCGGATACGTGTCGGCGTCGGTCGGCGTGTCTTTGGTCGCTGGAGTTTCTGCTTGCACGGTGTCCTCCGGTGTCTGGGCGGTCGTGGTCGCTGTTGCGGCATTCGCGAGGTCTGGTGTGACGTCTGACGCCTTTCCATGAACAGTTGGCACCATGATTGACTCTGCCACAATGGTCAACTGTTCATTAACGTGGGAGCTGTAAGCCGCTGCCATGGTCGGTCGTAGGTCATACGGGCTTTCAGTCTTCCAACTGCCGGTGCCGGGCATGTAACTGAAACTCAAGCAGAGAGGGAAGAGGAAGAGATTTGAGGGCAGGGAAATACCTGTTCTTAATCATTGTCTGAGCTCATCTCATATCTACTCCGAGCCTCGCGACAACTACCCCTCCCTGAGAACCCTGTCAAACGCTGCGCCACCATGTAGTCGTGCAGCCCAGCGCCAGTTTCTGTAACAGATATTGGTGTTAGAAGGGTCGTAACGTGGGATAAAAGAGGGGAAGTTTGGGGGCCAGAGCAAAATTGACGCGGTTCTGCAAGAAGGTTCCCATACAGATGTCAAGCCCTTATTCTCACCAATCACATGCCCGTCTGCCCACACCTTTCCTTTCTGCGGTGATTTGTACGCCGATAGATGTGCGCGCATATGGTGTTGCTGCCTGTGTGCACAAGCAGTGAGCAGGCACAGTCGTTTCGCAAAATCATCTGGACATCGTTTTTCGCGCCTTGCGCAAAGTTGCAAAAGCTTCCTTTTCATGTCTAATAACCCTTACCATGGACAATACAGAGATCACACCGGTTGTCCGCAGCTATAGTCTCAAGATCGAAAAAGAAAACCCCAATAACATCTTGTCTCAAGCACTTGGCAGCACAGCCCACAAGGATGAGGAGGAGAGGGGCATAGGGGCGCAGGTAAAAGTTCAGGAGTGGAATCAATGGCTCTATGGGCCATCTTCAACTTGGGATGACCCAATCTTGGGCCCGCTGGAGCAGCAACGCAAGGAGCTTGTACGAGTCTGGCAAGAATTTCAGCGACTCTTCGTCAACCCAGGTGCCGACAATATTTCCGCATTGGACTCTCATGATGTGCCTACCATCGCAACATTACAAGCCGCAGTCAACGATGCCCGCGATAATTGGGAGCTAAAGCATGAATCTGGCTTTGGCAGGGCCAAAGCTCGTTTCATTGGGTTTATGGATACGATGAACGACCACTCCTACTTGTTCAAATTTCTTCCCGCCGAAGATAAGTACATCAGTCTTCTAACGGGAGTTGTCTCCACCGTCGTCAAGGTACTTGGACATCCCGAACAGCCATGATACTGATGGCTTGCGATGTCAATTATTTATTGAACCGCTAACGCCACCATCTTCAACAGGCTTCGGCGAACTATCAGAAAATTGCTGAGGGATTTTCGCTGGCACTCGTAGAAATGAGCGCAAACCTGAGATTCGTCGAGAAAAAGACACAGATTGCCAACACGAAGGAAATGCAGAGGCTTGTCGTTGATCTTTACGTCAAGGTCTTCAAGTTTCTCTGCCACGCCATGTCCTTCTTCCACAAACGGCGAAAGAGATTCTTTGCATCATTTGATAAGAGGTTCTACGACAAAACGGTCCAATCTATGGTAGATGACATACAAAAGACAATCAGCCGAATCAGATACGAGGCACAGCATGCATCAGAGCTTCGCATTGAGGACATACACTCAAAGGTTGACTGGCTGGTCAGGCTGCAGCAGTTGGGTACAGGCACCCATGGAAACAGCCAGCAGGAAATCGACGACAAGAATGCAGCTGCAGCAATTGGGTTTCAGAGGCTAGGTGAAACTGCGGTTCGCCATTTGGGGCTGGTTGAGGAGCAGGTCAGGCTGGGTGAGTTGTTTTTTCTCCCTTGCATCCCAAACGTGCAACAATTCTTCCATGTGTTGGGCAATGTCCACGTGGTACCGCCAGTACTCTGGGTTGGCAGGGGCAATCAGGTGCTCTTTGTCGTCAGGCACTTATGACACCTGCCACCCATAACCCGTCGATTCACCAAACTGATAACGTGTAATAATTACAGCTATCATGACGCAGTCACATCAGGATAACGCAGCCGGGCATATGTCACAACCGCAAGACACCAGAATGTCAACAGCGCCCGGTACAGAGCTGTCCACAGAAGACGCCGAAAGTGAGGGAACAGAGATCTCAATAGAAATCTCAAATCCTACAGGTAGGACATGTCTCTTCAACCTCAATGTGGAGTCTGCAAAACTAACGGCAGTCTTCCCAGTCACCGACATTGAACCATGCACTCGCCACGAAATGCAACAATACACCCACGACCTGGCTCGATACATCGAAGACGGCGATCAAGACGTCGTCCGCCGTGCCCTTGCCTATGGAAGAACACCCACCATTCCTAAGGAGGTCTTCATTGAGTTCGGCAAATGGATCAGTGGGGAAAGACCTCCAATGATGTGGATAGAAGCGCCGGCAGCTTCCCCCTCTGGCCCTGTCCTCTCCCAAGCAGCCATCGAGGCTGTCAACACCATCGCCAAGGCCGGCACTCCGTGTATCTCAGTCTTCTGCAAGTCAAGATACGATTCCGCCACCAAGGAGTTGGGGCACAGAGATGCGGCAGTGGTCTCGCTGTACTACTCAGTTATCCGTCAACTTGCTCGATTGGTCCCACCGGAATTCGAGGGGAGCGATGAACTTCAAAAGGAGAACTTTGAGCGTTTGGACGGCACATTGAAGAGCCTTTCCACTGGGCTGGACATCATCCGGGCGCTGCTCAAGCATGTGCCACCTTCTATAGTCTGGGTTATCGACGGTCTTCAGTTTGCAGGGGGTAGTCAGGATGGCTATCGATATCTCGGGGAGTTCATCATGGTCTTGCGTGAACATGAGGAGAGACGAACGTCCAAGGCGTGTTTCACAACTGAGGGGAGGCACATGGTATTGGACCGGACTATTGGAGTGTGGGAGAGGGCTGATGCATCCAGATTGACTCAAGCCAGGCCGGGGGCTGTATTCGCGGGTGGTGTTGGCGTCGATGAATTCGGTGGATTTATGGGAAGAAGGGCGTACTGATGGCTGATATCTCAGTAGTATTTGAGGGAATTATCATCTTGTTTGTTAGATCGTCGATGCTCAGGCTGCTTACTTCGAATATACTGCATTAAACTTCAGCAAGGAGAATTAGGTCGTGATTGTGGAGCTTTGCTTCCAGACTGCCATGCCAAGAAAACCAGGTACCTACCGTACTTATTGACCGCTGCTGAGAGACTGACATGTAGGTCACGGTTGCTCAGAACGCGATCGTGAATGAATTCTGCTTTTATGACCGCTATATGACGGAGGAGATTTCGGGGTAAATCAGGAAAGATGGGATCTTGCCCTGTAGGGCTTGACGAGGATTGCCAGTTTCTAGTTGAGGCCATAGAATGTAATACGATAGGTAGTCGGAGGCGGCTTTCTAGGTAACCCATTGACCAAGGGTGACCTGACAGAATTGGGTGTCAGCGTGAACCCATGGCACAAAGTAAAATTTCGGGGCGGATGTCGATGACACAGGCGGTGACTGGGATGCGGCTTTCCTCAGATTGCATGTGTGCGCGCGGAGTTACGAGCGTCGGTGTGGGGCGAGTTGATGAGGCTGGGGAAACGTGAGTAAAATTGAATGCGACGATGTAACAAGGGCTCGTCCCAAGCAGTTTATCTCCGACGGGCGAGATAAAACCGGCCACGCGTAAAAGCGAGTTCCTTGATGTGTGTTGGCTTGAATCAAGAGGATAAACACCTTCGGGCTGGAGGCACCAACCGCACAGCATTCGAGACTATGTAACACTCCACCATGCATCAAATAGCCAACCATGCACTGTCAGTGATTAGATAGGAATATCCCTACCGGCTGGGGATACTCAATGATAGGCGAAGCGGGGAATGATGTCGGTGGAAGCTGAGGCGGGTGATCATGGAAGATGGGACTGGTGATAGTGAAAGCCGGGGCTGATAGTATTAGCAATACTTGGATTGAGTCTGAGAGATGCTTGGGTTGGAAGAGAAATATGTGCGGATCAAAATTCATGCACCTGAAGTACCTTGTAGGCAAGGTAAGGAATATGAACAAGGTGCGTGTGCGTCTTGTAGTTGAAGACAGTGAACTTGGTGGTGAATATATCTGATAATCTGACCCTGGAAACTTCTGAGATCTCTGGTTGCTGACAACACAACATCAAGCCCCCACGGGGACGGGAATCTCGCAGTTGAGATCAAAACCCTGATCTCGGGCTCGGTGGCTCTGTCCAAGCCGGATAGTGCAAACTTTAAGCACCTAGGTAGGTAGTAGTGGCCTAGTCGCTGTCAAACCTAGAAAGCATGCACGCCGCTTTGACCATCATGGGGAAAACAAGCATGTCTTTCTCGGGCCGGACTTGGTCTATATTGTGCGCGCGATAGCCATTAAAGCACCATACATGTATACAAGGGGCGGAGTGTAGTTGATCCAAATGTCGGTCCCCTTTCCTCTTCCAGCAATGCGCGCCCAGCACCCTTTGTCCTCGTCATCAATCAACCAAATTCGATACTGGTTAGACGTGAGATGCTCTTGCCAATCCAAGACAACCTTAGGGATGCCATAATAATGCTGATCCGGGCAATCATGAACTGAAATCCACAAGGTGAACGCCGTTTACCATGCAACATGCTCCATGCTTTAGCTACGTCATCCGACATCCATCAGATGCATCACCAGGTGCCAAGTAGGTACGTACATACCTTGACCTTAGCACATCATTCCGTGTATTCAGGCTGCATACGAACGAAGGCATAGCGCGGCCCCCATATCCCGGAATCTCCGGCATGCTATGCGCAAGCAACCAACACAACAGGGATGATTGACAGGCAGCAATCGGTCGCCGAACAATAAATCCGAGTGCGTGTTTCCCCACCTTTACCTTTCCCATCCCATTTATTAGCCATTGCCTTGTTCTGTCCGCCTTGTCTTAGCCATTTCCATCTGCCAAGACCTAGTTCAAGTTATCTTCTTTTCAACCTCTTGTATTTCCAGTCTCAAAATGACAGCACATTTATATTCTGGGTCTGATCTCAAAACACCCCTCACTCACATTGAGAGTTATAGGAGCCCTTCCCGTGGTCCTGGCGAGCCCAAAGCGTCACCAACACCCCACCATCAACAACATGCATCGCCCCCAGGCCAAGACGACTTTCCAGAAGGTGGTGCTCGGGCCTGGCTGACTGTCAGCGGTGCATCAGCATGCCTATTCGTCTCCTTCGGCTGGGTCAACTGCGCTGGTATCTTTCAGTCCCATTACCAGGCCAATGAGCTCAGCAACTACACATCATCAGAGATCTCCTGGATCCCTGCCCTGCAGATCTTTTTCATGATCTTTTCCGGCATCTTGGTTGGACAAATCTTTGATAGCTATGGCCCCGCAGTCTTGCTGGCTGTTGGCAGTTTCCTGCACGTCTTTGGTATGATGATGATCAGTCTGTCGACGACGTATTATCAGATCCTTCTCAGCCAGGCAATATGCTCGGCTATTGGGGCCTCGATGGTGTTCTTCCCTGCTTTTACTTGTGTGAGTACCACTTTCCAGGTATCAGCCTCCATGGCTTGGCAGCTGACACATTCCACAGGTCTCGACATGGTTTCTCAAGAAACGCGGCGCGGCAATGGGCCTCGTCGTTTGTGGCTCGTCGATTGGCGGTGTCATATTTCCCATCATGCTGATCAACCTCATCCCAAAAGTTGGATTCCCTTGGGCTATCAGGATATGCGCATTTCTCGTTCTAGCCCTCCTCATCTGGGCCAACTTGACTGTCCGCACACGCATCCCACCAGTGAAGCGTTCCTTTGAGCTGAAAGCCTTTACCGCTCCCTTGGCAGAGCTGCCATTTGCCTTGCTCACTGGTGCAATCTTCTTCTTTTATTGGGGCATGTTTGTCCCATTCACGTTCATTGTTGTCGAGGCTCTGGCCAACGGCATGTCGGAGAATCTCGCCAACTATCTTGTGCCCATCTTGAATGGTTCCAGGTTCGTCACCTCCAATTTCTCGCTAGATATTTTACTCGACACTGACACTCCCCAGCATCATTGGCAGAACGGTCCCCAACGCCATGGCCGACAAGCTTGGCCACTTCAACATGATGATCATCATGGGAGCTCTCACTAGTATTCTCATCCTGGCCGTATGGCTCCCCTCATCCGGTGACGCAGCCATCATCACCTTTGCGGTCCTCTTCGGCATTGGCTCGGGTGCTGGCATCGGACTCACACCTGTGTTGATTGCTTCCATCTCTCCCCTTCAGCAAATCGGCGCCCGCACTGGTACTGCTTTCAGCATCGCGTCAATTGCAGCTCTCACAGGGTCGCCAATTGGTGGAGCCATTCTCACGTCGGCAAACGGTGCATCCCAGAGTACAAAGATCTTCGGCGGTGTTGCTTGTGCTGTGGGGACATTGCTGTTCATTAGTGCACGGGTGGCTTTGGTGGGTATCAAACCTAAGAAGTTCTGAGGATCTGAACTTCGAGGTGCTTTGTGTCACAGCCATAATATGATCATAGAGAAACCTGCCTGTTCAATTGTAGATTAGACTTTTCTTATACACTTGTAATATTGAGCTAAGACACCCCTCACCCCTACTGTTGGCAGGTGGCTTTTCACATTTAAGTTCAAGCTCATGTTCACACTCCTCCTTTCCTACATTTCTTTACGACCCCCCTTTTTTGGCATTGGGGGCCAGTCTTGGATTGGTCACATCACAGGATGCCAAGACACAGAGCCGGGTTTAAAAAGTCAGCCGTTGTCATCATTAAGATTCCTTGAGCCCGCTGGATATTTTTGACTCGACGCCTTGTCACTTACTCAATATCTGCAACTCGTGCTATCTGAGCATCAAATCTCCATAACCCAGCATTGAAATGGCTCTCCTGAGCCTTTTATCCTTTTACCTGAGCATTACAAATATCTTATCCGCATTTACTCGTCTGGGACTATCATAATCCTCACCACCAACGACAATTTGGTATTAAGCAAGCCCAGTCATTATGTCCAGGATGTTCAGACACTACCGGTAGTGCATAAAGAGATACGCAACGTACGCTCACATGCAAAACTCACGAAACGACGATTCTCACAAAAACAACGCCCCTCCCCCGCCTAAAATAGTGCTTCACGATAGTCCGCTGGAGTATCTTGAGAGAGAACAAGAACCGCCCTGGTAGTGACGACGGGCAGGATATCTACCTATGGTCTGAAAGCCGGGGAAGTACTCAGACCAGGTCTGCCAACACCCCACAAATTATCTGGACATCCTGACACTGAAGCTATGGGCAATATTGATAGTTTTTACCACGCCGGTGAAAGGGAATACCTACACGACAGTACATAATTAGCTTAGCAGCGATCTGCACTTGCACCGTTCACCTTCCTCAAGCCCATTCCCCAGAAACACAGGTCGTCCTTCAGGTACTTTCTGTTGCCATATGCTACGGAGCAAAACCAATGGGGCTCTGGTTGGTTGGTATTGCTCCCCGACAGACTTTTTCTTAGATGAAATGGAGATTGAAGGAAAGGACGTATTAACTTACGGCCGTTGGCAATGAACAGCTGATCGGGGCTGGGGCCGCGCTCCTTCCTTCAGAGACTCGAGCACTGATGCTCATGATATCAGATGGCCACGCGCCCAAGAAAGCCACGTGTTCGAGGATCAACCAAAGTCCCAGAGATCCTATTGTTGCGATGCGGTGGGAATTAACAAGAGGCCTTTGTGTCTTTGTTCTTGCCAAAGATATTGCCAAATAGGAAGAAAAAGTCGGAAAACAGTGCTATGACTCCCCCCACCTGCCTGAATATCTCGAGGTTGGACCCACATTAGACCTGATGACCCTCAACAAGCAGAGTTTTCTTGCTCTCTCTCTGCTCGATCATCACCTGATACGCGCAGGCCCTCGATCTTTGAGCTCCCCCGGGCAGATTCAGAGCTTCCAGACACAGCTATATAGTGAGGGGTCCTCTTCCATCTCGGCACCTCCTCTCATTCCCAGACAACCAACACCCAATCACCAACTCACACTTCCCAGACCAGCTACAACTCCCAACACCCATCCTCTGCAAAGATCATGCAGTTCACCACGCTCACCCTTGCCATTGCGGGCATCTTCACCGCCGCCGTTCAGGCCGCTCCCACCGTCCTGGCCACAGAGCTCCGCACTCCCCCCGAGGGCTCTGGCTTCGTCAAAGTCGCCGACGGCCTCTGGTTCCGCAATGAGACCGACACCTCCCACTACTCAATGAAGCCAGCCGACCCCAAGGGCGACACCACCCCCCTCCCCAAGTACCTGTCCAACTGCCGCGACGATTTCTACTACGAGAACCGCGTCACCCACGGCTCCCCGTGGGTCAAGGACTGCTGGGTCATGTACAACAACATCCAGGGCGATGGTTTATGGTAAGTTTTGCTTTCCTACCCCCCTATTCTGTCGTCCTGTCTTCTCAGACTCTAACTTTCCGCGACTGCCTTATTTAGGTGGGGCGAGATTGGCCACCGCAAGATCGCCACCTACGGCACCTGTGCTTATGGCATTGAGGCCG
This sequence comes from Apiosordaria backusii, assembly GCA_030549205.1. Lineage (NCBI taxonomy): Eukaryota > Fungi > Ascomycota > Sordariomycetes > Sordariales > Lasiosphaeriaceae > Apiosordaria > Apiosordaria backusii. The sequence goes on from JAUKTV010000014.1 coordinate 696,519, forward strand.
ACAACAAGGGCGGTATCATCCAGATTGGCAACGACGACGTTCGTCTCACGATCAAGAAGTCGATTGAGCAGTTTGCTTTTGCTTTCCCTGGCGAGGAGGAGAAGATTAGCGCTCTGGGCAAGCTGGCGTGCGAGACGTATGTGATTGATTGGTACATTTACAACAACTACTGATCCATCAGCAATGGTGGGAGGAGAGGGAGATCATGAATTGCAATTGGGGTTGGACACGAGAGTGATCTGGCATGAAGGGGGTAGCTCATCTAGCATGGAGGGGGTGCTCCTGGTTGAAAATGCAATGGTTTGATCTTTTCCTCATGTGTATTTGTTCCAATGATATGGTGGTCATTTGTGCGTGTATTTCTAGAAGTTGAAGAGGCATGCCGTGTTTCGTTCTCGTTCAATTGCAAGGCTCGATCTGGACCATTTGCTCCATTGTACAGTATCTCTCAGTCTTCGACCCTGTTCGTCACCCAGGCACAGAAGCGATTGAAGGTCCTGTTTCTGCCCAGGATGCCAGTACGGAGTAATAAGTAGGTTTTTGACAGCTCGACGACATCATCATCTAAACTATGGAAGGAGCTTTGTGAAGTCGGGCTCGACCTGCCAAAAGATGATCCAGTTCGGGACTGAGGTCTCGGTGACAACGAGTGCCCCGTGCCTATTGGTCACTTTTGGACCCCGTGCGCATAATTCAGCTTTATGCAGAGCGCTGACACAACTTTATGCATAGTCTTATGCCAGCACAACAACAAATGAAAACGCCTGAAAATTGAGCTTCCCACTTTGAAGTCGCAGAGAGCCATCTCAATAGAGTGACGGCACAGCCCAGTTTAAACCACAATCAACACTTGCGGGCTTCGTGCAACCTTAAGCCAATGCCATAATAAGTTTCGCAATGTATTTCTCTCTCGAATAAGACCTTTATCCTTAGTTTTGAGCGAGAAGGCACAAATCGCCACGCGTTGCAAAATACAGCCCTCAGTTGCGCGTGCCACGCATTTCTCAGCACCTACCGTGAAGGCATCACCCTTCCAACACCATTCATTTCTCGAAAACGCTTATAGCGGAACTTAACAAAAAAGAGACAGGAAATCGTGGATAGATAGAACAGAAAAGCAACAGAAGATTTGGACTGAAAATGTACTTCGATCATCCGTTTTCTCAGGCGGTTATCCAGATTGCATTATTCTCCAATGCACCTTCAAGAAAAATGCTGAGATCGGAGAGATTGGGGGCCGGGTTGGGGGCGGCTTCCATTACGGAACTTCAGATTTGGGCTGTACCTATTCGTGTTGTCGGGGGTCGCCGACCTTTGCAAAGATTATAAGGATTCCACCAATGATGGTTTGATGACTAAACCTGGCTGAAGTGGGCTTTTTTGAGTTGGCTGGTGGCCGCCTCCTACCACAGAAAACACCAGAAAAGCTCAACAATTGTCAGTGCTCGTATTTACGAATGATGGTGTCTTGCCAAACCGCGAGCAGACCCACCATGTTTTGACGGCAACGACGGCTCCACTTTTACTTAGTCCTGGGAGGGCAACGCGAAGTTTGTATGAAGACATAAAAATACGTCTACGCACCGCAAATCACCCTCAAAACACCATACCAGATTTTCTGAAGCTGTAGAACACCGTTGCGGATATTTCTATACAATTTTTAACCTTCTCAGACGTTTTCTTGCGGGGAAAACAGCTCCTAATCTGCAAAAATCCTGGTTTTTGTGATTGCACCGCCCTCGAATTCGGAAACCAAAACTGGCGTGCGGTCAGTCACGTGAACACACCAAAGCTGAACCCAGCACAGCTGGTTCGGGGCTGCAGGCTCCCCCAGAATACCCCAGTGCGGGCCCTTCCCGTCGGTGCATGATCCGATAGTGCCGACTGCCGGTCTCCCCTTAATTACCCATGCCGATAACCCCGACTCATGGCCCAGGCAAAAATCACCTTTCAACATGAGTTAGCCGCACCCGACGACGACGCGTCTTATCGGAATCAAGAAATGGACTTGTCGCTGATGGATACTTGTCTACAAGATGAAAGATGAAGATACAATATCATTCCAAGTTGTGCCGCATCACGTCTTGTACAGTGATGGCCGTCAGTTGAGCAGGGAGATGGTTGAGCAGAAATGCCAGACCACGTGCGGCAAGTGCACTGGGGTCGGGGGCTTAAACTTCACGTGCTGCTTCAGGTGACCTCTCTGGCTGGTAAATCACCAACCTCCTGATTGGCTGTGGAAAAAGAGAAACCTGCCGCTCACGCGCAACGCGACTCTTGAGCCAAGGCTCGATGAGAGAGTCGGAGAAACTCTTCTTCCGCAGTACTCGTGTAACTACAGGGATCCCAGGCTCACTTTCATCAGGCACCCTCTAATGACCAACCTCACTGAACCAACCCCAGACAACTGTGCCTTGGCGTTGGCAATCAAGACCTAGGTACTGTTCATGACTAAGCCTGTGACTGTCACACCGACCAACCTGCTCGTTTTGAGGTGCCCCGCCCTTTTGGTGCTTCGGCACGGATAATTATTTTGACGTGTTTTGTTCGTTTGGCTGACGGGGAGCCAACGACAACCAAACTTAGAATCACGTGTTTAAACGGACTTGTCCTTTCTGTTGTTTATCCTCCTTCACCTTCAACCTAAATTGAAAGTATTTCAGTACTCTCTGCTCAGAGATTTATCTGGCTGCCAAGTGGCAGACAACCTCGAGCGAACAAGGCCCATCGACGGTGATCTTTTCTCCAAACTGTAGGGTTATATGTGCTTACTGGAACCTGCGCTCAGGGTTATAAGTGCCTGTGCACACTAGGGCATTCCGCAGGTGCAGGTCGACACCGCTAGTCCGCAATTGAATCCTCGCTATTCTCAATTGCGATATGCAGCTTTGCTTGTTGTTCAACTGTGTCGATCTCGCTCTCAGACTATTATTTCGTGCTTACACTGTCTCCCTCTGCTGCACTAATGCCTCTGTTATCTATGCTACAACTATTCCTTCTTTCCTGACATAAGATATGGGGAACGACGACAGGGCGATAATGACAGGCTTGAGCTGTTCCGGGTCCAAGGGAAACCTGCTAGCTAAGATCTCAGCTAGCCTCGAATTCCATCGCTCACCCTCCAGGCCACCTTCAGCATTCATCTCTTCCGAAAACAGGGGCAAGATGCATTTCTGTCCTGTCTTGCTTTTCAGGTGGTCTGCCAGTTTGTCCTGCCTCGAGAACTCCCTTCCGCATCCCCATGTTCCCCCGTTGGTGAGGTCCCCAAGGCAGATGAAGCGCTTCTGTCCTGAGTGCATGGTGGCTTGGTGACGGTCACGGTCATGTTTGCGAGTAAATGTTTGACTGCAGTGTCCGCAGGAGTGCGGCTTTTCGTTGCGGTGTGTGCGGAGGTGGTTTTGAAGGTTGTGATTCCGAGTGAATGTCTTGGGACATGCAGGGCAGGCAAAGCGTGTCGGATTGGAGGCATCGGAACCTTGTTTCGTCGGAGGCAATGGAAATTCGAGATCTTTAGTCGGATCGCTGATATCGATGCCGTGTGACTCGAGAACGTGTTTCTGGAGGGCGTCTTTCGTTGCCCAGCCAAATGTTGAGCCCAGGTCGCAATCGGGTACCAGGCACAAAAAGGGCTTTTCATGTCGGTTGATATGATCGCCGAGCTGCTTCCGGGTCCGAAACCCCCTATGGAAGTATTCACAGTTCATTGCTGAGCACTTGAACCAGTTGGGACCGTAGAACTCGTGAAGAATCCTCCGCTGTTCGTCGGTCAAGTTGCCAGACTCCGCAAGCATAGCCAGAGTCTCCCTCACTTTCAACAGCACTGGTGTTAAGTCGAGCGGTCCATGGTCCGCTTTCACCAACCCTTCTTGACCAAGATGGCGCTTGGCAGCGCTAACCCCCCAGCATAACTCTTTGAAAAAGTCTTGGTCTTGGAGTTGGCTAAGGCTTTTTTGTACAGTCTTGGGAATATCGGAGGCGTTGGTCGGTGTGTCTCGTGGAGGTGGCCAGTGAGTGTCGACAAACACGCCGAGATACTCCGACAGTTCTTCAAGATCTGTGCTGGAACTAGTTCTGCCGTGAAGAGCTTCTTGAAGATGAAGTGACCAACAGGTAACAGAATATTCTAAGAAGGCATAATAGCCGGCGTCAATATAACAAGGGATCAGGAACGTGCTGACGTTGCGGTGTATTCCGGGAAGAGTGAGATAGGGAATGGAAAGCATGGAAATGTTCAGGTGGCTACGATGGTTCTCGAAGTGGTGTTTCAGGATATATCTGCTCAGGCTTAGGCATTAGCTCATGTTCCTCTCTTTAAAAGCAACCAGTGACAGGCGACAGCTACTTCACGGTCAAAGCGTGAAGTTTCAACCAACATCGGCAGTTGAACGCACTCTCTTGCTGTTGGGTGGATGAACTGAAGTGTATCATCCGGGCCCTGTTCGACCAAAGGGCCACAAAGATCACGGTGGCCATGCTTCAACGTTCGAGGTATCAGTTGATCGTAGTTGACAGTCTGGCCATCCAAGTCGATAGCAGCCGCACCTCGAACTTCGTACCACTTGAGAGGTCTTCGAGCACAAGCCAGCCAGCCCAGCAGGCTAAGACGATCTTTTTGTCGGAAGTCGTTTTGAGAAAGAAGATTCTGCATAACACGTTCATAGCTTCGAGTTTGGCCGTTAGTGGACGGAGACCTGCAAATTTTGGATTGATGGCTGTCTTACACCTCATCAAGTCCTTGTGGTATTTGCCGCAATTCAGATGCAAGCTCCTGCAGCGGGAGCGGCTCGAGATGGAGGAACATCAAGGTTGCGAACAAAAACATTCCTGCCATAAACAGGTCAGTATCACTCGAAGCATTGACGAAAGGGGTAACCAGCCTACCGTGGGCTCTGGCAGTCACCACCTTCACAATATCCATGCCTATCGCTTGAAGCGGCCCGAGCCTTGATTCCAAGTGGCTCTTGCAAGATGTCCAGTAACTCTCAATATCGCCTTTGTTATCTTTCGGAGTAATCGTGATGGTGGGGAGATCGCCGAGGTCCTTCTTCGCAATACCGTCGTTCTGGGATAAAAAGACACAGCGAACATCATCCATCTGCTCCTTTGGAAGAGATTCGACGATGGATCGAAGTGTAATGACAATGTCTTTTCGGTCTCTTCTGCTGCAGGAGTCGAGTCCATCAATCACTACATACGTGTTCTTACAGCAGCCAAGGGCATCCTTGAGCATGGACTTGGCAAGGTCGGTTGTTGACAAGGTCACCTGTCCACTGAGTGACCTGTGTTCTGCCATGCTTGTGACCAGGGAACTGTTGTGGGTAATCAATTGTGCAAGTATCCCTCGAGCTACTGCGACAAAGGTGTCAGTGCTGGCATTGTTGGGTTGACAAAAGAAGGATGCAACAGTGGTGTCCGTATCTAGATCTGTTGCCTCTTCGACGATGACGGATGCCAACACGGACTTGCCCGCTCCCGGAATGCCTGTGATCCATAAAAGAGGGTTTCTGCAGAATGCGGGATGGAACCAATCCTGGAACCGTGGAGACTCGAGAAGCCATTTACCTGCGCCAGGACACCACGCTCTTGCCTCCCTGTATTTCTCCAATGGCGGGGGCGCTGGGTTGAGCCAAGCGATAACATCGTTGCGTTGGCGATCTAGTTCGAACTTGCGCTGGATTTCGAATTCTCGCTCAATGTTCCGGCGGAGGTTGCTGACCTCCTCAAGTTGAGCGAATGTAGCTCCATTCTCCAACAGTCGTCGATGACGGGCCATGTTGTCTTTGATGAAGTTGATTTTGGGCAAGAAGCCTCTCCAGGCAGCTTGGAAGATTTGCTTCCATACTGGAAACGGAAATGTGTCAGTGTCTGCCCGGTTTACGTGGGATGGGATCTGTGCTAACCTCGGTGCTTGAAGTAGGCGATTGCCTCTCGATGAAACTCCAAGATATCCTTGTAAATCCACATGAGAACAGTCCGCAAGTGTGGCCTTGACTCCAATGCCGAGGCATATTCTTCTAACAGAGGAAGCTGTTCCCATATGTCCTGATATGCGTTAAGCAAGCTATCAAAGGCTTCGTTGAATGATGAAGCTGTCTGCGGGTATATCGTGATCAGTACACGGCGCCGAGTTTGGATAGAGGAGGATATGAACACACCATCAACAGGAATTTCATTGGCCCCTGTAAATCATCTGTGATTAGCGTTTGATCCGTCCAAGTCCCAACTTGTAACATACCCAAATAAAGGCGACGATCTCCTCGGCGTTCACAAATACTTCGACAACCTTGCCATACTGTTCCATTGTCTTCAAGAAGGGCTCAATTCTCTTCATGTATCGCATCCGTCGCTTCGAGGTTTGTTCTTGTTGGATGCGGGCGATCTCAGCCGTGAGCTGGTGGAGGCGCGCGCCCTCAAACGACTTGATGAGATTGTCGTCCTCCAGCGTCTTTTTGAAGTCGGCCAATGCGATATGGAACCCGCAGGTGCACGCCCCGGAACTGAGGGCATCGCAAGCCATGGTGATGAAAGAGCCATGGTAATTGCAGAACCGGGTTGGAAGAAGACTGGAGATGGTGTTGAAGTTGGAACAAGGAGAAAATACGCCAATGATGGTGCCTTGCAACATTGAAAGAGGCGGTGCGCATGCACGGCCCCTCTGTGGTTGTGCTGCGGGGCTGCTCCCCACGTCCCACCACTGTTCTACAGCGCTTTCCCAAATCGAGACGAGGCTCTGCCTTTGGGCCGACATCATTACCTTACCCTTCAGTATGTCCTCACTCCAAAAGATGGGTTCGTTCAAGCCGTTCAATCGCCGAAGACTTCTTATAGTGGACAGTTGGTGCCACAGGATTCTCGTTCCATCATGGAGCGTCCGCAACTTCTTTGGTCTTTCTCAGCCACTGATGGCTCGACACTGGCATCCGAACCAGCTGAAGATGGCTTGGATGCAATGGACGTTGACGAGGAGGAATCAATGTGTTTTGGCATGGTAATGAATATTGTGTGCTTTGTTTTGTATGAGTACCTATACGAGACTGACATTGTGATCCAACAGTTGTGTGATTTAAAAGCTCAGTTCTACCGGACACGCGGCCCCGGACTGGTACGGCACATTACAGACGCTCTCGCCGAACATCAAGAGGAATGGGTACCACTGGACCTCTCTCTAGAAGAAACATTCTGCGGAATATCGACCTTGGCCAAGCACCTGATTGCCGTTCTCAACAAGAAGACATCAACAGCTCTCGCGAAACTGCACGAGGTGGCCGATGTTCGGTACTTGGCCTATGCTCACCGGACACAACTCCAAGATGGTTTGGAGACTTTGCAAACAAGCACAGGCAATGTCCAGTTTGGTCTCGATATCGTGGTGATTGGCCCACAGTCTGAAAGCGACGAAATTGCGAGATGTCTCTCAAAAGACAGCCTTTACTTGCAAGAGCCATACTTTATGCTGGAGCCGTACCCTTACCAAAATCCCCAGTATCTCGACATTGAACCTTATGAACAAGAACCGATATCGTGTGAGGAGCAATGTATGGATTCAACGACTGACCGCGGCAGAGATGTCGATACCGCAGAGCCGTCACATTTGGAGTTGATCTTGGCTGCGATCGATAATCTGCCTGAAAACTTGAGACTTGATCAAGCAGAGATCGACTCACGCATACAGACAGGATTACTGGAGTAGGACACCCGGATTCACTTACTACCACGGCTGAATTATGCTAACTTGTTGAGGCAGGCACCAACGCAAAGCAACAAGCTTCATTACCGGCAGAGAACGCGGAGACGATACCACATTCTCACCGCTGTGGGAGTTGATGAACGGGGGCCGCTCTCCTATGTATGTATCAGACGCCCGTCCTGCCTTTTCCCACACCCACTTTCCGTTCCTGCTTTTTCCACACTCCACTCACCATTGCGGTAGCTACCGACATGCCATCACTGGGTCCAAGAGCCCTTCCCCAGATGATATCCCTGGTGGCCTGTTGGCAGATGAAATGGGCCTCGGGAAAACCCTCAGCATGATCTCCGCCATTGTGACTACCATGTCATGCGCCGAGAGCTATGCCAGGTCCAATCAGACCAAGGCGGGTATTTCCTCAACATCTTCAACCCTTGTAATTGTCCCATCTTCCTGTAAGTTACTTCGGTGCCAGCACTTGATAAGTCGGGCATACTAACGGCAGTCATTAGTGCTCTTAGAAGGATGGGTCGAGGAAATCGAAAAGTAGGCTCATACTGCCGTTCCAGAGAAGGCCTGACTGCTTACAATCACCCAGGCATGTGAAACCTGGCGTCCTCACACACTACAAGTATCATGGACCCGACAGGAGACTCGATCCCTCCAACTTACCCTCAGTGGTGATATCCACCTACGGGACCGTTACCACAGAGCTGTCTCGCGCCGGTACAATTTTGAGACAGATACACTGGTACCGGATTGTCCTTGACGAAGGCAAGTCTTTGATATCCAGCTGCCAAGATGTCGAAAAACTTCGCAACTGACAGTCTGTGACCAGCACACATCATACGTAATTGGTCGACCAAACAGTTTCGTGCCGTGAACAGTCTGTCATCCCACATTCGATGGTGCATGACCGGCACCCCAGTCCAAAACGGAGTTGGCGATATCGGCTCTTTGGTTCGGTTTCTTCGCCTGCCAGTGCTGGGAGATGCTGCCAACTTCCGAAAGCACATTTTGGACAAGACCAAGCTGGCTACGATACCAGTAGCCTCTTCAAAAAACGACTTCACCAACTTGCGTCTTCTACTGTCTTCCATCTGCCTGAGACGAAACACTTCCGTACTACAACTTCCAGGGGTCATATATGAATGTCGGCGGCCGGAGTTCAGCGCGCTCGAGAGAGAAGCCCACATCAAGCTTATCCGTGCGTGTAAGACAGCCATCGATCGTTCGGTCTTTGGAAACCCTGACAATGGTGACAAGCTTCACAGAGGGCTCGCATTGGAGTCATCGAACGGGGGTCTCGAATCGCTTCTTCGGTTGCGGCTTTTCTGTGATCAAGGACTGGCGTTGGGGCCACCTAAGGGAGGGCTGCCTTCCACACTCGACGAAGCTCTCAGCTTCTTGCAGCAGAAGGGCATTTCGAGGTGCGAGGACTGCGGGGGTGAGGTCACCACTGTTGACGGGCCCAGCGCTGGCGGGCACGGTATCCATCTCACCAATTGCCACGTGTTGGTCTGCGCTGAATGCCTCCCCAAAATACGCGACGATCTGCTTCGAAGTCGATCGTCGATTGGTATCGGCGGAACCTGTCCTTTCTGCGGAGAACATGACAACGGTGAGAACCTTTTAAAAGGCCAACGATGGGTCGAACCGAAGGCAGTCGGGGACAATGTCCCGTGTCCGTCGAAGCTGCAAGCGCTGATGGATGATCTCTGCAAGACAGTTCAGCATGAAAAGAGGTTCGTACAAGCATCGGCTAGTCCGCCCAGGCTTTGCGCTGACAAAGATCACACGCAGCATTGTATTCTCTTTGTGGATGAAATCTCTTGACCTTGTCGAGAACCTGCTCAAGAAACACCATATTTCCTTTCGAAGGGTAGACGGATCGCGCTCGAAGAACGACCGAAAGTCTTCGCTTCACGACTTTCGAATGCGGGACGACGTGCCAGTGCTGTTGATGACATTCGGGACGGGCTCGATGGGGTACGAATACGACCAGAGACGCCCTACACATGTGCCTACAGTTAGTTGACAAACATCTCACAGATTGAACGACTTGAACGTCGCACGCCGAGTTCATATCCTCGAACCGCAATGGAACCCCTCTGTCGAGAATCAAGCCATCGGTCGAGTGTCTCGATTCGGGCAGACCAGAGAGGTGACAGTGATTCGATACGTGATGAAGAAGAGCATTGAAGAGGTAGGTGTTGCAGTGCCTCATGGCCGTGTATCCGTGATGCTGACGCCCGGCAGGCTGTTGAAAGCAGGCAGTTCCTCAAACTCAACCTCGCGCTGGGCGGCGGCTTGCATGAAGGGAAAGGAACGAACGCGAAGGGGCAGCAAGCCAGTCAGGCGCGCAGGATCGCCTCGGACCTGCAGGAGTTCTTGACGCAGCTCATGGTTTGATTTTTCGATTCGATATTGTAGGGAAAAAGAAGAGGGCGTTAGAATGCTGCGACTGGAAGAAATTGATAGCTGAGGAGGGAGGCAGGCCAAGATGTGATGATGTCGCCGGGACGCCGCCTGGACAAGGCACATTGTCGACAGGGATAGCTCGGACCAGTCGCGTCTTACAACGATTGACGCGTTCTCTCAGCTAACCCTGAACACACTGACCCTGGGTTCTCACGCACTCTTCCCAACAGCATCAAAAATCAGGTCAGCACCTCGCCTTGGCACATCCATCTCGATCGACCCATCCTCCTCCCTCTTCCAAAAATACTTTTCTCAACCAACGACCGTCTCTCCTCTTCACTCTCTTTCAGTTAACACACCTTCCCAACCCGTCATTCCTCCCCACCAACTTCCCCGGATTTTCCTACTGGCGGGGCAGCTAAAAGCGGACCGCGCATGATTTCCGATTTCCCCAGACGCCAAGGAGCATCTACCCCGCAGCCTCTCCGGTGGATGGACGGGTGACAGGGGTCAGGGGAGGATGGCCGAGGCTCTGCGACGTTGGGAGCAGAGGAGGGGTTTGACATCTGATCGTGGATGAAGATCTATGAGTTCAGAAGCAAGACCTGGGATTACTATCCGGGACGAACTCTCGAGGTACATTTGTGGCTTGGGAAGGTTTGGAACATACAGGGATCAGTTGGCTACAATTGAGCGGGACATCAGAAACTCTGTATCGACCAAAACCTTTCGCGACTTTCGATGAGCTTGGGCCAAAGCGCGAATGGTCCAGCATGTGGACCGGAGAAGTTTCCGGATTCGTCTGGAAGAGCATTGGAGACGGAGTCACATTGGGTTTTCGAGTGGTGATGCTTTCTGTGGGTGAGAGGATTGGGAGCTTGGCTTGGGGGTGTTTCTTGGGGTGGCGTTGTATTGCTGGTAGCGCCAGGAAAGCAGGCACTCGAGGTTGCTGATGGCTACTAGGTACTCATACCGCGAGCTTGCGAATACAGCCAGGTGTTACTCATGAGTGTGACGCTGTCTTTGTGCCCTTCAAGCTAATACAGAGAGTAGGGAAAGACGACAGGGTCACCCACGTGCTCTTCTTCAAGCTGAACACATGTCAGGAGGAGAGACCGATGATATGTTGGGAGACAGCAATCCAATATTACCACCCGCTCAGGATTTTTGAAATGCGCGATATTAGGTTATTTCCTCCCTCTCAAATGCTGCACGGCGACCCTTCCGGCAAGTCCCTGCTGCTGGGCTACAGAATCTCGGTGCTACCCTCCAAGGGACAGCAAATCCGGGGAAGTAGGAGCCGTCCTGCTCCATACTTCCTGACCATCAGCCAATGAGATATAACACATTGGCAGTAAAGCTCTAAGGGGCCTTTAAAGGTTGTAATGATAATTTACAACCCCGAAAATGCTGCCTGCCAAGGTGTGGTACATGCGGAGAAGCTCGTGAAGCTCCTCTGTCACTGCTGTCAGCGCATCAACGGGCGGGAAGAGCTTGGTGTCATGCTATAAAGGCTCAGGTTCGTTATCACGCCATTCGGAGAGGGAGCTTTTCCTATCGCCGTCCTCTCGTTCACAAGTGTTATAGGGACCTCCAGCCATGATGGTATCGTCTACCCAAACTGCGGCCCTCTTCCTAGCGGCAGCAGCCACCGCCTTTGCCCTCGTTCCCACCCCCGTCCTCCAGCACAACGCCCGCTCCGAGATCACCCCCGCATCTTCTTGCGGCGAGTTTCCCTGTGGCTCTGAGCTGGCAGCCATCCCGACCTGTGCCATCCCCTGTATCGAGTCCGCCGGTCTTGGGTTAGGCTGTGCTACCACTGACTACGGCTGCCAATGCAATAACCTCGACGCCCTTCAAGGAGCAGCAGTCAACTGTGTCATTGACGGTTGCGGCGGGTTTGACAATGCTATTCCTGTCGTGTACTCGGCCGTGGCTATGTGCCAGTGCGTTACTTCCAACAGCCCTCTGCCGACACCTTGCCCTTCCTCTACCTCTACGATCGAAGAGCCAGTGATTACGGAGGCACCCTGTGGTGATTTCCCTTGCTCTGCCGAATTAGAGGCAATCCCAAAGTGCGCCATTCCATGCATCGAGAACTCCGGTGAAAAGCTTGGATGCCACAAGACAGATTATGGGTGCCAGTGCCGGAACCTGGATGCTATCCAGGGCGATGCGGTGATGTGCGTTATCGACGCTTGTGGAGGGTTTGATAACGCTATTCCGGTTGTGTACTCGGCTGTGGCAATGTGTCAGTGTGTGGCGAGCAACACCCCGTTGCCAACTGCCTGCCCTACAACAAGTACCGTCGAGACGACAACGACCAGTACAGAGACGGTTGAGACGTCAACTGTGGAGACATCGACTGTGGAGACATCTACTGTGGAGACATCTACTGTTGGCTCATCCACGATTGAATCATCCACGGTAGCGACCTCAGTCATCGAGACATCCACAGTCGAGACCTTAACACCCTCAGCCTCGCCCTCAGAGACAAAGCCAACCTCGACATCTACCTGTCCCGAACATTCCATCACCGCTCCCGACGTATCGTCAACCCCCTCCCCCTCCATCACCAACCCCCCACTGTCACCACCACAACAGAAGTAATCTGCACCACCCCCTGCACCGCCCAAGCATCCGCCGTCCCCGCCTGCGCAACAGGTTGCATCGAGTCCGCTGGTGGTGCGGTCGGTTGCCAAAGAGGTGATTACAACTGCCAGTGTGCCTCCAGCGATGTCATTCAAGCCACGGCAGTCAGCTGCGTGCTTGGGTCTTGCGGTGGCATTCCTGGAGCTGTCAAGGTTGTTGAATCTGTCGCTGCTATGTGTGGTTGTGTCAGTGCCAGCGGGCTCAGCTCGTGCGAGACGAAGACAAAGACCATCACCGTTGGTGATGGGGATGATGACGGGCCGGGGGTTACGCCTACTCCTAGTGGAAGTCAGGTTGGTGGGGGAGGTGGGTTTGTGAGTGTTACTAAGACTGCTGGTGGTGGGTCTGGAGGAGGAGAGGGACCGAGTGAGACGCCTAGGCCTGGTGACGGTGGTGATGGTGATGATGATGGGGAGAGTGGTGAGGGACCAGGAGATGACGACGAGCCACAAAGCCCTACACCGACGGCGCCACGCCCACCGATTGTTACAGCTGGCGCTTCTAATATCGTCATTGGTGCCACAGAGTTCGCCGGTCTCTTCATGATGTTGGCAGCCTTGATGTAGACGAAGCTGGTGAAGTGAATGTCGTCAAATATTAACTGCTTCTCGCGGTTCTATTCTTTAGATGTCATCTCAGCTTGAGGAAGCGATAATGTATACAATTTTTGTCATCGAATGAGAGCGAGTAATAATTTCTTCGTATATGGACATTTCTGACATGTGCTGGGCCATGAACCCTAACTGTTTTCGGGTTTAACAACACTGACGTTGAAAGGTCATGACAGGGTCAAACATTTCTCGAGGCTGCTTTTTGGTTTGTGGCTTGCGCCACAAAAACCGGAGTCACGACTCTGTGGACGTCTATTATACCTAGCTAGGTACCTTACTATGGCAGAAGGACCGACCTTCTAGATGTTCCCACACCTCTTTTCGCTGTAGTCGGTGACAGAGGGCAGAATCCCCTGAGCCTGGTCTTCAACCAAAACAAATGAAGTCGTCGAGGAACATCAACCATCGACGATGTCGACAGCAGCCGATGGAAAAATTTCGGCCTCAATGCCCATCATTCAAGCTCGAAGCAACAATAGGTCACTGTAGCGGATCCACTTTCTTCTGACGCACAACGGGCTGGAGACCGAAATAATGTGACGATGTGTGGACCAGCAACTGACTGGTAGGTTTGGCTGCTTAAGGTACCGCCTTAGATCTTTGCAAAAAGCCTTGTGAAAAAGATTTTATTCCAGTGTCTGGAAGCCAAAATCGAATAGCGTTATCAGCAACCCTCCGCCCATTTCTTCCTGTTTCTGTCCTCTTGAAATTTCTTTCCTCTTCCCAACTACCGACAGCTTTGGAAGTTATTCAGTCTTTTCAACTTTCAAATATCTTTGCTGCCTCATCATCTTCTGTAACCTCTTCTCATTACAATACTTCATCGCTTTATCTTACCTTTACAATACTTCGTCGACCTTATCTTACTTTTACAATACTGCGTCGACTTCACTTCATTCTCTTGCACTTCCGCGTCAACTCTCCCCCACTCTCAGCATCTTCTTCTCCCATTCACAACCAAGATGGAGAGCCAGCACACCGACGAGCAGTTCAGGCCGGTGTCATACTGGAACGACTCGGATTCTGACGTGTCAGATGAAGACGACTACCAGGATGCCCCCCGCCTCGCCGCCCAGCAAGCCTCTCCCTCGCACGCCTCCCGCGTGGAAGCCGACCAGGAAGAGGACCTGGTCGAGTCGGAGGTCTTAGAAGAGGAGGCCAGGACGGAAGACGACGTGGAGTCAGATCAAGACGACGCAGAGTCGGATGAAGACGACGTGGAGTCGGCGCAAGACGTCGAAATGGAAGACGCCCCACGCCAAGACGTAGTAAACAACGCTGACGCCGCTGTCGAGCCAAGTCCGATCAAGGAAACCTTCCTTCCCGTCGACGTCGACCTTCACCTTGACAGCGACGATTGGGATGATGAGCGTCCGATACCAGTCGTCTTCCGTCACGACTCAGACACGTCAGAAGATGAGGACGATGGTTGGCCTGACCTTGATGAAGAAATCAGCAAGCGGCAGCAAGAGCAGTCTGAACAGCCTAGAGATCGCTCGAGCCCGGAAAGGAGCGTTTCGCCGGTTGATCCGCCTGCCGCCGTTCCCGCCGTCCAGGAACAACAACCTGAAGATTTGGGCAACGCAGATGATACCGAACAGCAAACAGGTAAGGCCTTCTACATCCTGAAGTATCAAGTCACCACGGCTAACCAGCAAGATATAGATATCCCAGACGACCTTTTTACCGACGCGTTTGTTGAACTGCGGGCAGAAGAGAGCTCGCCCACGGTTCAAGAACCACAAGAGGTAGGCAGTGCAGACGCCCCCGATTCTGCATTTGAGCAGGCTCTGGCCGAAATTGAGACAGAGCAAGGTGAACAAGATGCCACCGGGCAGCAAACAGGTATGACATTTGACATCTTTGCCTATCAAGTCACCACAGCTAACCAGCAAGATATAGACATCCCAGACGACCTTTTTGAACAGGCGTGGGACGAACTTGTGACAGAGGAGAGCTCGACTTCCGACGCTGCCGACCAAGCTTCGAGCCCCGGCGTGCCCCTTGATCAGCCCATCCCAGCAGCCCGAGCAACCCCAGCCGCGCCAGCATCACGGCGCCAAAGCAGGCCAGCCGCGCGAGTGAAGCAACCCAAAGGAAAAAGGGGGCGTGAGATCAACGAACGGATAGCGGGAGAGGCCCGATCGGCCGCCGTCAAGATGGCGGTCGGAGGCGGGAGGACGTACAGCTGGATGGGCCCGAACCCCGCGACGGCACAGACCGGCGACAAACGTCCTGCAGGCCCAGCGACGGCCCGGACACCCGCCCGGAAGCGCCGAAAGACCTCAAGCCCTGTCAGCGGAGCGGGATCAGGCAAGGACATGCCGATGGTCGTTGACGATGAGGATGACGATAACATCAGTCATGACCAGCAGGCGTCGTCAACCGTTTCCTCCAGCAACCAGACACGCTGGCCGTCGCCCAACACACCCGGCTCCTCGCGAGAGATGGCATTCGTCATCGAGGATGATGACGAGGCTAGTCCCACGCCTGCTCCCGCTGCTGCCCGACAATTTCTTCCGCCGCCCGAGCAGCAGCAGCCGCCAGCCAGCAGTGATCAGCAGCTGGCACTGGCCGTGGCACTCTCCCAGCCTCGCTCGCGGCCTCGTCGTCAACTTCGCCCGCAGCCTCAGCCTCACCCGCCAGCCGCTGCCAACCCCCTCCCGCCGCTGCCGCCCAGTCAAGCTCCCCCTCGCGGGTATCCTCTCGCTCCGAGCCCGGCTGCGGCTGTTTTCCCCGCCGGCCTGCCCCCTGCCGCACCTCCTCGCGGCTACCATTACAACCAAGCGCCGGCGGCGGCAAATTACCGGCTGGGGCCTGGGGTGCTTGGGTACGTGCAGGAGTATCCACGTGATTGGGATGTCGTTGGACGGCGGCTACCTGGCAGGCAGGGGATTACTAATTGGGAGGAGGTGTTTGCGCGGGAGAGTGGCGGGGGTTCTGGTCAGCAGGGTAATGGTCAGCAAGGTGTTGGGCAGCAGGGTTATGGTCAGCAGAACTTCGAGCACCAGCAGGGTTATGGGCAACAGCAAGGCTACGGACAGCAACCCGGCTACGGACGGCAACCTGGCTACGGACAGCAGAACCCGCCACAAACATTGTCTCAACCACGGTCGTTTGGTATGATACAGGATCCTCAGCCTGCCATGGCTCCCCAGCCTGACATGATTCCTCGTGCTGTCATGGCTCCCAGGCCTCGCAGCGTTCCCCGCGCTGTCATGGCGCCCCAAGCTGGCATGGTTCCCCGCGCTATCATGCCTCCCCAGATTGGCATGGTTCCCCGTGCTGTCATGGCCCCTCAGCCTGGCATCGTCCCTCAGGGTTTCATGGATCCTCGTGCTAGCATGGCACCGCACCCTACCATGGCACCTCAGCCTGGCATGGCACCTCACCCTGGGATAGCTCCTCAGCCTGGGATATCTCCTCAGCCTGGGATATCTCCTCAGCCTGGGATGGTTCCCCAACTTTACGTGGATCCCCGTGCCATCATGGCCCCCCGGTGTGTGCCGGCGCCTCACCCTCACCCTGGTACCCAGACGGCACCACAGCCGGCACCACAGCCGGCACCACAGCCGGCACCACAGCCGGCACCTCAGTACCGCGGCTTCTTCTATCAGCATGGCATGAATGGGAACTAGACGGCAAGGTCGGGGGATTACTTTAATAGTATTTCAGATAGGGCTCGGGAGTCGTTGATATTTCTTTCATTGTGTTTTTATTCTCATTTGTTTTCTGTTTTAGTATCATCTCGGGATTATCGTGGATTGTTACTCTGGGGTTACTGTGGATTATCATTGTGCGACTCCTCTTGTTGGAATATTCCTGTGGGATTGCTATTGGGGTTATTGCTCTGAGGTTACCGGGATTACATTTGCTGGTTGTTGGTTTTTGTTTTCTGCTGTTATGATACCCCTTACATGAGTGGGAAGATTTTGGCTGGCGTTGGAGGATCTTTTCTTGTACTATGATACCCCTACACAGTTGGATGATGATGACACGATGAATTATGATGGATTACGATGGAATAACGATGGATTACAATGGCAAGAACAATGGATTACAATAGCAGGATGGATTACGATGGAACGATGGATTACAATGGTATGACGGATTACGATGGAACGGCTGGTAATGCTTGATATGGTTTGGAAAATCTTTCTGTACATCAAATAGAAAGCTGGAATGGTTTAATACATGGGCTCAATGGGAGCTCAGAGGCTGGAATGCAAGTGTATGTTCATTAATCTGTCATTGCAGCTGATTCTTGCTGATAACCATCTTGTGATGGAATGGAAAAAACATCAACACCAACTCCAAACACCACGCCTTATATTTTGTATGCCCGGTCCCAAACTCCATATCCCAAAATGCCAGTACTCATGTGTACACCCGGGTATCTTTCCCGTCATCTTATAAAACATTATACATGAAGAAATATTCCCAAAATTAGACAAAAGAAATCCTCCCAGTAGTTATTCATTTCCAATAGACATCCATCCAAAACCAATTCCCAGGATTAGCAGCCGCTGCTCCTGTTCTGATCTTCCCTCTCTCCTTTTGCTTTGGAGCAGTGACATGCTGCTGCGCAAGTCCCTCACTGTTAGACACAACCGCACCATACTTCTTTACTCTGGCCAGCTTGGGTCGCGCTGGGGGAAGCGTCGCCGTCTCGTGTGTCTGCTCTTCAACATCTTCCCATTCTCCATTATTGTTCTCATCCACCGCCTTTCCTTTGCCTTTGTTCTTGTTCTTGTTCTTGGAATGCCCACTCCTCCTGCCCATGGACCGAGCGAAAATCCCCCTCTTCTTCGTCTTGGGGTTAGGGGGTTCGTTGAATTCGGCTACATTATCCTCGGCAGTGGTGTCTTCGGGGATTGTTTGCTGCCATTGCTGAGGTTGTTGTTGTCGACCACTGGGTCCAACAATGGCGCCGACAGCTGAGGTGCGTCTGTTGGGCCCTTGAATGAGCTGCGGACTTCCGGATTTGACACGACCGACGCGGGCTATTTGATCGTCTTGGGCGTTTATGTTGCCCAACTCAATGTCGTCGGTGGGCCGACTTTTCTTCTTGTTGGAGCGAGAAAAGAGCCTGGCCCAGAAGCCCTTCTTTTTCTCGGGCTTTTGACCGTTGATGTCAGGTGACCCATCGGGTCCGGCACCCGGTGAGTTGGCCAGTGTTGCGGCGTTCTGAGGCTTAGTCCTCTTGCTAAACAATCGGGCCCAGAATCCTGGTTTCTTTGGTGCCTGGTCGACGTCACCTTGCACAGGGGGCTGCTGGTATGCCACCATCTGAGGGGACTGGGAGCTTTGAGCTTGACCTTGGTTGAGTGTGTTAGACTCGACTGTTGTCATGTTGCCAAAGCTGTTGCTTTGCTGGGACGACTCCGTGGTACGGGTTTGGTTGGGGTCACGCATTTCGTATGACTCCTGCGGAACTGGGCTCGGCGCCTCAACATCGTTGACAGCATTTTTGTTGCGCCGGCCAAACCAGGCAAAGATGCCCTTCTTTCTTGGCTTAGGCTCCTCGAGATCGGCCTCGTCATGATTTCTCCACTCATTACTTGCTTGAGGTGACATGTTACGTGTCTGTGGAGAGCTGTTTTGCATGACATTGAGACCACGAGCAGTCGAATTGTCGGTGAACTGAACCTGAGGGCTCTGCTGAGAAGGCTGAGAAGGCTGATCTGTTTGGCCGACAGTGGAAGTGCTGCTGCCACTCATCGGCCCCACCACAGCATTCTGCTTTCGCTTGCCAATTCTAAACCAGCTCTTGAATGTCCACCCAGAAGACTTGTTGCTGGAAGCATGGAATTGCTCCTCGAGTGCCTCCATGCCAAACCCAAGCGTTGCTGTGGCCATGAGAGGAAGCAGCCACTGATACTTTTGGGTGCCTGCTTTTCCACTTGATGGTTTTGACACGTTGCTCGTCGCCGTTCCCTCGTCGCTATCTTCCGAGATGGTATTCATCTGCATCGGCTCATTGGACTGATACGCGCCCTCATTGTTGGATCTCAGCGCGGGGTTGGCACTTTGAGTTTGCTTAGGGAAGAGACTCAACGGGCGACTCTGAGGCGGAGGTGGAGGGGGTTGATATTGTTGTTGCTCGGCAATCCTCTCCTGTTGGACGGCTTCAGCTTGTTGTGGTGCATACTCTTGGTACTCCGCACGCTGTTCTTCATACTCCTCCTCGGGAATCTGTTCTGGTTGCACGTAGGCGTAATCCTCGTAAGGGCCGGCGGGTTCTTCTTGCAAATACTCCTGAATTGATGCCTGATCATGCGGGATTTGGTACTCCACTGATTGCACCTTGACCGGGGAAACTGACGTCTGCTGTGTAGGATATTCTTCGAAAGCTGGCTGTGGGGATTGCGACTGCATCTCATGAGGAAGTGGAGAATCCTCAGGAGCATCGTATGTGTCGATGCTTCTAGTTCCAGCATTCATGATCTCAAACTCGGGTTCTGAAGACCGCCGGTCGTTCATGAAAGAGTCAGGTTCTGACGAGTAGGTGTTTGTATCCGCTTCAATTGATCGGTTTCTTTCCGTATCAGTGGAGGGCCCAACAAACCCATGCGTGTTTTGCTGAGGAGGCGTGTTTGGCGGCCTTGGGGAGAATGCAGGGTATGGGCCCTTGTCCTCCAACGACTCTTGCTGCGCGAGGTGTGGCTCGCTGAGCGTTGGTGAAGACATCGCGTTATGGCCAGCCCAGTATCCATCATTGTCGTGAGAGTTGTTGTCTTCATACACTTCGGTGGCACTGTTGTACTGCTCCTCGTGATATTGATCAACGAGCGGGCTTTGCTGGAAGGTCAGAGGAGAGAGCAGCTGGTGATCCTGGGGTTCATTGGGTGGCGTAACAGGTCTGTGCTGATTGGCATCCCATCCCGCCTGTGGGCTCAATGGGTAATCGAGGTCATGGTCTTCTAACGGTGGGGTTAGGGGTCTCGGAGACAGGAGCTGTGATTGTCGACCCCAGTTCGAAGCAACTGCAGGGCTCTTGAGATGATCATTGGACGATGGAGGGAACTCATCGTGCCCATATCTGTTGTCAGCTGGAGTCATAGGCGGGGAATACTGATCTTCCACGGGATATGGTTCTTCTGTGCGCTCAGGGTAGGAGGTCTCTTCGTTCAGAGCCTCGTCCAATGCTTGATGAATTTCTTGTGCCATTGGAGAAAGCACCTCCTCTTCCGAATACCCAACAATAATCGTCTCGCTCTCATCTTCTCGAACTTCAGCTTCAAGCTGGGGTTGCTCAAGAGGCGGAGTGGGAGGAGGTGAAAGATCCTGAACAGGCTCGCTATAAGATGGCGTGGGCTCAGGATGAGCGGGAAGAATATCCTCAGGTTCAGGTTGGACTTCTTCCTGGTATTCTTGATGTTGATCCTCGAAGCATGCGGCCTCATCTTCAGTCAGATCATCTCCCCAACCTTGTCCGGAATAAAGGTCCTGCACCGGCTCTTCATATCTCTGCTGAGCTGGCTCCTCGTAATACTCCTCCGCCGGCTGCTGCGCCACATCCTCATTTGCTGGCTCAGAGAATGCAGTGACCGGCTCCTCGAAGGGCTCCTGAGCTAGTTCGCCATATGCTTCCTCTTGTGGCTGCTCCTCGACGTATACTTCTTCCGATTCCTCAAATCTGGGGTCATCCACAGCTTGCTCAACTGGCTGTTCATAGACAGGTTCTTCGACATATGCTTCAATCGGCTCCTCAGAGTATTCTTCATCATATTGATCGGCCGGCTCGTCGTATGTTGGCTCGTCGACTGTAACTTCCCCGACCGGCTCTTCGACCATATCCTCGACATACTGCTCGGACGCTTGTTCGTATGTCGGCTCTTCGAATTGCTGTTGAGCTGGCTCTTCAATAGCTTCCTCGGCATACTGCTGGGGAGAGTCTTCGTTTGTTGGCTCCTCGAAGGCTGAGTCAGTTACTGGCTCCTCATATGCTGGCTCTTCGTATGCTGGCTCCTCGTATGCTGGCTCCTCGTATGCTGGCTCGACCACTGGCTCTTCGTATGCCGGTTCTTCGGAAGCCTCCTCGGCAGGTTCCTCATAGGCAGGTTCCTCATAGGCAGGTTCCTCATAGGCAGGTTCCTCATAGGCAGGTTCCTCATAGGCAGGTTCCTCATAGGCAGGTTCCTCATAGGCAGGTTCCTCATAGGCAGGCTCCTCCATTACCTCCTCCATGGGTTCAGGAACCGGCTCCTCAAACGCTTCCTGGACAGGCTCCTCATATTCCTCTTGAATCTCTTCCTCATAAACCTCCTCAGTCGGTTCTTCGTAGGCCTCTTCGACCGGCTCCTCATACACCTCTTCAGCTGGTTCTTCATAGACCCCCTCAACTGGCTCCTCGTACACCTCTTCCACAGGCTCATCATACACCCCTTCCACAGCCTCCTCATACACCTCCTCAACTGGCTCATCATACACATCTTCTGCAGGCTCCCCATACACCTCTTCAACTGGCTCGACATACGACTCTTCAACTGATTCCTCATATAACTCTTCGACAGTCTCCTCAAACACCTCATCGACGGGCTCCTCATACGGCTCATCGACGGCAGGCTCCTCAAAAGCCTCTTCGGCTGGCTCTTCAAAAGCCTCCTCGACAACCTCCTGAGACTCATATTCATCGAATGTCCGCTCGTCTTGTTGAGTATCAAGCTCATCGACGTATTCTGACTCAGCCTCCTCGGCAAAGGCTTCGCCTTCTTCCTCGACGAACTGTTCTTCGATGGTTTGTTCGGGCTCATATTCTGGCTCCGGTTCGTATTGTTCAACCTCCGCGGGTTCGTACACTTCGGGTTCCGGCTCAGGCTCGTATGCCGGCTCTGGTTCTGGTTCGTAAGCTGGTTCGGGCTCGGGTTCGTATGCAGGTTCCGGTTCAGGTTCAGGCTCGTATGCGGGCTCAGGCTCTGCCTCGAAGGTGCAGTCAGACTCTGGCTCATAGGCAGGCTCTGGTTCCGGCTCATAGGCAGGCTCTGGTTCTGGCTCATAGGCAGGCTCTGGTTCTGGCTCATACGCTGGTTCGGGTTCTGGCTCATAGGCAGGCTCGGGTTCGTAAGCAGGTTCTGCAGCAGCCTCGTACTGAGGCTCTGGCTCTTGATACGCGAGCTCTTCTGCTTGATAACCGTCCGAACCTCCATCAAAGCCACGGTCATCTCCTCCACCGAAGCTCTCCTCCGCATACCCATCATCAAAGCCGGCTGCAGGTTCCTCATAACCGGGGTCATCGTATGCTGGTTCATCCATGGGTTGTTCCTCATAAGGCTCTTCGAAACCGGCGTCCATTGGTTCCATCTCGCGGTCACCTTCGTCGTAGAACTCGTCCTGGGCAGGCTCTTCGTATGCGGCGTCATCCTGCCCACAGAACTCATCCATTGGGGGTTCTTGGTCGAAGTACTCCTCTTCCATCGGAGGTGATTCCTCCACATACCCCTCATCCACGGGCATTTCATCCTCATAGGCTTCCTCCATCGGGGCTTCCTCTTCAAACGGGGCCTCCTCTTCATATGCGGGCTCCTCATCAAATTGGGGCTCATCTTCGAATGGGATTTCCTCTTCGAATGGGGCCTCCTCTTCAAATGGGGGCTCCTCATCTCCAAACTCCATGTCATCCTCCAAACTGCGCTCACCCTCTTCACCAAATTCGTCACCCATTTCTTCGGCGTCTCCAAATTCTTCGCCTTCTCCATACTCTTCACCGACATCTTCGCCTATCTCCTCACCAAAGTCTTCACCTGTGAAATCGTTAGCAAAATAATCTCTCGGTTTGAGTAGGATGGTGGTGAGCTCGCCTTCAGCATAGTGATCTGCGACACCCTCATCTTCAACGAAGCCCTCTTCGGCGAGCTCTCCTTCGTCAAATGGCTCGCCAGCCTCTTCATCACCAAAACCGCGATCCCCATCCTCGCCAAAGTCTTCTTGGTAGTCGCCCTCGCCAAGATCTTCTTCTGGCAGGTCCCCTTCGGCATAGTCGCCTTCAGCACCCTCCCCATCTGCAAATTCGCCATCGAAGCCTTCGCCGTCGGCAAGCTCACCATCTTCTTGGTACTCACCTTCTGCAAATTCTTCTTCGCCAAAGTCACCCTCCACACCCTCACCTTCCAAGTCCTCATCGAGGCCACGCTCGCCATCTTCAAACTCACCTTCTTCACCAAACCCACCCTCCTCGCCGAATTCACCTTCCTCACCAAACTCGCCTTCCTCACCAAACTCACCTTCCTCACCAAATTCGCCCTCTTCAGCAAACTCGCCTTCTTCCGCAAACTCGCCTTCCTCCGCAAATTCTTCGCCCTCCGCAAATTCCTCGCCCTCGGCAAACTCTTCGCCTTCACCATCAAACTCTCCTTCCTCGGCATACTCGCCCTCACCATCCACAAACTCTTCATCACCCAGACCACGCTCACCGTCCTCAAACTCGCCTTCCATATCAGGGTCAAACTCGCCCTCGCCCTCTTCACCTTCCACGTAGTCACCTTCCTCACCCTCCATGTACTCACCTTCCTCTTCACCTTCGACATACTCACCTTCTTCACCTTCGGCATACTCACCCTCCTCTTCACCTTCAGCATACTCACCTTCCTCCTCACCTTCCATATACTCACCCTCCTCGGCAAACTCGCCCTCTTCCATCTCCTCAGCCAGACCCCGTTCGCCATCCTCTTCCTCATAGCCCTCTCCTTCCTCCTCCCCTTCAAAACCTTCCTCTTCGGCGTACTCTTCTCCTTCGCCTTCGAGGTATTCTTCTTCAGGGGCCTCCTCCTCTTCACCCTCAACATATTCCTCCTCCTCTCCTGCCTCAGCATACTCCTCCCCTTCCTCAGGAACTTCGTCGTCATCAAGGCCACGCTCACCATCTTGTTCGTCGAGGAGCTCTTCTTCAGGCTGTTCTTCATCGAGGCACTCTTCCTCTTCAGCTTCGCCTTCTTCAAGATATTCCTCTTCTTCTAATGCCTCGCCGTCCTCTTCTTCGATATATTCCTCTTCACCCTCTTCGACGTACTCCTCCTCGCCCTCTTGGTACTCCTCATCATATCCTTCCTCTTCGTCATCATCCCAGCCAAGATCATGAGTCATACCAGGAGGCCCATACAACGCTGCCGCGGGAGTGTCAAGAATGCCGTAGGTGTTCTTTTCGACGGTGAACTTCTCCTCATCGTCATCGTACACAGTGAAGAGGTCCTCGTCATCTTCTTCGTCGATGAACTCAGAGTCAAGCTCCTCTTCGTTAAAGTCGTCTTGGAGTTCATCGTCGGAGGCAGCTTCTTCTTGGTACTCTTCGTTGTACTCGGCGTGTTCGAGGGGTTCCTGATCTTCGGGGTATTCTCCGGACTCGGGGTCTTGCTCTTCGTTGGCGAACTCTTGGTCTTCCTCGGGCTCGAGGTCGAGCTCGCGTTCACCGGCTTCGTCGCTGGCGTCAGGTTCCTGGAATTGCTCCTGCTCTTCAGAGCCGTGCTGGTCGTCAAATTCTGGCTGCTGGTCGTACTGTTCTCTGGCCTCGAGCTCTTCTTGGCCTTCGTCAAGATCTATACCACGATCGGCATCTTCTTCGATTGGTTGGTCGTCTTGGAGATCGTGCTGATCTTGGAACTCGTCTTGGTTGTCGAAGTCATCTTGCTGATCAAGATCCTGCTGGCCGTCGAATTCGTCCTCGATATCGGGCTCGTTCTGGAGGCCGAGATTCTCTTGCCCCTCAGAGTACTCTTGACCATCGTCGAGATCTAACGAACGCTCGCCATCCTCTTCGAGTTCCTGGCTTTCCAGGTCCTCTTGGTTGTCGAATTCTTCTTGTGCTTCGAGTTCTTCCTGGCCATCGAAGTTGTCTTGACTTTCAACATCCTCCTGGACGTCAAAGTCCTCCTGACCACCAACCTCGTCCTGACCATCGATCTCCGCTTGATCTTCAAAGAGCTCCTCACTTTCGAAGACCTCTTCACCCTGAAGATCAAGCTCGCCATCTTCTTCTTCTGGCTCTGCGTTGTCTTGACTGTGAAGCTCTTCGAAAGTGATGTGGTCTTCGGCAGTGGGGATTTCCAGGGCACCCAGGTCACCAGAGATGGTGTTGAGGAAATCGGCCTCGAAAGCCTCCTCGAGTTCACGAAGTTCTTCTTCGGTCATCTGGGGTTCTTCAGGCTGAGCTTCTTCGTCGACGGCCTCCTCTTCAACAACATCTTCTTCGACAACCTGGTCATCGAGTGGGTCTTCGTTGAGTGGCTGTTCGTCAAGCGGCTCTTCGTCAAGCGGCTCTTCGTCAAGCGGCTTTTCGTCAAGCGGCTCACCTTCAATAGCGTCCCCGTCGATTGATTGCTCGTCATCATACTCAACACCCCCTTCCTCGAAGACCTCATCGTCAACAGGAACGTCTTCTCCCTCAAGGACCTCGCCATCAAGAGACCGCTCGCTGTCAACGAACTCTTCGCCCTCTGGGGGTACTCTCCGTCTTCGTAGGCAACCTCTTGGTCGTATGGGACGTCATCGTCTCCGGCGTATTCACCGTCGTCAAGGGGCGCTTCCTCGTAGAGGGGACCATCCTCATCACCAGGCTGATACTCTTGGTCTCCGATGGGGGCCTCTTCTTCATACTGAACCTCTTGCTCGTCCAAGTACTCTGCGTCTTCGGCAGGGGTTTCCTCGCTGTATTGTGGGTCTTCGAGAGGAGCTTCGTCATCATATTGACCCTCCTCTTCAGCGTAGTCCCCATCCTTGGCAGGAGTGCCCCCAACATTAGGGTATTCCCCATCCTCAACGAAGTCTTCAGGAAGGGACCGCTCCCCTTCAACCAAGTCCTCATCTTCCGGCTGATATTCGTCGTCCTGAGCAGGTAGATCGTCGTCATACTGCGCAGCATCCTCTTCGAGAACTTCGGGCTCGAGAGACTCTTCTTGATTGAGGAACTCTTGGTCGTCTGTAGGATATTCACCATCTTCCAGGCGTGTTTCCTCGTCGTATTGGATGTCTTCTTCAGCGGATGGCTCTTCGTCGATAACTTCTTGATTTTCGGGGCTGTAATCGTCTTCGACGGGTGTCTCATCGTCGTATTGCGCGTTGTCTTCAACGGCTTCTGAGAGGTAGCCTTGTTCGTCAGCAGGGATATCCTCCTCGACAGGAATATCCTCATCAGCAAGGGTATCCTGGTCATTGACAGGGATATCGTCATGATCAGGGATGTCCCGAACCTCCTCATCAAGAGGCATCTCCTCTCCGTACAGGACATCGTCGTCGGCAGGAACTTCTTCCTCGACAAATTCATGCGGGTCAGAAGCATAATCGACTTCCTCATCGGCGACGGTCTCGTCCTCGACGAAGTGCTGGTCCTCAAGTGGTGCTTCCTCATCGTAGTGGACTTCGTCCTCTTCTTCCTCTTGAGAAGGCTCGTCGTCTTGAAGAACAGCCTCGCCATCAGACTGAGCATCATCCTCGGGAAACTCGCCTTCAATGGGAGTCCCAGCAGGAGTCGCATCATCAGGCGTGAGTTCACCTTCCGCAAGATCGTCGTCTACGGAGCGATCCGCATCAGCAAATTCATCGGCATCTCCCTGAGGATACTCCCCATCGTCGACAGGAATATTCTCATCGGCTTCGTCTTGAATCTGATCTTCGTCGGCTGGATAGTCGTCAGATGGAAGGTCCTCTTCTTGAGCTTCAAGAGCGGCATCCTCGTCACCTTCAAACACAACCTCTCCGACATCAGAAGCAGGAGGCGTGAGTTCATCGGCATCTTGTTCCAACGAGTCCTCGGCCTCAGCAGCATCTTCGTACGAAGGCGCGCCTGCTTCGATAATCTCGTGATCAAAGGCCTGTTCCTCATCGGGAAGAGCGTCGTCATCTTCGAGGGTATCGTCGGGGAAGACGTCGTCTGAGGTAGGGATGGCTTGGCCTTGCGAGTAGTCCTCTTCATCATTGTCGTATTGTGGGATGTCATCCAATGGCAGGTCTTCTTGCAGGTCGTCTTCTGGGAGCTCATCTTCTTGGAGGTCTTCGGCATCTCGAGACGCTACCCCGTCCTCAACAGTCTCGTCATCAAGAGGGAGAGACCGATCCACGTCAAGGCCGACATCTTCATCCTGCGGAATAGATGCAGCGTCGTCAAAGTTCTCGGGGTCATACCGAGCCTCCTCTTGATCTCCGGAAGACATCTGTTCCTCTGGGTAAGAGTCCTCTAGAAGTTCATCCTCAGCCGGCTGCAGCTCCTCGTCATCACTCCCAACTGAACGCTGCTCTTCAACGCCAAAAGACTCAGGATCCGTTTGACCAGATTGCACTTCTTCGTAGTTGTCAGAGATAACGTCGTCCTGGTGGATATCTTCGAAGCTGCCGTCTTGGGACGCCTGGTCATATTGTTCCGAGTCGGACACGCCTTCTTGAGCGAGGTCATCGTCGGGATTGGTTGATTCTCGATCCTCAGGAACTGTCTCGACATCGGGGAGCTCGTCGGCCTCGCCCTCCTCGACAGGACTCTGAGCATCGATGTTGTCATCCTGGTAAGACTCTGGTGCAACTGATACAGCCTCTTCATCTTCATCCAAAGGCTGTTGTTGATCATAGACTGGTGAATCCAGAGCCCGGTCGACACCGGCTTCGATCTCCTCTTCGTAGACTGTGTCGTCAGCGACAGGAGACTGCGGCTGAGAACCACCATCACCTTCAACCGTGAACTCCTCGCCTCGCTCAATCAAATCAGCTGCTTCTGCCTCAATATCTTCGCCACCAACAACCTGTTCCTCGACATCAAGCGCCTCATGATCGTCAAGGTTGTCCTCAACGGGCGCTGATCCGTCAAGTTCAGGCTCCTGATCTTGCAAAGATAATGAGTCATCTTCAACAACGGATTGATCATCAACGGAGAGCTCAGGGTCTTCAGATGGTAGGGCCTCGTCCTCAAGGAGAGTGTTGTCCGCCTCGATGGCGACTTCTTCGGGTATTGGCTCATCAGAAGCTACCTCGTCTGTTGGTGAAGAGACATCACCCTCCTCTGACTCAGCATGATCAGACTGCGGTCCCGAAACAACAAACTCAAACTTTGGTCCCTCGAAATTCTCAGGTTCAAAGTCTGGCTCGTCTTCTAAGGGGGGTTCTCTTGGTAATAATCGTCCAAGGTTTGCCCGTCCTCTTCATCTTCGCCATATGGGATTGTTGGCGGAGGGTTGTAATAGGAGCCGAGGTCAGCGGTTGTTTGGTCATCATATGGGTTCGAGAGCTGGCGTTCTTGGTAGACGGGGTGCTCCTCGGGGATGCCGTCGTCACCGTAGTCGCCGATTGTGAAGCCCGGCGAGTCTAATGGCTCGTCGCCTTCAACTTCGAGCTGTGGTGAGGTCGGGGGTTGGTCCTCGTCCACTGGAGTTTCTTCTGGCGGCTCTTCAGTTTGTGGTTGTGGTGATGGTAATGCTGATTCTGCTGGTGAAGATGGTGTTGATGGCTGTTGCTCCTCGGCATCCGGAACAGGCGCCGGAACTGGGACGGCTTCCTCCTGTGCTGGGGCCTCGATGGTGAAATTCTTGTTGATGCACGGATTTTCCCGCCTCCGCCTCCCGTTCTTTCTCTGACCGTAGCAGTCTTCCTTTTTGTGCTCCTTCCCAGCCCGGTCCCGATGCCACTCCAAATTCCAATGCCATGGCCCTCCCTCGGCAACCTTCCTCCCATTCCACGTCCCGAGATAGATACTGAACGGGCTGATCACCCAATTCTCCTCACTAAACGGCGCATTGCACTTCTTGCAAGCCGAATCTTCAGCATAATCCGCCACCTTTGGTGCCAAAAAACCATTAAAAGCCCCATCATCATCAAAAGCATTGATCGCCTCGCACTCCCCACACCTCCACGCCTCTGGGGTCTGATCAAACTCGCCCACGACCCTCTTATCACTCGTGGCAATCTCCCTAGACCCCGAAGAGTTCACAATCATGCAGCTCGAGCAGTCGGCAAAGGCATGATCACACTCCCCGCACGCCTCGAGCGGCTTGAACAAACTGCTCGATGCCCAGCACCTGCAGCATTTCCGCCGCCCGGGCACGCCCTTTCTTTCCTCTTCTGTGAACTCCTCTGGTGATTTTGCGATGGGGAGGGAAAACTGGCCTCGAACAAAGGAGATTCCTGGGGCTTTTTCGACGAGGACGTTTTCATAGTGGCCGCAGGGCCAGACGTATTCGATCAGGTTCGGGGATCGGCGCGTGAGACCCATTCTGTCCTTCTGTTGAGTCCACTCAATTCCGAGTGGCCTAACTTTTCGTATGTCGGATTGTTGTGTTTTTCTCTCTCTTCAACTTCGTAATCTGATGCTGCTGCTCGTCTCGATAATCTGGCAGCAACAACGGGATGAATGGTGGCCAAAACCAAGCCAGGGTCATTCGGAAGTCGGAGAATATGACGAAAGGGAAAAACCAAGGTGTGACCGTGAATTGGCCGTGAAAAGAGTTTTAAGAGATACTCATGCTGTGTTGGACTACCTTCCATTGAGACGGTGGCGATGGGGCTGGTGGGCGACCCGACCTGGCGGTTGCCCGTGGTCGAAACATTCAGAGGGCTCAACCAAGAATATCCCGTTTCGAAACATTGAGGCCATTACTTGCTCTTTTCGGAGTGAAAAGCTTCAGAGCGGCGTGTTGGCCCAAGGGAGGGCCGTGGAAGTGTCATGCCCCATATCCAACCCTAACCCCGTTATGGCACAGCGAACTTTCTGTTGGGTCTGCCATCTTGGCGGTCGGGGCGAAGCTCGGTAGGCGATGTTTGGGAACATGGTCGGTTCTTTTGATGTCGATATCTTGGACGAAAAGTTTCCGCGGGACATCACCGGCAAGAGATTGCTTGTGGGTTGCTGTTGGCGTCATTTTGCTGTGTTGATGTTGGCAAGTTGGCAGCTCTACGGAGTCGGCGGATCAAACTGGAGACATGGTGGGATATTGATGTGGTCCGTGTGACGTGATGTCGGCAGACGAAGGTGGTCTCTTCGGTGGACGACGGCGATCATCCGGAGTGATGGCCACGACAGTTCATCGTGTTCATTAATAGAGACGGCCGGTCGCTGGGTTTGGCGGCGCCGCCCGGAAGCCCGGCCTCTGTTCTCTGACGGGACTTGGATGGACTTTGGGATTGTTGGTCAGCTCATCAGTGTTGGTGAGACGCCCCACTACTGCTGTTACAGGGCCAAGGCCGCTGACCACAGCACACCAGCAGAACATCCAGTGGTATTTGACCGTGGGAACATCCGCGGAAGATTGTTTTTGCTGCCCTGTTCTTTTGGTCCCGTATATGGCGGTAATCCCATTTGTTTCACTGCGCTCCTGTCGGCCATGTTGCGTTTGATGGTTCCATGAAGCTCTTTGGGTCGGGCGTTTACGGACTATCACTGATCCACCAGGACAGCATGCCTGAATGTTAATGCAATGACAAACCCACCCCTCCACCATCTGCACTCCATTTCTTCTCTTGTTTCCGGGCCCAAGAAATCTCATGTGAAATGGACAATGACATCAGCAGTCGCAGGCTAGTGTTGCCACACCCAGAGATGCCGCCGACATGTTGATATTTCGCTTTTCTCCCGGTCTTGTTTCTTCCTTTTGGTTCAATAGTTTCGTCTCCTTCACCACTACCTGACCTAACTCATTGACCTTCTTATTTCCTGATATCGAAAACTACTTGCCATAAGAAACACATCAAAATGTCATCGCAACAGAACATAGGCAACGCTGTTCCTCAGGCGGACAAGCTGAGCGACCTCTTCAGTCTTAAAGGAAAGGTTGTTGTCGTCACTGGCGCATCTGGTCCTCGAGGCATGGGCATTGAAGCAGCCCGCGGATGCGCTGAGATGGGAGCAGATGTTGCCATCACCTACGCGTCAAGAAAAGATGGCGCCGAGAAAAACGTTGCCGAGCTGATCAAAGAGTATGGCGTCAAGGCCAAGTGCTACAAGCTCACGGTTGATGACTATTCCGACTGCCAGCGTCTGGTCAGTGACGTCATCAAGGATTTTGGCAAGATTGATGCCTTTATCGCCAAGTAGGGCACCTCTCTGTATTCTTGCAATTTGATCAGTATACTAATAGTCACGATAGTGCCGGTGCCACAGCAAATGGCGGACTTCTCGACGACTCCAAGGAAGAGTGGGATCGGGTGGTCCAGACTGACCTGAGTGGGACAGCCTATTGCGCCAAGGCAGTCGGACCCCATTTCAAGGAGCGCGGGAAAGGATCCTTTGTCATCACGGCCTCGATGTCAGGTCACATCGCCAATTACCCCCAAGAACAAACTTCCTACAACGTCGCAAAGGCCGGGTGCATCCACATGGCCCGGTCTCTTGCTAACGAGTGGCGCGGTTTCGCTCGAGTCAACAGCATCTCACCTGGCTACATTGACACGGGCTTGTCCGACTTCATCGACCAAAAGACCCAAGATCTGTGGAACAGCATGATCCCCCTCAATCGTCCAGGCAATGCAAAGGAGCTTAAGGGAGCTTATGTCTATCTCGTTAGTGATGCCAGCAGCTACACCACAGGCGCCGACATTGTGATAGATGGTGGATACACATGCCGCTAGATGTATCATGTACATTACACCATGATGGGACCGGAGGGTGTCGTCCAGGAGGCGAGTATTTAGTGTCACATTGCAGTATATAGACGGGCTCTTATACCAATATTATGGATCTTTCACCTGCACCAGTCATGTTCATAGGTACACATCTCGCCCCTACAGCACAGGGCGTCGTACCACCTTTCCTCGTACTTTCGGATTGCACTGCTCAGGAAGCTGTTGGACAATCGCCAGTGAAACTCCGGAGCAGTGTGCCACGATACATAAGTAGACCCGCGTCATGTGTACCTTACCTGTCCTTGTCCTAACAGTCGGGGCCGAGCCGGGTTGTATGTGACGCTAAGGTGCAATACACTCTTCTCTATAAACTACCTACCTTCATCGACAAATCATGTCTCATTACTCTTTACTTCCATAGCAACATCACAATCACGTGAAATTCCGAAGTGAAATGATGGCAACCCCACGGATTCTCGAGCTCGCTTCGTCAATTCTATCATCTGTCACTATAATCCACGATGCCCTTGTTGCAAAACAGATACCTCTCCCATCATTCGACGAGGATGCCCCAGAACGTCTCCCCCACGAGCTCTCAGATGCTGGAGATGCGGTGCTCGACGCGACAGCTGAACTCCGGGACCTCCTCTTGTGTCCCATCTCTCTCCTCCACAAACATTCCTCCGTAAGTTCAACTCCTCATAGACCTAACCATGTACTCACCTGCCCACCAACACCAGCACAACAGCGCCGTCTACTTCCAAGCCATATCCCGCTCCCGCATCCCCTCTCTCATCCCGCCCAAAGGCCGCATCTCCTTCGCAGAAATCGCAAACAAAACAACCCTCCCAGAGCAAATAATCACCCGCCTCCTCCGCTACGCCATGACCTTCCACGTCTTTTGCGAGCCAGAACCAGGAATGGTAGCCCACACCAAAGCCTCCAAAGCCCTTCTCGACGCTGACACAAACGACTGGTTGAGAACCGGAACAGAGGAAATGTTCCCCGCCGCCACCCGACTCCTCGACGCAGTCCAGAAATGGCCCAACTCCCAAGAACCCAACGAGACAGCATTCTGTCTCGCAAACAACACCTCCCAATCCATCTATGAGGTCCTCGCAAGTGACCCAGGCAGAGCCAAGCGCTTCTCTGCAACAATGCGAGTCCTCGCCACCAAGCCAGAAAATGACCCCTGTTACATCACCGACTATTACGACTGGGCAGCGCTAGGCCCAAACGCCCACATTGTCGATATTGGCGGTGGTCATGGGCATGTTTCCAAGGCTATCGCGAGCAAGTTCCCCAATATTGCCCAAGTCACAGTCCAAGACATTCCCGGGGTTGTCGACGGCGCAGAGGCTGGAGTCCCTGAACAGCTCAAGGGGAGGATCTTCTTCCAGGCGTACGACATGTTCTCCCCGCAGACGGTGCAGGCTGATGTCTACATCTTTCGCTGGGTTCTGCACAATTGGCCTGATAAGTACTGCATTATGGCGTTGAAAGCGCAGATTCCGGTGTTAAAGGCCGGTAGCATTGTTCTTATTCAGGATACCCTGCTGCCGGAACCGGGCACAGGGTCAAGATGGAGAGAGCAGGGGATGAGGTACGTTGCATTCCCTCTTATACTTGCGAGTGAAGAAAGATGGAACTAATAACAAAACGATGAGAACAGATCAACGGACTTGATAATGGCTGTCTCCTTCAATTCGCGAGAGAGAACAGTTGCGGAGTGGAAGGCCTTGCTAACTGAAGCGGACCCGAGATTTGCAGTGAAGACGGTGACGGAACCGAAGGGGTCTGCGTTAGGGATCTTGGTTGTGGAATGGGCTGGGTAAAGGTAGAGATGAGGAAGGTACCTTAGTGTGTCGGATAGCAAAAAGGATGCAGAAGAAAGGATCAGAGAAAGTGGAAAAAAGAAAAGAGTCGTCAAAGACGGGAATTGAGCCCGACGTGGGGGTCGAACCCACAACCTTGAGATTTCGGAGTCCTCCTTAAGAGTCTCACGCTCTACCGATTGAGCTAGCCGGGCGGCCAACTAATGTTATTATTGTGTCAGTCCAAACGCAAGCCCTAACCGACTATGGTTAAAATCAAACAGAAAAAGGGATGTATGACTTTTTCATCCCCCCATCAACTGAGTCTTTGTAAGAGCGTATTCGGTAAGATCTTCAGTGCTACCAAACTCCCAGTAATGTAAGATATACCCTCATTCGACCATCCCAAAGCCCACGCATGATCGGCCTGTCATCGACTTCACCAACCAGTCAGAGCGTTGATGTGGTGAGATGTCTGATCCCGTGTTTTCTCCAATCTTTTCGTCATGGCGCATGCAACCCCAATACTCGTTCCCGTCAGCATGCCGTTGGATTTTCTTCTACTCAATCTCACAACTCCGCTCTGCACGTGGCCCATACACCGAACCAATCTGTCGGGCGTGAAGTCTTGGATCAGCAGCATGAGGTCCAACAAAATTACTAACCATTAGAAATCGAGGAAACGTCTCGCTCATTCGGTGGCGCGATGCAAAATATTTGTCGTAAACCCGCCCGATCGGAAATATTGTTCGTCATGACACCGTAAATCCCGACGATTTTGGGCAATGTAACCTTGGGTAAGTAGCTCAGGTAGGAGGATGGATGTCAGCCTCATGTTGGATAGATATAAGAGATGTGTGACACCCTTTGATGTTGAGATGATCATTCTCACGGCAGTCTCCCAAGAGCAACTGACGATAGAGTACCACCATGCACGCCAACCACCTTGGGGTCCTCCTCTCGGGACTTCTCGTCTCAGCCACGAGCGCCTCGGCCTCGTCGATCCTGTTCTCCGGCGGCACAGTCATTGCCTTCAACCGTACCTCGAACTCACTTGAAGTCATTCGCAATGGCTCAGTATTGGTAACAGACGACCGCATCACCAGCGTCTTTGCCAACTCCAGCCCACCATCATCAGTTTCCGTCCCCTCAGACGTTGAAGAAGTCGACATCACCGACAAGATCCTTACGCCCGGCTTCATCGACACCCACCGTCACGGCTGGCAAACAGCCTACAAAACCCTCGGCAGCAACACCTCCCTGGTAGATTACTTCAACCGCTTCGGCGAATTCGCCACTGCCGCCCTCTACCCCCTTGACAGCGATGAAGTCTACTACAGCCAACTCGCCGGCCTCTACGAATCCCTCAACGCAGGCGTCACAACCACCCTCGACCACGCCCACCACACCTTCTCCGACTCCACCTCCCTAGCCGGCCTTCGCGCGTCCATCGATAGCGGCGCCCGCGTCTTCTGGGCGTACGCCTTCCACAATGTAACAAACTACACCCTCGAACAGCAATTCGCCAACTACCGCTCCATCGCCTCCAACGCGTCCTACTCCAACACCCCAACCACCCTCGGCGTAGCCTACGACGGCTTCGGCCCTAACCCAAACACAACCATCATTACCACCCTCCTCGACCTCATCCGCGAATCCAACGCCTCCGTGCTAACCACTCACTCCGTCGCCGGCCCATACGGGGTAACCAACTCCCCAGAGGATTTCTCCTCCCTCTCCCTGTTTTCCCAACTCCCCCCCACCACCCCAGTGGTATTCTCCCACGCCTCATTCCTCTCCCCAGTCGGCGCACAGTTGCTCCGGACACACAACCACACCATCTCCATCACCCCCGAAAGCGAAATGCACTACGGGCACACCCACCCCACCTCCCACCTAATCCAAGACTTTGCCTCCCTAGGCGTAGACACGCACTTTACCTTTTCGACTGACATCCTCACCCAAGCCCGGTTATGGCTCCAGTCCGTCCGCCGGCTTCTTTACACCCAAGTCTTGGACCGGTGGGAAGTCCCAGTTAACAACCCCATGTCCGCCAACCAGGCCTTCCTCCTCGCTACCCGCAACGGCGGGGTATCACTCCGACGCGACGATCTCGGTGTTATTGCCCCTGGTGCCAAGGCCGACCTCGTAATCTGGGATGGGACCAGCCCGGGCATGCTCGGCTGGTGGGATCCAGTGGCGGCGGTGATTTTGCATGCGAATGTGGGGGATGTGGAAGGCGTGCTGGTGGACGGGAGGTGGAAGAAGAGAGATGGGAGGATTGTCGATAAGAAGTATGAGGAGGTCAAGGAGAGGTTTTTGGAGATAGCAAGGGCGGTGCAAGAGAGGGTTATTGCGCGAGCTGGGGAGATAGGGCTGCCAAAGGAGGGGGAGAGGTTCCAGAGTGGGTTTGAATTTGGGAATACCACCACGGTGGATGTCGTGCCGGGGGATGGGGAGGATGGGTATGGGGGGTTGTTTTTGTAGAGGATGAGGGTGGTGATGAGTTGATGTGGTGATGTTTTGATGTAGCGTCGATGGTCTTAGTTTCCAATATCCTAATAGGACTCTTATTCTCAACCCATAAAAGGCGTTATAGGACCGAGACTGCATCTTGTTGATTTGCATCTGGGGATATAGCATCTGACGTCATGGCGCTAAGTCTGGAGTCAGGGGTTGAAAAGGGGCTTTCAGGGGTTCGGTGATCTAGGTTTTCATTTGGGTGCAGTAGCTGTTAAGGTAGGTAATCTTCATTCCAACGTCAATTTTGTCTCGGCGGGCCTGTCCATGTGTATAAAATTACCCGGCATATGGTAACACAAAACACGGACCATACCGGCAAATGCCTTGCCGTGGTGGTGGTGCCATTCCTCTGAAAAGATCGGTGCGGAGAAGCGGGGATAAGTTTGTTCACTGCTCGGGACATAATTCAGAATGCCGATAGTCTTTGGGGGGACTCCTATCCACTTGACCGTAAGAGAAACATAACCTTACACCACGACATGCCACCATAGATAGGTATCTGGTTGGAACGAAGCCAGACAAGAAGTTGTGGATGCACAATGCCCCTCGAAAAAATGATCATCGTAGGAGCTGGGCCCTCGGGTCTTCTCCTCGCCCTTCTGCTGTCACGAGCTTCCATCCCCGTCGAGCTGATCGAGCAAACCGAAGCCCTCGATACCAATCCCCGCGCTAGTCATTACAGCCCCGAATCCTGCTACGAGTTCGACCGCGCCGGCATCCTCGACGAAGTCAGAGCGGCAGGCTTCATCCCCGACGGAGTCTCATGGAGAAGGCTGGAGGGCGAGGACAAGAGCCGGCTGATCAAGATCAGCAATCCTACCCCCAGACCTGGCGAAGATCCAGATGCATTGCCTCACAGACATCGAATGGTCTGTCTGCCTCTGCATAAGCTGGGGAAAATCCTAGAAACACATGTGAAGAGCCAGCAGACAGCCGAGATCAAGTACGGGTGGAAAGTTGCCGAGATTGGTGAGGATGTCGAGAAGGACAAGGCTTGGGTCAAGGTGGAGAAGGCAGATGGAAGCACAGAGGTCCGAGAGGCAGATTACGTGGTTGGCTGTGACGGAGCGAATAGCATCATCCGACGAAAGCTGTTTGGCGACTGGGTCTACCCGGGGTATACCTGGGACAGGCAGATTGTGGCGACCAACATCTACTATGACGGGTTCAAAGATGTTGACTATGATGACAGTCAGTTCTTTGTGCACCCTGAACACTGGTGAGTCTCGACATGTTCATTCCACTCTGACTTACCTAGTCAACTGACGGAAGATGGCAGGCATATGGTTGCAAAAATACAGCCTGACGGTCTCTACCGTGTCACATACGGCGAGGTTGGCGGACTCACATATGATGAACTCAAAGAGAGACAACCAGCCAAATTTCAGGCTATCTTGCCAGGCAATCCAACCCCTGACAAATACAATCTTGTCAACTTCAGTCCATACAAAGTCCATCAGCGATGTGTCGACAAGATGAGAGTTGGACGTTTCCTGCTTGCGGCTGACGCAGCACATCTCTGCAATCCATTGTACGTCATGGTTCTCCTGATAAAACATTCCGGTAACAGAGAACTCATCACTGACTGTGAGGAAGTGGAGGCATGGGTCTGACTGGTGGTATTGCAGACGTTGGCAGTTTGTATGACTCCCTCCGCGGCATCCACAACAGCCAAGCAGATGACTCTATTCTGGACAAATATGACGAAGTCAGGCGAAAGATCTGGCACGATGTCATTGATCCAATCTCGACGCAAAACATGCAACGACTGTTCCAGTACGCAAATGCAGACGAGTTTGTTGAGACGGACCCGTTTTACAAGACGATCAAGACGATGCAGAACCCAGACATGAAGCTTGGGAAAGGCGGTCCGCCAAATGCAAGTATCATCTGTCGTTGATCTTCTCTTTTGAATGTATTTGCTAACACTTGACAAAGCCTGGGCTACCGCCATTGACCTATGACATGACACAGCACTACAGCAAATGAAGCTTATAATCTCATTATTATTGTTGATCGAGATTGTCCCAGACAGTTACGAGTTGCTGGAATTGGCGCTTTAATGTCTTGGAAACCCTCGCAAAGACCTGCTGTGGAATGCAACGTTTTTAGCCGGACGGAAGGGAACTTCAACCCACTGGTAAACAACCCGCCCTTCTGGGAAGGTCGGAGGTGAATGCCATGCCAAGTCTTGACGGCTGGTCGCATAACAATGGGTGAATCCTCATATGTAACTTTACCGGGTAACGTTGAGTGGAATGCGGGGAACATCAGAGACATGGTGGCGATCTCCATATCTGAATGGATCATCGAAATGCACGATCCCGATTTTATAGTCACCTGCGTGTCGGACATGTGATGATGATTTTTGACCCTTTTCTTCCACTCGCGGCCCATCCCATCTCTTTGGTGACGGATCCCAAACATCGTGAGTGTCAACTTGCGGCACAGACACCATGCGCCTTCAACCATTAGCCGTTGGCGTCTCTCTTGCCACGAGCCTGCAGCCGGCCAACGCGGCCGACCCGTTGGTATTTTTGAACGGTCAGGTCGTGGCTATTCCGTCCTGGGACCTTCAGTCATCAGCCAAAGTCGGCACGGATCTTGCGGCGCTGTCAAAAACGGGTGTTGACACTTCGTCTTGGCATCGCGTCAAGACGTCGAAATGCACCTTGATTGGATGCTTGATCAACACTGGAGTCTATAACGAAACTGATCTCTTCTATTCAGAGAATCTACGAAGAGTTGACGCGAGGCAGTTCGCGGTTCCCTGGACATACCGCAATGAATATACGCTTGAGCCCGGGGCTGGGAAACATTTCTTCCTCAAGACGCATGGGATATCCTCACGAGCTGATATCTTCCTGAATGGAAAGCAAGTTGCGTCAAAGGCTGAGCAGGCAGGCTCGTTTGCGGGTAAAACCTATGACATCACCAAGCTTGTCAACAAACAGAATGCTCTGGCTATTCAGGTGCACCCGACGAGCTACTATCATGACTTTGCGCTAGGATGGGTTGATTGGAACCCATGGCCAGCTGACAACGGGACCGGCGTGTGGAGGGATGTCGAGGTCAAACAAACAGGGCCTGTGGCACTGGAAACTCTGCGGATTGTGACGAAGATCGGGCCGACATTCGAGAGGTTGAAGGACCCGGCAACCGTGACACTCAAGGCTCGGGCTCAGAACCTGGAAGACAAACCCATCGTTGCCACAGCGCATGGTTCTGTCTTTGCACCATTCGGACGGAAACCTCCAATAACATGGACAAAACAAGTCACTCTCCCACCCCGATCTATCACCGACATCGTCCTAGAAACCACCGTCCCAGACCCAGCCATCTGGTGGCCAAAGCAATGGGGTGAGCAGCCTCTGTACAGCGCTGCCCTCGCCATCACAATCAACAACACCCTCTCCGACTCCATCACCAACCAATTCGGCTTCCGCAGCGTCACCTCCCAGCTCAACTCCCACGAAGATGTCACCTACATCGTCAACCACGTCCCCTTCCAAGTCATCGGCGCAGGCTACACCCCCAACATCTTCCTCCAATTCGACCCCAAAAAGTGGGAAACCGAACTCCAATACATCCTCGACCTCGGCTTCAACACCGTCCGCCTCGAGGGCAAAAACGAGCACCCCGCCCTCTACGAAATCGCCAACCGCCTCGGCATCTTCCTCATGCCGGGGTGGGAATGCTGCGACAAATGGGAGTCCTGGTCCTACAACCACGACCTCTTCCTCAACCCTCCCCCAGTGTGGACATCAGCCGACTACACCATCGCAAACAACTCCATGCTCCACGAAGCAGCCATGCTGCAAACCCACCCCTCCGTCCTGACCTACCTCATCGGTTCCGACTACTGGACCGACGACCGCGCCACGCCCATCTACCTCAACGCATTGCAACACTACGACTGGCAAACCCCCATCATCGGCTCCGCTTCCAAACGCGGCTACAGCCCCCTCACCGGCCCCTCAGGCATGAAAATGGAAGGACCATACGACTGGGTCCCCCCAAACTACTGGTACACCACCGACACCCCCCTTTACGGCTCAGCATTTGGCTTCGGCTCCGAACTAGGTGCCGGAGTTGGAACCCCCACCTTATCCTCCCTCAAAAAATTCCTGTCCCCTTCCGACCTGGAGGACCTCTGGAAATCCCCCTCCAAACCCCTCTATCACATGTCAAGAGAAGGATCAGAATTCACCACTAGAGAAATCTACCACCGCGCCCTCGTCAATCGCTGGGGTAGTCCCACCTCCCTCGACGATTACCTCCTCAAGTCCCAAATAATGGACTACGAAGCCACCCGCGCGCAGTTCGAGGCGTTCGCGGTGAAGTGGAGCACGCAGAGACCGGCAACGGGGTTGATATACTGGATGCTAAATAACGCCTGGCCGAGCTTGCATTGGAATATTTGGGATTATTACATGAAGCCCGCTGGAAGTTATTACGGCGCGAAAACTGGATCACGGAAGGAGCATGTGGTGTATGATTATGTGAAGAAGGAGGTGTGGATTGTGGATAGGACGGTTGATAATTTCTATCGGGAGCGGGAGGTGGAGATTCAAGTTCTTGGGTTGGATGGGAAACTGAAGTTTGAGAGCACAGTCAATGTGGAGAGCTTACCAAACAGCAGTGGGAGAGTCGCAGGGCTGTATGGCCCGGGGGCGCTGGGGAATTTGACTGAGGGGGTGTTTCTCAGGTTGGTTCTACGGGGGAGGAACCCTGCACAGGGAGGTGGGGAGGAAAGGGTGCTGAGTAGGAATGTGTACTGGTTGAGCAAGGAGCTGGATCGGTTGAGGTGGGATAGGACGACTTGGTTTGTTACGCCGGTGGAAACATATGCCGATTACAAGGATTTTAACAAACTGGCCTCGGCGGAGGTTACGGTGGGGGTTGAGAGGAAAGGTGATAAAGAGGTTGTGGTTAACTTGGAGAACCGGGCGACTGTGCCAGCGTTTTTCGTTGGTCTTGAGCTGTTGGATAAAGATGGGAATGACGTGTTGCCGTTGACTTGGGAGGACAATTATGTCACGCTGTGGCCGGGGGAGAAGATAAGTTTGGTGGCCAAGGCGGTGGGTGAAGGTGTGTGGCAGCCGGCGAGTGTTCGTGTGGGTGGGAAGAATGTGAAGCAGACGCTTGTGACGGTCTCTTAGGTCTGGGGTGGGGTGCAAGGATTGGCCAAGTGAGTTTGGGTAACATGTCATATATATGACTGGCCAGGAGAATGTTTGTTACTGTATTGTGTGTTCGTCATTTGGTTTCCATACTTTGACATTTTGACTGTATATGACTCAGAGGCATGTGAATGTTGCCAGTGATAACGGTCTGCTCACAGCGCTCATAAAGAGTTGGAATTTGTTGTGATGCTAAACGAAGCTGCACGAAGTCTAGATCCTTGAAACTGCTTCTTCGGCTACTTCACGATACGAACGTCACCAGCCATGGATACTCCTTCTTCTTCTTTCACGTTGAACTTGAGCCCATTCGACCCCCTCTCAAGCCAACCGCAACCCCATCCGACCCCCGGCACGCCTCTTTCCAAGCTGAAACCCACTTTTGCCGTCGATGTCTCTGGGAGCACGAGAATCAATGGTGCCTTGGAAGCGGAGAAGGCGGCCATCGGGAAAGTCTGTGACCTCCTTGAAAACCCCGACGACAAATCCGGCGCTCTAATTCTCCCGTGGAGCCATGAGCCCTTAGCCCAAGTCGCTCACAAAGATATGGCTACTCAGTCAGGTTCTTGGCCAGTGGGTTGGACCAAGCCTGCAGCAATATTTCGCAGCAATGACAATATCCACACACTTCGGAGGTCCCACGTCTGGTTTCTCATGACGGATGGATGCATCGAGAGCAAGGATCTTACCATGTTTACCAATGACTTCCGCAAATGCGGCCTTCACGGGATAGCAGCCGTTGTCATTGTCTTTGGGCATGCTGAGAATCACCCTTCACCATCGCAGTGCAACGTTTCGGTGGGTGTCTCTGTGTACGGCATCGCGCCCCATACCATCTTTCTATTTCATGATATCAGCACTGGTGTTCTGTCGGTATTTCGCGCAAAGGGTCAGTTCTTGGACCTTCTGCCTCAAACACACCGTCATGTTCAGTTCAGCGAAACTACACGGTGGGAAGATCTGTGTCGAATTACGTATGAGGACTTGGTCAAAGCAGAGATCCCCCCGCCAGAACTATTAGATCGCCATGTCATCAAGCTGCCAGACAACAGAAAGGTCAACATGAGAAGTGTCTATGATTACGAACTGCCACCCGCTGAGCTCTACGATTACCTCGGGTCAAACGATGCTCTGAACGCTTTCCTCATTGCTGCCAAATCTACTGGGGAAGAAAAGAAGCTCACCAATGTGTTCAGAAGGACTGTGGAACAAGGTGCATTTTCTTCAGGTTCTAATGCCAACCCAAGCGTCGTGTACCTCCGTTCGATTCTCCAGGATGCATTTGAGGCTGGAGGCTCGGGGAAACGTGAGCCGAATGCTATGTGGCGGGCACTACAATCCCAGAATTTCACCAGGAAGATTGACATCGAGTCGTTGAAGGCTAGTTTACGGCAAGAGCACAGCCGTTCACGGGCGCGCTTCAAGGCTTATCAAAGGTCTGCTCAGTCCATTGGCTTTCTTGACAGTCTGAGTGTGCCGCACCCAGGAAGCGCATCAGCCGCTCCCCAACTAGGTCCACCGGCTCCATGGCTCACTTCACCAAGCTGCTTGGCGCCCACAGAGTCTTATGTGCTTATGTCAAGCCCACCGGCGGCAGCAGAAGAGGACGTATCATCTCGAAGCAGTGCCACCATGGATTTTGTCTCGGTTCAGACTGGAAGCACCGCTACCCTCAACCAGTTTACCCCTGCCGCAAGCAACGCTAGCCGCATATCTGACGAGCTACACTTCCCCGTGTCGGACCATAGCTTTCTTCTCAAAGACTACATCTTTGACCAAAATACCTTCGCCAACATATACCTGTGTCAATGCTGTCTTTGCGGCGAACCACAAACTTTGCAAATGTTTATACTGCGAAGTCCATACACTTCACCCCTCTTTCGAACTCAAAGTACGCAGATAAATTCCCCAGAACCGTTCATTCTCCCAGCATCATGTTGTGACGCGTGTCTGGAAACACTAAAGCACATGCAAACACTCCCGAATGGGGAGAGAGTCGACGAAGGGCTGCCACGCATGCCACTCACAAACGGAACGAATCACCGCATCTGGATGAGAACTTTGTCCAAGGCCACGGACACCGAGGCCATTCATAAGTGTTTGGAGCCCGCGATGTTCAGCCAGTTCTTGAGTTATCCTCTCGACAATTTTGCTCAACTTGTTGGTCTTATCGCACTATTCTTTGAGGACACTCCGGCCTGGACTCAACAGATTCGCCTCTTCGTGTGGAAGAAATTTCTCTATGAACTCCTCAAGGCGCAGCTTCAGCTCCCCACTCATAGCCACAAGGAAAGCCGGCAAGAGCTCAAAAAGGCCCTGGGATATCTCTATCCTCACGTGGCAGCATCACTTCCTCCCACCGGTTCCAGGGTAGACGGTCTGAAGCAAAGCGCAGCCCATGAGCTTCCCAGCTCGGGACAAGCCCTCACACCGGAACATACCCGGACTTACCAAGAATTACAAGGCACACATCTACTGCCTCGAGAGTCCATCTTATGCTTCAACAGCCTGGCCAAATACTTCGAGCCTATATCTTCTGGACAGTGTGATTATGCCCTAGGGGTGTTTCTGTCCTCG
The DNA here is from genome assembly GCA_030549205.1 of Apiosordaria backusii. NCBI lineage: Eukaryota > Fungi > Ascomycota > Sordariomycetes > Sordariales > Lasiosphaeriaceae > Apiosordaria > Apiosordaria backusii. The sequence goes on from JAUKTV010000014.1 coordinate 740,515, forward strand.
ATGGTGGCGAAGTGGGATGTTCTTGAGAAAACTGACAACCTGGATGCCTTCAATACTCTTTTGGAAATGAAGAGCCAGTTCAATAACTTGCTATGGAGCAAAAAGAACCTCGCGGCGGCGTCAGTTCACAACATCTATTTGGAGCCGGAGTTGGTGACTGCTGGTGAGGCGGAGAGGCTGATTGAGATGGTACGCAAGTACAAGACACCAACGTTTGCGGGGAACAAAGGGGCGGGTCCATCTCAGAAGAGAAATGTAGCATAGAACTGTATGATAGCGGTTATGTATTAACAGACTTGGCAATCTAATCCATCACCCGGGATGAAGTCTATGACGCTTTCCTCGCTCTGGCGTGACACGGCCATGAGTGCTGCCCTACCGTGAAAATATGCTTGCCATTTCCACTCTTGCTTCGGGTCCACCTGTGAGATGTCATAATCCCTGACCAAAGTAGCCGCAATTGTGCTTAGTTCAAATCTCGCAATATGCTCTCGGAAGAGATAAAGACCAGTTCGACGTGATGTCGATGTCTATTATGGAGTCCATCTCGATACTGCTGAGCAGTTGCTGAAAGGCGGAAGGCTATCACGAGTAACGATGGAGTTGACGGGATTTGAGGATGACAAAGTGTGTTTAAATGTCCGAATTTGAAGTCACACGATGTCATGATTTTGTCGATGTCCCAATACTTAGTTGTTGTCTGTAATAGCAAGCACGAGGACCATGCATATCGTTTCATCGAAATGGGTTAATCGGATCAAAACCACCAATTGATAGGTACCTTACCTAGGTAGCTATGGGTCGGAGAGTTGGAGGTTGTGGGTCTCTCAGCAAACTTGAGGCGATAAACGTTGGGTATGCCGAAAGAGACATAACAACGGCACTATAGAAGTATGATGCTTGCTGTGCAGAACGGCAGGCCACTGACGTATCAGACCTACCTAATACTAGGTACCTTAGGTAATAACGCAAACAAATACTCGGGTTGATTCATCGGGACTGGTAAGACGAGAATATACCGGGAATCACCGTACTGGACCTAATAACAGAGACTTCATAGCAGGGCATCAAGTCAAGCAGTATGATAGAGCAACTAAGAATCTAGAGGAGTACATTTTAACTCGGTGATCAAGCATTATCGGTTCCTGGCACAGCCTCACTCCCCTTCCCCCATTTATTCCCCTCCGCCTTCTCCTTCAACCACTCCTCCAGTTTCCGTAGCGCGTATTCATCATGTTTCTTTTGCGAGTGATGGAAGACCTCCTCATACCAACCCGGTGACCCACACGATTGTAACCTCTGCCCATACGGCGCGCACCCTCCAAAATCGATCAAGACTGGCATTCCATCACGAACCATGATGTTCTGGGGATTCAAGTCGTTGTGTGCCAGCCCGAGGGAGTGCAGGTAGTACACACTGCTGACTGGACCCCGGCTAGGAACTTGTCGTTGTCAAGGGGTTCAAAGGATCCGTCTGCGGATGAGTTGACATATTGATCCAGGGTCTGGTCCAACCGCTCGAGAAAGATGGCGGTGATGCGACCGCGGCGCACACGGCAGCCATCGTATCGGATGATGTATGGGTGGGGTGTTTTGGAAATTTGTTCCATGATCACAGCCTCATGGAGGAGTTCTTTCCAGACAAAGTCTGTTCCGATGACCTCATCGTAATGCGCCATACCTGGCCGTTTGACAAAAGCATTGAACTCGCCCAGATGGTCGGGCGCGAGCTTGAGGTCGATGTCGCGAGGGACTTCGGGGAAAATCTCCTCATCCCTGACGCGCTGCAAAAGATGGCTGAACTCGTCAAAAGAGAGATCTCTCTTGTTTCTGGTAGTTACGCCGTAATAGACCTTTTCATCGGCAGTAACATGGTAAAACATGCAGGACTTGGCGATACCAGTCACTGGATCTCGACCAGACTCAACGATAGTGAGGTCCCGGTAGGATGTGATGGTCGGGTGAGGCTCATCTGCTGTCGCGGCGCCATTGTTGGGCTCGACGAAAGTCGCGGCAATGGAAGGCATGACCTCGAAGGGTATGTTCTCAAATAATGAACAATTGAGGGCATGTGTTTATGAACAACAACGAAGGTTAATCAAGCGAAAGACGATGAAGAAGATTGACGTCGACACAGGCGAGATGATCTGGGTAACGGGAGGGGTTGGTGTGGCTACAAGAGCATCATTAACAATTTTCTGGGATAAAACAATTCTGCTCAGTTACACTGTGAGCCCTGCTCCCACCTGGAACCAACAGACGCTCAGAAAACAGGCGAAAAGATGGTCAGTTGACATATTTCACGGTCTGGACAACTCGATTATCAATCACAAAGAGCCTCTTGAAGACTCCATGTCGGGGCAGTCCAGAGCCAGTGCTTTGAATTGTTTGGTCAATCTCCTCGCCTCCCCCTCAACTATTTAGGTGCCATCGGGGGCCGGCGGTGCGGCGCAGTGCGTGCGAAAGATAACTCTAGAACTGTGTGACCAACCAAAACCCCAGGGCCGTCCCGACAGCTTGGATACATGCAACCATACGCTCTTGGCATCGTCAGCCCTCAGATACAAGGCGCGCCAGTTCACCTCCAGAAGTGGAGTGCGGACATGATGAAGCAACGTGAGTCACCGACTGCGGCAAAGCCAGGGCACTTGTCGAACCTCGGGTTCCTACCAGGAGCAGTAGGCATTCACCCATGTATCACTTGTCAGCCTGTCGACAATTTTTTCAGCTGTATCCCGATTGAAGGTTGCAAATCACGTTCACATTCCGCAGCGTGTAGGGAGGAAGGAAGAGGGGAGAAGGGAAGAACTTGCTTTCCATCAAGTCCAAACGGCATGGACAAGGGTTCGGATTACCTGTATTTCTAGACTATCATCATAGGCACAGGAACTCGACACGTAGGCGATGCCGGATTTTGAGCACTTCATACTTTTGATGTGATTAATAACGTGAAAGGGTATTTACCTAGCTAGCGTATGTTGACCGAAATCATGTCCTTTTCCTCCCCTCGTGTCAATAGTTGCATGACCATGTCCACGCTTCATCATCCCAGTACCTGACCTGAGTTCAATCTGTCGAAAGACCAAGTAATGTCTCCAGAGCTTTGCGTGACTGCTCAAACCAGCCTTGAATGCCCTTGCCCTCAAGATACTCGGCCTCAGCCACCAGTTCCGTATACTCCTGCTTCATGTCCCATTCCCGGCCTGTTCTGCTCCTCCTATCGATCAACCCCTTGAGCAGCTCATCAAACTGTCTATCATGCCTCTCGTGGCGATTGGTGGTTTTGAACTGCCGGACATGTGACCAGTTCCTCGTCACTAAGACAACTTTGAAGGCCTCCTCAAGGGCATCTTTGTGGTTGATGTTTGAGAGATCCCGAATCGGACCGAGAAACTTGAACATTGCGTTGTCCAAGTCATCGTTTGTAGTGGAGTCATTCCTAAGGAGTCGACTGACCACAATTCCGATCTCCCTTGTCAGCGACTCAGCCACGAGCTTGGGCCGATGACGAGATAGAACGAGCGACCTCACGCTCGGGGGGCTTCTGCTTCGCTCGCCGTGTCAGCTCATGGAAAGTATCTCTTTTTGTTTGGGGGGCCTGAAGAAACGCACCATTCGTGAGGCCCTTTTGGTGGACGAAATCAAGTACCGTATCGAGCTGCGACTTGACAAATTCGAGGTCTTCAAGGGCCTCCTCAAGGGTAGCTGGCTTGTCGTGGCCATCCCAAATTCCGTCGAGTCCCTTGGCATAGGTACTGTTGGCGCGTTGTGGTCTTGGATTGGTTCGACATATTGCGCTCGACACTCGGTCTATCGATCTTCGGCCGGTGAGAATGATGGGGTTTTGGTGTGGTTGACGAAGCTGATCAACGTAAAAGTGAGAGTGGAAAAATGCGTCGAAAAATCGAAGAGAAAAAATTTCACTTCGATCTCGTTGGCAATGGAAGGTGGGACAAAGGTTGGCTGGAAAAAAGCATAAATTGTGGCCCCGGTCGCATCCACCTATGGCCCTAAGTTCCGTGCTCCCCAAAGCCACCCTACCGAAGGCTCTTTACGAAGATTTAACAGCCCCAAGGATGACCAGAGGGAATGATGGGAAGAGTCCTATCGTTGCGGTTGTGGTTGTATGCTGGAACACTGCTGTCGAGGGGTACCTGTCTAACGAAATGTGATGATATGGCTTTTTATATATCTTCGCGGTCTGTCTTGTACTGTCCATCGGCTTCCCCTCTTGCACGTACAATATTTTGGAGGCGTGCCACAGCTGTCTGGTCGTTGACCGTGTGATGTGCAACGTGCTCATATGGATTGTGAGTAGGTAGGTAGCCTCAACCCATCGCCTCAACTCATCGTCAATCTCGGCATAGAACATTTTTAGGGACCCATACAGCTTATTACATCTTTATTATAGATTAAAAAGAGGAATTACATTCTTTAAAACATTAACCCTCTCAAAATCACAAAACCAAAACAGTATCCAAATTGTGCACAGAAAAATCACCCATCTTCCATCCATATTCCCTAACATCCACGCTCTCTGGCGAGGATGTCACGCAAATAGGTATCTAGTGACCCCAACCTAATAAAAAGTCAGCAATCCGCCCCTCAAACAAAAAACACCCCATCAAACCTCGCACAATCACTTACCAATCCAATCCCCCTCCCTATCCCCCTCCCTATCCCCCCCAACAGGTCTAACAGTCACGTCAATCACCTCCCCCACCGTCCCCGTCCCCGTCACCTCCCCAACCCCAGCCGTAACAACCTTCAGCACCTTCCCCAACTGCCTGTTCTCAATCTCCCTCCCCTCTTCCAGTCCCAAATGCTCCAAAAGCGAACCCCCACCCGGCGCCACCACAAGCCCAACCCGTTCACTCTTCACCCCATCAGGCAGCAAGTGCGACAGCTCCTCCAGCCATCCCTCAAGAAACACATCCTGGCGCTTGACCTTCTTGTCAAAAATGTCTTCCGGTGTGTCCGGCAACACGGGGTTGATGACCACGTCGATGGGGCCGAGTAGTTCGTTTCCTACTTGGCGAGTGGCGCCGCCGATGACGCGGAGGACTGTGCCGAGCTGGCGCTTGGGGAGATTGTGGGGAAGGAGGCTGGTGATGCTGGTGTCGGGTGGGGAGATGACGATGCCGACTTGAGGGCTGTGAGATGATACGAGATGGTTTAGACCGTAAGGTATGTGGTCGTGGACGGATATTTATACTTTTCCAGGCCTCTCTTTTGACAGTGTTTTCACTGTGATGAATCTGCGCATCTAAGATACGGAGAGCATCATGAAATGCAGAGGATCTACCCTTTCTTACCTCTGCGGAGCGGCGTGAGTGGTGGTGGGCAGTGGGAGCTGAGCGAAATCCCAGCCATCGCAATGGTGTGGTGAGATTTGCCTCATAACAGAGGACTGGATTCAGCTGCCGAGATACGCCTCATGGGCGCATAATCGTCTTAATGAGATCACGATTAGTTGTTTTGCTTGGGATCGTCAGCGCTAGTTTCACCCTTCCCCCCTCCAACGCTGTGAACATCTTCATTTCTCGAGAACGTGATGGTCGGTGGGTGCTGAACAATCTGGCCTGGCACTGGAGAGTCGTTCCGAATCACGACCGAGAGCACAATTCATCAACTTGTGTAAGCAAGACGGTGCGCTGCTCGTGATCCTTAGTTGCGCTTTACACATTGACGAGCAGTTTCGATGATGCCAACCGCTCAGTCACAAGTTAGAGTGATTCAAGTTGCTTTTTCTTGGAGGCCACCGATCCTGACTGGCGTATTTGGTGATCGCGGTGTATGAGTGGCTGAGGTGCTAGTTGCTTGTGGCGTGACCGAGGGCCGGGGACCGAGGACTGAAGACTGAAGCTGGTGGCCAGCTTGACAAGTATCTTACGTCGTGTCGTGATGGCACTGTTGTGACTTGCAGCCAATGTTGGCAAGAGGGCAGAGTTTGGAATTAGTACTCTAGTATTTAGTACTAGTACTAGTATTTGTAGTATAGTATAGTACTAGTACTGGCTCAGTACTAGACTAGCCTAGTACTAGTACTAGACTAGTACTAGTACTAGTATACTAGTCAGTACTAACAATAAAAATTAAGTATTTTTTATATTAATATTTTTTATTATTTTTTTATATATATTATTATATACGGTACTAGTGTATTAGGAATTTTAATTAATTTAATATTCGAAGTTTTCTTCAATTTTTCAAGATTTTTTTTTATAAAAAGACGAAATTTTAAAGAATAATTAATTATAAATTAAGTATAAGGAATATTAATATAAGGTTAATAGTATTTAAATACTTAAAAAATAATAAAAAATACTATAATAAGGCCTACTTTATATTAATAAGTATTAAGAAGTTAAGAAAATACTAGTTAGTACTATTGTAATACTATTTAATACTAACTAGTATCAACTAGTACTGATTAGTACTGACTAGTACTGACTAGTACTGACTAGTACTGTAATAGTACTAACTAGTATTAACTAATATTATATAGAAAAAAGAAATATATCATATATAATAGATAAATAAAAGTAATTTAATAAAACTAATTAAATAAATTAAATAAATAAAACTAAACTAAATAAAACTAACTAAATAAAACTAATTAAATAAAACTAATTAAATAAACCTAAATACTAAAAAGCTTTATAAACCTTTTATTCTGTCTTCTTTTTATCCTCTTTATTACTTTATAATATCTTTTAATATTCCTTTCTTTTTTTTCTTTTTTTTTAATATTTTCCTCTCTTTTTAATTCCCAAGCTTCCTTTAGAAGGCCTAAATACCGATTAAGCCTTATAAATTCAGTTTGATCTGCTAATTCGCTTTAAAGCCACTGATTATATTGTAAAGGAAATTGATCTTTATATAACCAAGCGTCTTCAATTTCTAAATAATATTAAGATTAATATAAAAAAACTAAAAGAATAAAATAAATAAATAAATAAATAAATAAATAAATAAATAAATACCTCTAATCCGTGAATCTGGTAAATAACAAGCTAATAGCCTCCACCAAGGATGATAAATATCATTATAATCCGTCATTACGTAATCTTCTTCTTTATAATAGGCCGTATTATTCTTTAATAAAGAAGATTAGTATTTATATATATATATATATATATTAAATTATAGCTTACATTTAAAGTACGTTTTAAACATTACGATAAGCTAGTCCATTGCCATTCCTGCTATAATAATATTAATAATTAATATAAATTTAATTATAAAATATATAAAATATAATATAAGGTTAAAATATATATATATATATAGCTATATAATATATATATTATTTCCTTTTAATAAATATTACTTATAAGATACTAAACTGTATTACACATATTCTTAAGGCTATTAACCCAGGTATTAAACTCCTAATTATCGTATATAATAATCGCTTAATGGAATCTATTAAAAAGGTCAAGGTAAGTAATAAGGTTTATATCGTCAGAAAGCTCAGCTTGGATTTTAAAAGCCATTTCTTTAATATAATAAATTATTATAAAAAATAATAAATATATATTATATATAATAAGTAAATAAAAGTTAAAGTAGTAAAACTTAATAAGTATCTTAATAATTGGTTAGTTTATTTAAAAAGAAAAAAAGTAGAAGAAGGATAAGGAAAAGAAAGAGAGTTAAATAGAATTTAAAATTAAGTAGTTAATAACTTTATTTTTAATTACGTAAAATAATATTCGTTATTTTATTAATAATTAATTTAAAAGTTAAATAATTAATTATAATATTATAATTTAATTTTCAATAATAAACGATAAAGTCTACTTTCGAAATATAGCCTTTGAATAATATTTAAAGGTATTAATTATTAATCTATTAAGAATCACAATATTATCTATAAAACCTTTTTACTTACTTATTATAAGAAAATTATTTTTTAATAAATATTTAAATATCTTAATTTTTAAATAAATATTATTTACAAAAGCATATTCTTTATAGTATATAAAAGATCAAATTTTTAATTAAAATTAAACTTCTTTTATAAATATATTTATATATTAATTTATAAAAAGTAATATAAATTAATATTTCGAAATCCCAATTTAAATAAAAATATTCTCTAATATTTTAAAGCTATTTTACTATAAAAGAAGTAAAGTTTAAATAGTTTAAATTAATTTTATAAATAACCCTACTGTGACGAACCCCGGTACAGAACCTCTGAAAGGGATACTCGGTTGAAGGCTACTCCTGACAATTGGTTCGGTGCAGCTAAACAGTGCACAACAAGATGTCTCAATGTAAATACAAGATACCGTGAATACAAGCTGTGATTGCATACTGCGGAACTATCTACAAGCTATCTAGTTCCTCCGTATATATGGACCTGCAATCCTCATGGACCGCTGGACCGTTCATAGCACACCGGTCCATCGGTCCCTCCATGAGTGGTTGTCCTGGACCGCTGGACCGTCTCCTACGCACCGGTCCATCGGTCCTCCTCTGATTGGCTACCTACAGGGGTCCCTCCCGTCGTAATACACTCTTTCCATTGGCTCGTCTGTTAAGTCTGCGTCCTCCCGTGTCCAAGGTCGTGACACCTACTTAATTATATAATCTATAATAATTATATATTATATATTAATAGCTAAAAAATAATTATAAACTTTTTTTGAATTTATTTACCTTCTTTTAATAGGTATAATTATAATTTATTACAATAAAAGCACTTTAAAGTCCAATTTTCAACACTTATAGGTAAATAATATCTAAGTAGAAAGAATTGCAATATAATTATAGTAAGGAATTTAATTTAAGTGTTAAGAAGTACAAATCTTTATTAATATTCTTTTTTAATATATTGCTTATATACGTAGTAAAAAGAATCTAATAAAAATAGTACTATAGAAAGAAAAATTCTTAAATAATTAACGTAGTATTTTAGGTTTCTATTTTTAACATATTCTATTTTTAAATATTAAATTATATATTCTTAATAAAAACCTTATATATTTAATATTTTATTAATAAACAAATATAGAGCTTTTAATTGAGGCTAAATAATTTCTAAATATAGCTTATTATTACTATTTTGGAAAAATTATTTATAATATATATATATTTTTCTTCAATTTATAAATAAATAAAATATATATTAAAATAGAAAAAAAAGAAAAATAAAAGAAATCAAGTTGTATTTTAAAGTAGTATTTCTTCCGGTTAAATTGTAAAGGAAGGAGGGTATTATTATATTAAAAAGGAGGTATATCGAGTATTATTTCGGTTATATATACTAGACTTTCTTCCTTAAAATCTACTAAATCTATATAACTAAATCACTACTTTTAACTATAACCACCTGTTAAACTAGGTCCCTGTAAGGCCTAAGACTTCGTCGGCCGACCAAGTGTAGGACCTAAGTTTACAGTAGGTGGCTGCTATTATACTACGTGGTGGAATGTCACAAGTTAAACCAGCGGCAGGTCGTACAGTATGTGGGACGCGGGGACGTCCCGAGCCAATCATTAGGAGCTAGGAAGCAACCAGTGAGAGCGGACTAGAAGTGCTAGGGTGCCAAGACACACGAGCATGTTGCAGGATGCAAGATGCTCGGGGTGATCGAGGACATAGCACGACGAGCACATCGCAGGATGCAAAGTGCTAGGGGTGATCGAGGGCATAGCACGACGAGCACTCGGGTGACAAGAAGACTATATATACGGAGGAACTAGATAGCTTGTAGATAGTTCCGCAGTATGCAATCACAGCTTGTATTCACGGTATCTTGTGTTTACATTGAGACATCTTGTTGTGCACTGTTTAGCTGCACCGAACCAATTGTCAGAAGTTGCCTTCAACCGAGTATCCCTTTCAGAGGTTCTGCACAGGGGTTCGTCACATGGAAGCTTAAGTTGGAAAGCCTACCCGTCAGCTACCCGGCACTTAGTCAGCACCTTACTTCACTGCAAGGCTATTCAAAGGCCTGCATCCCACTAACCAGTGGGCCAAACTGCCTGTAATTTTATATTCAGGCTACTAAGGCCCACTACTGTGAGCAGTATAAGTGGCCTGACCCTAACCCTACGTTGACCCGCACTTTGGGTTAGGCGTGCTCGGTTTTGCGGCCTGTTTTGTATGGCCGTGAGTCAATTTCTTGAGAGCTGTGAACCACGCTAACTTAGCTGCCTGCAAGACCTGTAGCTAACTACTGGGCTGGCCAAATTGGCCAAGAATTAGTAGGCCTATAGTTAAGTAGGTATATTACTACTATACTAAACTATAGGCCTGTGGGCCCTGTGGGTCGGGAGCTACAGAGGGCTTGGCAAGTGGTTTACAGGGCTTGGCAAACCTCGGGGTCAACCAAGCCGTACTCTGGCCCATCTGCCCGCTGGGGTGTGCGAGGCACCGCACGTCAGTCGGTGGGTATGTGGTAGAGGTCGAGTACGAACCCTACTACAGAGAATATTACAGTGGATTTACAGAAGGCTAGCACTACAATACAATTGTTTACCCACTATATTTCTGTTCTGCAGCACCTACAGGATGCTGCACTCTAGTACCCCAGCACTGAGCTATAGGTATCACGCGTAAGACTTCCGCTGCACTGTGAGCTAGTGTGTGAGCACTAATTACAGGGCCCTTAGGCCTGTAATTGGCCATATCCATTCCAATAAGAACTATTAGGCTGATTATTATCAATTTCTTTGCCTTTATTATAATTACTAATATGTCGAGGGCTAGCAGGTAAAGTATTAATAGATTCGGCTCCAGAGTTATTAGAATCGTTAAATTCAGAGCCTGAATTTATAGGAGAAGGCATTTTTAATATATTATTATATTAATAAAGCAGTTTAAAAGATATAATAAATATCGTTAACTTATTTAGTTTTGTTTATTGTTATAATTTAGTTTGTTTAAAGAAAAAGAAAAGAAATAATTATAATAAGATAAACTACATACTTATACTTTTTTAATTTTTTAATAACAATTAATATTATTATATAATAAAGCTTTAAAACCTTTAAAATAATATAATTAAAACTAAATTAAACGTAATTTCTAAAAATAAATAATAATTAAATAATAATTACTTATTTTATTTTATTAATATTTATTTTTATTTATTATTTAACTAATTTAAATAATAATTAAATAAATATTTTATTTTCTTAATATTTATCTATAGTTATTAATGAATTATTTTAAATAATAATTAAATAATTATTTTATTTTTTTAATATTTATTTTTATTTATTATTTAATTATTTTATTTTATTAATATCTATTTTTATATATTAATTAATTAATATAAATAATATTTTAATTATTATATTTTATAATATTAATTTAACTATTTTATTAGTTATTATAAGCTTATTTAATTACTATATTTAGAATTTTAATTATAAGCTTTTTACTATATACTTTTACGTAACTAACTATACTACTTACCTTTTTTTATACTGCTTACTTACCAGTAAAATATAACCTACTTATCCATTTTACGTCATTTACTTTTATTACAGTATATAATAGGAATTTGTTAATATATATCCTGCAATTACGTGACCAACCATACTACTTACCTTTTTTTATACTGCTTACCTACCAGTATAATATAACTTACTTATCCATTTTACGTCATTTACTTTTATTACAGTATATAATATGAATTTGTTAATATATATCCTGCAATTACATGACCAACTATACTACTTACCTTTTTTTATACTGCTTACCTACCAGTATGTCACAATCGTTGATGAAGAACTAACGCACGGAGCACGGGCCGCTCCTATCCAATCATTGTGGACCAATCGGGAGTGGAGCGACGGGCTCACGGTGATCCCGGTGAGCAGGGCGACAGGATCACGGTGAGCGTAGTGAGCCACAGGAAGGAAAGGTGATCCAGATCACCTGTAGGGAACGTGATCCAGGTGATCCATGGGTCTATATATACGGAGGAACTAGATAGCTTGTAGATAGTTCCGCAGTATGCAATCACAGCTTGTATTCACGGCATCTTGTGTTTACATTGAGACATCTTGTTGTGCACTGTTTAGCTGCACCGAACCAATTGTCAGAAGTCACCTTCAACCGAGTATCCCTTTCAGAGGTTCTGAGCAGGGGTTCGTCACACAGTATAATATAACCTACTTATCCATTTTACGTCATTTACTTTTATTACAGTATATAATAAGAATTTGTTAATATATACCCTGCAATTACGTAACCAACCATACTACTTACCTTTTTTTATACTGCTTACCTACCAGTATGATATAACCCACTTACCTATTTTATGTTATTTACTTTTATTATAATATATAATAAGACTTTTTTAATATATACTATATAATTATGTAATTAAAATCTAACTATAGTATTAATATTTCTTAACGTAATTAATTTAAAGAATTTTAGCTTATAAAACTAATTACGTAACTTATAATTATAAACTATATTTAATTTATTTTTAGATTTTTCTTTTAATTATTACTTTATTTTTAAAAATATTTAAATTAATAAAATAATAGTTTAATTTTTAAAAATATTTAAATTAATAAAATAATAATTTAATTTTTAAAAATATTTAAATTAATGAAATATTTATTTAATTAAATATTTTTTAAGTTAAATATTCTTTTTAATAATATAATTAAAATAGTTTTATAAAAAGTAATAAAAATAATATTTTAATTAATTAAATATTACTTTTTATTTATTTATTTTAATATAATAATAATTTAATTAATTATTTTATTTTATATAATTAAATATTTATTAAGTTAAATAATCTTTTTAATAATATAATTAAAATTATTTTATAAAAATAATATTTAATTAATTAAATATTACTGTTTATTTATTTATTTTAATATAATAATGATTTAATTAATTATAGATATTTTATATAAGCTTGTATCTTATATATTTTGAAATTAAATTCCCTTTTATTTTTTTACTTCTATTATTTATTTTAAGTATATTACGATAAAGCTAAATTTATTAACATACTATATTATATATATTTCTTTTATATATATAATAAGAAAATGGCTACTATTCTTTATACCGCTAAGCTTGCTAGGCGTTACCTTAGCCTTGCTAATAGCTTTTTACCTACCTTATTAAATGAAAATAATACCTCTGGATTTTTATACTGGATTCAAGAAATCTGACTTTTTTATAAAGATTTACAAGATGAAGTAAGTAGTTTATTTAATTAATAAATTAATAATATTAATATATTAACTATTTTTAGAAAGAAATATTTAAAATACTACCGGATGGAGTTAGTATCGAATATACAGTTATTGAAGTATATATATATATATATCTTTACTTTATTTATATTAATACTAATTAGTATATTATAATAGGAAGCTGCATTTTTATATAGTTATCGAAATTACCGTTACGATGAAGATATGGTTAATAATAGACCTAAACCCTTTTAGGAAGTATTTAATAAAGAAGAATTAAGAAGAAAACTTCAAATAGAACAAGAATTTGATAATATAAGTATTTCTTCAAATACTACGTATTGTCAAATATTTGAAGAAGACGATTACGATTTTATTAATTAAGGTATTTATTTATAATTCTTTAAACTATATATTTATATTTATATATTAATATTTATTCTTTAAAAGCTTTAAAGATTTAAGGTTACTGAAGAAGAAGTTCGACTTAGTAATTTAAAATTACTTGCAAATTATTATAATTATAAAAGTCTTGAAGAAGATGAAAAAAATAAAAGTAATTTTATTTCTATTATATTATATTTATTTATAAAAAATATTAATAATATTATATTTAGATTAGCGTAAAAGAAATTATTTTCGTAATTATAATAGAGACTGGTGGTGCTATTATTGGAATGATACTTCTTTTAGAACTGTACACCCTAAATATAATATCTTTAAATTTGTAAGTAATTTAACTTTATGATAAAATTAATATTTAAATATTTATATTAATATATTTATATAGTGGAATACTCCAGTTTATTATTGTGGAAATAATAATTGTAAAAGGATATTTCTTATAGAGAGGGAATTAAAAGATCACTGGTCTTCTTAGAGAGTATATAAAAGTAAAAAGGCCGGATTAGATTGCTAGAGGCCTGTACGGTGATTTAATCAGCTTTAATACTAGCTTTATTATTATATAGCTTTTATTTTATTTTATATTTATTTTATTTATTGTTATATTAAATAGTACTGTATTTAAAAATAAAAGAATAGTTTAGTTAGTATATTATAAGTAATATATATATATATATACAATAGGTTTAACTTCTTATAACCCTTCATTACCTTTATATTATATTATATAGTTACTACTTAATATTATTTAATATATATATATACCTTAATATTACCGAATATATACATATACTACTTAATATTACCTAATATATATACTATTATATATATATACTACTTAATATTACCTAATATATATACTATTATATATTATACTACCTCTATATATATAATATTAAACAGTACTAATCAGTACTAATCAGTACTAATCAGTACTAATCAGTACTAAATAGTACTAGTATTAGTACTAGTTTCAGTACTAAATCGGTACTAATTGAGGCACTAGTACTAGTATTTAGTACTAGTATTTCTAGTACTAGTATGGCCTCAGTACTATACTAGACTAGTATAGTACTAGTACTGGCCCGGTACTAGTACTATACTATACTAGTCCAAACTCTGCAAGAGGGGAGCTGGAGAGGAATCGTTGAAATTTCAACACGCAACATTGAAGAGGTCAAGAAACGATTGCATGCCTGCAGCACCTTATTGATGACTACCAGTAGTATTAATTCGAAACAAAAACAATAGATGGCTGAGCCTGAGGCAACATGCTTCCTTCTTCGAACTCCTAACAGCACCCTCAACCTGTGATACCACACCCAGTAGAGTAGCCACTGTCACGTCATAACCTTGCCCAACCCCCGAAAGCCGTCGGTATTCCTGATTCCTCCTTCCAGGTTTGCCGTCATAGGATGGGCAACACGTTATCGAGTTTGCAAATAATCTTGACCAAGGAAACCAGGACTCGGAGCAAATTCAGCTGGACGTTCAAAGTCTGCAGTGTGTTTCTGCCTCGACGTTAGCTAAGTCCTTAGGTACTCATGCCGCGGTAGTGCGCAAGGGCGGCCCAAAAAAAGCATACTTAACAACGTTCTGTCTGTTATTACTTGGCTTTGCGATGCGTAGCAGAGGCAGAGATTCTGGCGACCTTGGCACAGCAATGGAGTACCCATGCTCAGGCACCGTGGCAACCTCTATGGCTCCCGGGGTGATTACTGGAGCAGCAAGCGCCAGGGGTGACCCGATGGCGAGCAGGAGGGTAAGGCTGGTGGTCGGTGGCTTCATGTTGATACGTCGGGAGTGGAGAGAATCGTGTCTTGATATTGTGACTAGAAACGCTATGATCGGCCCTTGTCAGCAAAACCATGGGGTGGTGGGCCGTTAAGTAGACACCCGCGACTGAATCAATACCTTTTCGTCCCGGGGAAACAGTCAGCATACGGTAGGTAAGCAAAAAATAACCGAAGTTCCAGTTCATAATAAATACAGAGTTCAAGTCATGTCTCGGAGCGGGCCATTCCTCTTGTAGTGGCTCAAATGGCTTTGGCATGTGCCAACCAGATATTAAATATTGTAATTCCTTTGATTCAGGTCCCCTCATTCCTATAGCGCAGCTCTAATTCCGTGCCGGGCACCTTGGATCCAAAGATGAAGTCTCGCAAGACTGGCCTGATCGTTCAATCATCTTTCGTGGTCCTTCACTCCTGAGCCCCTCCTTGTTGGCCCCCGAGTTATCACCGTCCACGAGTTCCTTCAGCGCCTTACGTGATTCCGCATACCATGGCTCGATGCCGTGGGCGGCACGGTCTTCTGCCTGGGCATCCAGATCCTTGACATCATCCGCCCACTTCCAACGGTGCCCTGCCTCCCTCTTTTTGTTGATGATCTCCAGAAGGAGTTGATCAATCTGCTTGTCTTCGTATTGTGTGTCTTCATCATAGCCTCCGTCTGAATTGTACCACAAGTTCTTGGCCACAAAAACAAGCTTATAAGCTTCCCCGAGAGCATCTGGGTGGTCGATCTCGGAAATCTCTCGGATTGGCTTGATGAATCTGACCATTGCGCTCGCTATCGTGTTGTTATTGGTCCCGGTCTTCTTCCAGTCGTAGCACTCATCATGGAGTGCCCTTCCAATAGTGGTCATCTTCTTCTTCAAAGACTGAGCCAGAGATTGTGGGCCGAGTCGAGCAATGAGTAGAGGCTTGAGCGAGGCAGGAAGATCTTGTTTCGAGTTAGGTAGCCTGTGGGCCCTCGTATACCTACTCGCAGCCTGACAATGCGGAGAATATGCTCACCATTGGCTATGCCTGTGGTGTTAACAAAGTCAACCAAGGCAGAAAGTTGCGCCTTCACAATGCAAGTTCATCTAGCGCACCCTTGAGTGTTGTGGGCTTTTCGTCGGTTTTCCAAATCCCTTTCAGACGCTTGACCTGTTCAAGGGTAATATCGTCGTCCGAATGCGGCCTTTTGTGTGCCTGCAAGGCTTTGTTTTTGAGAGCGTAGGCATGTTCGTACATTGTTGAATCTGGCTTCCGAGTCGTCGATGTGATTTGGAAGTTGGTTGAGACGGTCTTTAAGAATGAATGAACGCGAAACGTCAGGACGCGACGTGTAACGCGTCTTTATTAGAAATCAGCAGTGGAGTTCAAGTCTCCACCTGCTATGAACCGTCATTTTTAGAGAAATCGCTTCCGCTCCTGGTAAATAAGGTAAACAACACATGGTATCCCTGTCCTAGATGTCCTTGCACTTAAGCTGGCCAGCCATGCATTACACCAGGATGTGGCTTGAGGGCTTAGCAGCAACCTCGTCGACCATCACAACAAGCGTGTTTGAATGCCACATGAGCCAGCCACCTCAGAAATCGGACTCGGATGATGAGTCTAGGTCGCTTAACCCGCTGGCCATGACAGCAACAGTCGTTCCCGCCGCGGCGGTATCCTCCCTGTCAGCACAAAACTCCTCCACAAGTGCCTTCAATGCTTGACGTGACTTCACCAACCATTTTTCAGTGCCCATATCAGCCCGATCTTTCGCCTCGGCCTCAAGTCTCTCAAGTTCCGCTTTCCATGCCCAGGTATGACCTGCCTCCTTCCTCCTATCGATCAAGTCTGTGATCAACTCGTCCAATTCCGTATCGTGCTCTGTGCAGCCGTCAGGGAGATAGCTGGTCGACTCCATATTGAACCACCAGCTCTTCGCCTGGAAAGCAAGCTTGTAAGCTTCCTCGAGCGCATCCTCGTGCTCCATTTGGGAGATACTTTGAATTGGCTTCAAAAAGACGACCATCAGGCCGGCCAAGTCATCGTTGGTAACGCCCGTCTTTCGGTAGTTATAGGACTTGTTGTACAATGGTGATGCCAGAGTGGCCATTTTCCGCTGTAAAGATTTGGCAAGAGACTTGGGTCCCAGTCGAGAGAGAACTAGAGCCCTCAGGTTCGCGGATACTTCTGATTTCTCTTGTCAGTTGGCGCTCTTCCGACAACAGAGGAGTTGAACTCTTGGAACGCGCTTACCAGTTACGAGGCCTTTATCGTCAACAAACCGGATGAACTGAGCAAGCAGAGCCTTGAGACACACGTTCTCATTCACCAAATCCTCTATGCTCTTTTGTTCATCGTTGTTGACCCAGAGGCCCTTCAGACTTAATCGCCGGAGTCGCTTGGTGTCGTCAGGACTGGGGCCGACTTGCGCGGTCTCCGAGATTGCTCTCTTCCGGTTTGTTGGTGCTGACGGGTTCATGCTATAATGTGTGGCGGCGAGAGAGGAAGCATGGTAGGGAGGAAGCGGTTGTGTTCAGCACTTTTGGGTTGGGCAAACAATTGAATGGAAGAAGTCTGGAAGTGCAAAGGAGGTCAAAATAGGAGAAGGACGGGGGTTTTATCCTTATGGCTGACGCGTGCGTGGACGCGTCTGGGAAATTGCTTTTGCCACAGCGGCGGGACATGCAACCTCTCTCAGCCAGGGTCTGGACTAGTCTGCTAGTATTTAGTACTAGTACTAGTATTCTAGTACTAGACTAGTATTCTGGTACTAGACTAGTATTCTGGTACTAGACTAGTATTCTAGTACTAGACTAGTATTGAGTACTAGACTACTAGTATTAAGTACTAGACTAGTATTGAGAACTAGACTGGTATTGAAAACTAGGTACCTACCTATGCGCAATGACACAACGGCAAACCACTCCGATATGCGACGACTGTACTAAAATTCTGGAAGATGTGGCTACAATACTCTCATCTAGCCCGACAGAAACGAAGGCGTTCACCGAGTTTAATGAAGTGCATCAAAGGCGGCTGGAAACCCGTGCGGCTCAGGAAACATGTCATATGTGCTCCCTCATGGCCACCTCAATGCTCTATTGCAGCCACTCGGCCCTACAAGCCGCGCAGTATTAGATATTCGTCTGTCGGAGGATTCAGTGAGTGTCACTCTTCGTCATGGCGTAGCTTTTCATCATGGGGCAGAACTGGATGATCCGAGAGATCATGACGGCGTCGGATCCCTCACTTACCACTTGGGGCAGCTCCAAATACAGGAGGGTAAGAATGAGACCAACTATACACTAGAATTACTGTATGTTCAAAGCTAACCATTGTAGCTACTTATGGGGATATGCGTACAACCAGCGCTCATATCACATGGTCATCTAAGACGCTGAGTAGTATTCGAGCCTGGTTGCACACCTGCCATGTATCTCATGCCAACCAATGCATCAAATCTCGATCATCAAGACGGCTTCCAAGAAGGTTGATCGATGTCTAGTCTTCTGGAGCCAGTCATCATCCATTCAATGAAGGAATAACGAGCCTAGAAGACTTCGACCGCCTGGATTTTCAGATATGCCGGAATGTCTGTATAGTCTCCACAGATAACTTGTCCCCGAACACTCAATATCTCACACTGAGTCACAGGTGGGGAGATCCACCCAGCATCTTACTTACAAGTAGAACGTCATTTTTGCTCGATAGCGATATTTCAACTCACCTTTCAAATTGCAAAGAGGCAGCCGTATTCCGACACGCCATCCATGTCACCAGAGGCCTTGGATTTCGGTACATCTGGATCGACGCCTTGTGTATAATGCAAGACAACGCGTCTGAAAAGACAGTCGACAATCGACATCATGCAGATGGACGAGATTTACACCAACTCTACCCTCAACATCTCGGCTACCGAAGCCCAAGTTCTCAGATGCCTTATCTTTGACCGCAAACCCTTCTCCATCAGTCCATTGAGAGCGACTGTCACTGTACCTACAACTCAGCGGAGCATGACACTCAAAGCCTTCTCTCCGGAATGTCGCGTACTACAAGGCCCCTTGTACAACCGCGGTTGGGTGTTCCAAGAGAGGAGTCTTGCACCCCGTACCTTATTGTTCATTTCACGAATTCTCAGGTGTTTTGGGAGTGCCATGCGATAGAGGCATCAGAAGTCCTGCTGTCAGGCATTGCAAGTCAGCGACACAGGCGTCTGGGCATGGCCACCACGGATCTCTCAGAGATGAGAAAAGACAACGGACAAGCGAGATGGCGGTATATTCTTCAGGAATACTCTCATACTTCCGTAACTTTTGTCGACGATCGTCTAAGAGCCATCTCGGCTGTGGCAAAGCTTTTTGGTTCTGCCATGCAACTGGACCCGTCCGACTATCTTGCTGGTCTTTGGAAAGATAGCGTGCCACTATCCCTTCTTTGGTGGCAGGATGCAAATGGAAAGCGACATGATCCAAAGACTGGAATTGCAACGGAGACTGACACTGCGCCTTCCTGGTCCTGGGCATCTGTTATGGGGTCGGTTGCAATCACGGACCCTCCATTCGTAACGTCCACCACTGCTAAAGTTCTGGATGTTCATATTGTACGAGCCTCGCAAAATCTCTTTGACGGAGTGGAGTCATGTCATCTTCGTCTTCGTGGACATGTCTGTAAGTTTCGCCGGGTCATTGAGGACGGAACACCTTACATCAAGATATCAGAATATGCCAAATTCCCAGAACTCAACGAGCATGGCCCAGGAGATGGGTTCTTTATCCAATGGGACATATCTCGTGCCGTGGTTGAGGATCTTCTGGGAAGCATCACTTACGAGGGGTCCAACTCACCAACATACTGCTTACTCCATATCGCCAGGAACCAAGACATGGTCAATACGTCTATGGAAGAAGGGATTGTCCTGCAAAGAGCCTCGAGCCGTGGTGGTTATTTACGAGTTGGGTACTTCTGCCTTCCATATCCACAGAGACTCGCAGGCACAGAGCTCGAGGCCGCTTTAAACGGTGGCCTGGGCACTTTGGAGTTCCATGATCGTGGCCTGGATAGGAAGTATGTCATTGACATCTTGTAATGCGCTTCAAACTTGCGTCCCAATTAAGAATGTACACATGTCTTGCTTTGATATCAGACCGACTAGCGAGCCTACAGGTGATTCTTCTAGAAAATCTCCTAAAGTCTTCATGATGGAAGCAAGTGACAAAAGTTCCCGCGCTCGCCTGCCTTAGAACCCCAGCAGTGACCCCCACTTTGCGGGGGTGGAGCCACCAACGGGAGCAAAGTGGGGGCACCCTCCCTAGCGCCCGCTAAGCTCCAGCAGTCTAAATCCACCACCTTCACATCACCCTCCACATCACGATTCATCATCCTCTCTCCCTTCCATGCCATGTCCAACCCACCATCGGGGCGCTCCAGAAGCCGCTCCCCTTCCCATCATAAACCACGCTCACACAGGCCACATCCCCACCCCTGCCGCGCAATCCGTCCCTTACTCCTCCTAGTCGCACTCGTAAACCTCTCATGGTCCCTCTACCAACTCCCCGTCGCCCGCGTGATCGAATCCCGCCTCTGTCACGATCACTACTCCCTTTCGGACCCATCAGTCATTCTGCCAGATGGCACAGTCCCAGAGGAGCTATGTAAACTTGACGAGATCCAGCAGCGACTGGGGAAGTTGCAAGGGGTGATGGAGACTGTGTGGGTGGGCGGTGACTTTTTGATGACGATCCCGTTGGTGACGCTGGCGGATAGGTACGGGTATGGGTTTGTTTTGACGCTGAATCTCCTCCCGAGGGCGTTTTTGCTGGGGTGGACGCTGGTGGTTGGGTATTTCGGGGGGATGTTGAGATTGCCGGTGGAGTGGGTGGTAATGGCACCAGGGGGAAGTTGGTTGGGAGGGGATTGTGTGTTTAATTCTGTGGTCTACTTTCTGATCTCGGAGCTGACGGAGGATCATGTTTTGCGGTGAGTGTCTTACTTTCATGCTATCAAGGGGAGAATGTTTACTGACGGCTAATATGACAGAGCAACCTTCTTCGCCTACCTCAACGCCACAACCTCCATCTTCTCCAGCCAACTCGGGCCAGCACTCGCCTCCTTCACCATGTCTTTTCGCCTGTGGCTACCCTTCGTCCTAGGACTAGCCCTATTACTCCTCTCAGCCCCCTGATCTCTCTCCTCCCCTTATCCCCTCCCCCCATCCCCCCCATCACCACCCCTCCTCCCCCTCCACCTCCTCCCCCCTCCTCCCCCCTTTCCACCCCCACCCCCGTCCAAAACCCTCAAATCCCTCCTCACCACCCGCCTCACCTCCATTCTATCCCTCCTCACAGCCCCTTCCCACAACTTCCTCCTCCTCCTCCTCGTCTTCTTTCTCGCCTCCCTCGCCTCCTCAGACACCAAGCTCCTCCCCCTCTACATCTCCAAGCGCTCCACCTGGAAATTCTCCCGCATCGGCTACCTCCTCTCCCTCAAAGCCCTCTTCAACTTTTTTTTACTTACCTACATCATCCCCTTTCTCCTTCGCCGACAACAAGCAAGATTCATTATATCCTCCCCTCATGAACCCGAAGCTGCCTCGGGATCGACAACAAGGACGACAATCTACAATGCGAAAATCTGCCTGTTGTTATCAGCGTTTGGGGCCTTGTGTATCTCCCTCGCTCCGGGGATTGGCTGGTTGGTGGCCGCGCTGGGGGTGTACGCGCTGGGGATTGCATTGCCGATGTTTACGTTTGGGTTGCTGAAGAGTGGGCATGTGGTCAAGCAGGGTAGTAAAGATGGGGATGCGGACGCGACGGGGGTGGTGTTTTCGGTTGTGATGCTGGTCAGGACGGTGGGGACGTTGCTGGGGGCCATGGTTATGCCTGTTCTTTGGGTGCAGGCGTTGAAGACTGGGAAGGAGGAGAACTTGGGGCTGCCCTGGTGTGTTAGTGGGGTTGTTTATGGGGTTGCAAGTTTGGTCCTGTTTGGGATGAGGGTGCCTGGATAGATGGGATGACGGAATAGTGGAAGAGCAATCATACTGCAGATAATGCTGAAAGTAATGCTGAAAGTAGTGCTGAAAGTAATGCTGAAAGTAATGCTGAAAGTAATATTAAAAGTAATTGCGAAAGGCAATGTGTTGGGTTGATGTGTTAATGTGTTAATGTGTTAATGTGTTTTAAGGTCAGAAAAAAACATCATGACAGTGATATGAATGCCGATCAAAAGATCGGAAGTAATGACGGGATAGAGCAATACCAACACCACAAATCGGCCAAAAACCAAACAATCACCCCCTCCTCGCAACTTCAAACAGGAAGTCATACCCCGGACCCACCCCCTTCTCCCACTCCTCTGTTCCGATCTCCACACCCAAATCATGTAAATGCTCTCCTCCATCAACCTGCAACATTTTGCACTCGACACCCCTGATCTCCGCCCATTCCAAAAAGCTCTTTGCACCACTAATAGGAGCAATCTCATCGGCTGTACCGTGGATGATGTATGTCGGGACGGTATAGTCGCCGTCCAAGATCCTTCTCTCTGGACTGATGGACGCCACTTGTTCTGGCGAAATGGGACCATTGGGGGATGAGAGGCCATTCAAAAGGAGAGGGAGGCCAGTGCCATACTTGAAGAGGGAGAGGACTAGATCTGAGCGGGGATCGCCATGGCGAAGCCAGCCCAGGTCGCGCTCTTCGGTGGGGACCGAAAAGGTCGAGGAGCGGGCGTGGTAGGTTGTGATCTTGTCAAAGTTTAGCTACTCGTTCATCCTGTTGACATCTTAAGAAGGGAACTTACAGGTGTGCGTGGAAGACTCTCGATGATTTTATCGAGAGATGTCTTCCCAGTTGGGACTGTGCTCAAGCGAGGTCTATCCAGCTCTGCTTCCAACAGGACAATCAGTTTCAAAATATCATACGAAGTCAAGTTTGTAGGGCAAGAGAAAACATCGACTCACTACCAGACTCAAAATCATAAGGGGCATAAAGGCTCAATACCGCCGTTGGAGGTGGTGTTGAGTTCTCTCGAGTTGTCCACCCGAGAGACATCGCCAAATGCCCCCCGCTCGACCATCCTATAACTACCACTTTGCTTGCGTCCACATTGTCGAACCCACGGCTTTCGCTGATCTGCGGTAGCTTGGTCTTACACCACTGATAGGCAGACAATACATCCGCCATAGGGCCGTCGATGAGGTTGACTTCCGGGCAGAGCCGGTAGTCGATGCTAACGGGGAGGAAGCCATTGACGAGGAGATGGCGGGTTTGGGCTGGACGGATGGCCTTCCGGGACAGGGTCATGTGGCCGCCGCCATGGATCATCAGAGCTGCCAGGAGAATATGTTAGATCATGTTGTCGAAGAACAGGCCTGAGGTGGATATCTTACCGATGGGCATTGGGTCATTCTGTCGTGGCCCAGGCACAGGGAAGTAAATATCTGCGTGAATCTTTACCCCATCCACCTCTTTATACACCATTGTTTCCAAGGTATACCCATCTGACCTCTCCACACTTTTCGCCGGCATGGGTAATGGGACATCACTCCAAACCCTATCACACCCCACAAGCAATCGCTGTGTCTGCGCTTCAAGTGTCTTCCCCGTTGAGTAACCCACCCACGAAAACCCCGCCTTCTCGAAAGTCTCCATCCACCATTCAGCCGGTTGCAAGGGATACGCCGTCCGCCCTTCGGCATGCCACCACCCATCCAGCAGCCCAAAAGAGACATCATACCAGTCAATCGCCTTTGTAACCTCAGAAAGCACAAGAACCCCTCCAGCCTTGAGCGTCTCTCTCAACCTAGAACACGATGCCTTCCTGTTGGTGGTCGCATGTACACAATTAGTCCCAATTACAAGATCAAACCTTCCCCTGAACTTATCCGGAATCTCCTTCTCGAGGTCCAGCGTGGAGTATTCCAACCAGGGATATTGTCTGAACTTGGCTTTGGCTTTCGATACCAGGCCAGGTGAGATATCGGTGAAGATGTATTGCACTTGTGTCCCTGCGATGGAGAGGGCTTCTGCGAGACGTCTGGTTGTACCGCCTGTGCCGGCACCTACTTCTAGGATACGGACCGGGTGTTTGGCGTTTCGGAGCAGCTCGAGTACAAAAATGACAAGCTGCTCTGTCATGGTGGCTAGCATAGGTGATTTGGCGTAGTATGACTCCATAATTTCGAGGGATGCGGGAGTCCCGAACATAATGGAGACTGCGTTAGCTTTGCCGGTCAGACAGTCGGCTAAGTGGGGGCCGGTCAAGGATAACAAAGCTGTTTCGTCTTTGTAACCTGGCTGCTGGTTCTGGAGATCGTGGAGGAGTGCAGACGACGAGGGGAATTGGTCTAGCGGTCTGTCTCCACGGGTAAACGTGCCTTGTTCATCGTCTATCAGGACGATGCCATGGTTTGCGAGGATTTGCCAGAGCCTCGACACCAGTCTGTCGGACTTAGTTGTGTCGTGGGGGATTTGTGGGATTCGTCGGCCAGTGGCAACGCCTGATATATCGACTCCGAGGGAGGCAAAAGCCTCCAGGATGTAAGCTACTGTGAGCCAGTCCTGAAGGGGAGCCACATGCTTCCAGTATTCCAGGAAGCCTCGGTTCGCAGCCGAGTTGTTGAAGCGCTCGTCTGTGATCTGGAGAGAAAGAAACGGGCTTTGTGTGAGGGAGCTTTTCGGCTCATCGAATGAATCATCACTTGTCCCAGATTGCCCCTCCAAGTTCGCCTTAGGACTTTGTGGCATTGGAATGTCAATACCAATGGACGCGACCAAATCCTTAACCGTGCTGTCGGCGAAAATGTCTTCGAGACGGACTGAGAAATTGTGTTCCAGTTCCTGTTGGAGTTCGATCATGGAAAGAGAGTCGATACCTAATTCGCAAAGAGCGGCAGCAGGTGATATTTCTTCAGCCTTGGCCCCTGAAAGCTCAGCCAATATCTGCAAAAGCTTTGCGTGGTCGGAAATGGTATTGGAAGCGGTGCCTGGGGCGCTGATGGCATGCACTGAATGTGGCTGAGGTGCGAGGTTTGCCAATGAATGAGGAAGAGAAGACTTTGATGCCAGGTGTCCCAGACGTTGAGCCAGAGTTTCCACCGTACTCTCCACAAGCCCGTCAAAGTCGATGACTAGGTTCAGTTTGGAAGATAGCTGTTCAGTGAGCTCAACTGAGGCCAAGGAGTCCAACCCCAGTTCCGACAGGATTGTGTCATGGGGAATCGTGAACTTGTCGACACCGGTGCACTCGGCGATAAGTTCTTTCAATGTCTCAAAGACAAAATCTGGCGTGTCTGCATCCGAAGGAGAAGTCGACGACGGTGGTGTGTTGAACCCCGATGTTGTGACGGATGAAGAAGTCGACACCACGCTTGGCTCTTGAGGGGGTGTTATCCTCAAATTATTGGAAGACGCTGCCGACCCAGCAGCCACATCCAAAGATCTCTCCAGTTTCGATATCAACACCTTGGAAAATCTGCAACCATAGAATGCTGCTACTACCTCTTTTCCATCCTCATCCAACACAAAAACGTCCCCGACAAAGTCCGTCAAATCAAACTTGGTGTACACCGTCCGCGTCTTCGAAAGCTTGACCATTGGGCTAATTACAGCACGATCGACTCCCACCATGACAGCAACTTCCTCTCTGGCAACAGCATCACTTGTGTTCACCAACAGCCCAGCGACCTGAATGCAAACGTCCAAGAGAACGGCATCACACATCTCCCATGCCGTGCTATCATCGCGTCCCGGTTGATCATTGGGCAAGGAAATGGTAGCCACTGCCTCGTTTTCATTCAGAGCGATAGTCTTGATGCCCTTGAAGAAATCGTCATAGTCGACAACGCAAGAGAAAAGGTTGTAGGCTCGGGTTGACTTGAAGTTCTCGGATTCTTCTTCCTTCATGACCTTCTCTATTGAGCCAGAGAGCAGGCGCTGGAGGCTTGATAGCATCGAAGTTTCGTCCGAGAGCAGAGATAGGTTCCCACTGACATGCGACGTCTTCTTGGATAGTGATGGGTTGGAAGCGGTAGACAAGGAGAGGCTCCATGATGAAGAGGTACCTTCGGCTTGTTCTAGCTGTAACACTGCCTCGCCCGCTGGCGATGCGCCTAGTGGAGCTTGAAAACGTACTTTCTCGAAGACAAGCGAGGCATCCCCTATTGAAGAGTCCGGGAGGAGCTGTTGCAAGGCCATGACTGCAGCTTCCATGTACAAAGATGCCGGACACAGAGGTCTCAACCGTACCATGTGGCCACGAACAAGCTTGGAAAAGCGATCGCACTTTGTGTTGACGGTGAACTCGGCTGTGTTGGAGGTCTTTTGCTTCATGGTGACAAGCTGTGGGGGGGATGTTGGTGTGAGAGTTGGGATCTCTCGGCCCGAAGAGAGCGACCGCTGCATTTCGATAACACGATCAACGTTTTCGAGCCAGTGCTCTGTTTGTTGAAACTTATTTGGTGGTAGCCACAGTGGTACCCACATGGGCTTGCATCCAGACGGCGGTAAAAAGCTCCAATGGGAGAGGAACAGCCCGCTTCTCCAGAGACTGGACACAGTTGTCCCGACTGCATTTGTGCCAACGGTTTGTATCTTGAAGGCCTGAAAGGTGTGGACATCGGGTTGTGAGCATGCCTTGCGGGCCATGTTGATGACAGGGCTATCCATCCCCGCTTCCATCCAGATGCATGATCCAAGATCCTTCTCTATCTTCTGTACCGCGTGGTAGAAGAAAACCGGATCTCGCGCATGCTTGGTGATATAAGATCCAGGACTGTCCCTTGGCGAGATGAGTGGTTCCGTTGTACAAGTGTAGAGTGGAATCTTGGGCTCGTTCCACGTCAGAGATCGGGCAACCAACTCCAGCTCTTCCAGAATTGGCGCCGCCAAAGACGAGTGAAATCCATGGCTGGTTGCCAGACGCTGATGTCTAATTCTCTTCAGGCTCGGTACTGTCTGTAGCAAATCCTCAATGGCAACAATTTCGGCAACGGTCCCGACCGCAACAAGAGACGTTGTTGCATTGCGACAAGCAATCTCAGGCCAATATTGTTCCGACAGTAGCGCCTGAATTTCATCAAACTCCTGAACGGAACAGTTCAATGCCAACATGGACCCCTTCTCAGGACCCCACTTTGTTTCAACCAGGCGGCCACGTGTTGCAACCAGCTTGATGGCATCGGAAAGACAGAGCACGCCGGAAATGCACAGTGCCGTAAGCTCTCCGAGGCTGTGGCCCACGACGGCCTGGGGCTTGAGTCCAGCATCGATCCATGATCGGGCGCAGGCGTACTGTACGGCGAAGATGCTGACTTGCAAGGTCGCTATGTCATCGATGGGTTGCGTCTGAAAGATGGCAGGGATAATCGGAGAAAAGCCAAGTGTCGTGAGCTCTGCATTGCAGGCATCGATGTACGATCGGAAGACAGGGAAGCTGTCGTAGAAGGATCGGTCCAGGGCGACTTTATTGTCGGGTTGTCCGCTGAAGGCCAAAACCGATGGCAGTGGAGATGTCATAGTGAATGTTGGAGGGGAGGACTCGAGGAAGGTGGCGGCCTGTTGGATCGTAGTTGACGATATGCTGGCCATGTACTTGTGTCGTTGTCGTTTCTGGTTCAAGGTGAAAGCGACTTCCGCCGTTGTTAAACCTGCTCCAGAACGTGAGCGGAGAAAAGTGGCGAGGGCTCGAGCATTTTGGTGTAAATTTTCTTCCGATGTGCCACTGACAAGGAGAGGAAAGAGCATTGTGTCTTCCTTCCCTCCCGGGTTCCGTTCCTTCCTTGTCCCTGGCATCTCACAGCAGATAAGCGCACCATTCGAACCTGCCGCACCGTAACTGTTGACAAGCGCTGCCCGAAATGGCAAGTCCCAGTTCATGACGTCCTTCGCAATTGCCATTTCATCTTTCTCCAAGGGCGGGATTTTGGGGTTCAGCCGGTGATGATTTGCCTGCCCCGGAATCTTTCCATGCTTCAACATCGCCAAAACCTTCAAGACTCCCGCCACGCCCGCTGCCGTCTCGCAATGCCCGATATTTCCTTTGACTGAGCCCAACCACAGCTTGTTGTTGTTTCCTCGATCTTCTCCCCCGAGAACAGTTCTGACACTCTCCACTTCCAGCGGATCCCCCGCCTGTGTGCCCGTTCCATGAGCCTCAACATAGCTGACCATCTGCTTCTCCAGCCCCGCCTGCTCCAACACCTTTTTGTACAGCCTCTTCTGCGCGTCCATTTCCGGCACGGTAATCGAACATGACTTGCCCCCTTGGTTGGTCGCTACACCTAGGATCACACCCATAATCAAGTCACCGTCCGCCAACGCATCTTTCAGTCGCTTCAACACTAGCAACCCCGCCCCGTCAGACCGACAATACCCATCCGCCTTCTCGTCAAAAGGCTTACACTGCCCCGTTGGAGACAGAAACCCCGCTTTGGCCAGATCGAGGTAGTTGTTTACTCCAGTGATGAGATTGATACCACCTGTCAGCGCCATGCGGCACTCGCCGGACTGAATGGCCTTGCAAGCTCTGTTGATTGCCGCAAGAGAGGAGGAACAGGCAGTGTCAATCACCTCTGCTGGACCAGACCAACCATAATGGTAGCTGATCCGACCACAGAGAAAGGCGCGGATGGTGCCGGTTGAGGTGTAGGCTGTTGGCGCGTGGGAGTTGGTGTTGTCGAGGTACTCGACGAAGCTAGCGCCGATGAAGCAACCTACGTTGTCGTCTGACTCGGAGTTGGAGGTAAAATGCCCAGAGCAGTCGAGAGCCTCGTGAGATAGTTCGAGGAGGAGGCGTTGCTGAGGGTCTAGGGAGGCTGCTTCCCGGGGAGAGATGTTGAAGAAGGCATTGTCGAACGTTTTGATGTTGGAGAGAAAGTTGCCGTAGAACTTTCTGGAGTGGGTAAAGGGGCTTTGGGCCGAAGCACGGAAGGTCTTGGGGAGGTTGAAGCGGTCGGTGGGAAGTTCTTGGCTGCAGTCAGTGTTATTGGCGAGAAGGCTCCAAAGCTCCTCGAGGTTATTTGCGCCAGGCAGGCGACATGATGCGCCCACTATTGCGATGGCATCGTCTGGGAGTGTCGGTATTTGGTAGGAGGGCCGAGGAGTGATAGGCTTGATCAAGGTGTGGGCTTGGATCTTGGTGATCCGAACGCTTCGTTGGAAGAAGGGTGTTAGGGGCACACAGTCTGTCAAACCGAAGACAACGACGGAATGTGTGTTGACTTCCGATTGGCTCAGGTCGTCGGCGACATGGCTGAGAAGGTTGAACCACTCGCACCTGGATGCCAGGATGGTGCTGATAACCTCTTCCGTCAGGGAATCAACCTCGAACAGCGTCTCGCCGTTCTTGTTAGATCTGACTGGGACTTGAAGCTTTGAGGCATCGGGAAGCTGAAAACCAGGAGTATCCCGACAAAGATTGGAAAGCTCTGCCGCAAGTTCAGCGTTTTCTGGGTTGTGGACCTTGCCGGTCACTTCCATCTTTTGCACCTGGAGACCTCGATCATGAGCAAAGCGGTATAGCTCATCCAGTGTATCGACTGGTCCAACAATGCTGATCGATCTTGGGTCTGTTATTGCCGATATGTAAGTTCCCGGAAAGCTGTTGACCAACTCCTCGCCTTGACCCTCATGCTTGAGGCGAAGGGCGAGTGTCGTACACCCATCCTCAGAGTTGCTTTCATCGGCAGCCTCAGCATACGCCCCGATCCCAATGAGCACACGTAAAATCGTTGCCGTGTACTCTACCACATCAGCCTCGTCCCTGGCACATGCAATGGCGATCGCTGCCGGTAGTCCTCCACAGTAACCCTGGATCCCGCCTCCTGCATGGCCCACTTCTCTCAAGAAGTCTTGATGGGAAAGCCGATGGAAGTCCAAGTACCGCAGATACTGACCAATCTGGAGAATTGTCAACAGCGGAAGAGCAATTATTCCAGACCGGATTTTTGCCAAGCCTTCAGACGTCCCTGTCGTGGCCCAGTCGTGGAGTAGATTGATATATTCTGGCCCGTGAGATAGTCCCCTGACATCTTGTCTTTGAGCCGCAAATATTTCCCATGTCCCATCACCTTTCAAAGACGAGACGCATTGCAGAAGTGCTTGCCCGTGCCTATTGTGATTCAGAAAGGAATGAAGGCCGGCAAGATAATGTTCATCAGGGGCTCGAGCTTGGGGACAGAGGAAAGCTGCCGACAACGGGACTCTCTGTGGTTGTTCATGAGCTCCGAACATCGCGACAGTAGACTGGATGGTGGACCGTTGAGAAAGAGAATGTAGGGTATGTCTCGGACCCTCAAATTCCTTTTGTCAAAGATTGCACGGATCTGCCGGAGGCAGAGCGGCTGAGGTATGCCTAGTATGGACTTACACAGTCCCGTCGAGACTGCGCCCAGAGACCTCGGCTAATCAACCGTTGGTACTATAGTTGTGATACCTTATATGGCAGCCCTACGGGGCGGCGGCAAGAATGATTACGGCAAGCCCCTGAACTAGTACCTTTTGATCAGCATGCCCGTGTCGGGTTTCTCATGATTCCCGGCATAGGTATACCGTTGTGGAGCAAAACGGTCTCGATTGGGCCATAGTTACGGACAAACTCACCGGGTTGGTACTCAGTCCCAGATGCCAAGATGTGGCCAGGGCATGGGATGTGCCGGGCTTGCAGATTGTGGCGCTAGCGAGCGTTGAACGTTACATGTTGTACCCCAGGCATTCCAGTGGCACGGTTGATCATGCCGAGGGCAGATAACAGCCAAATTGGGAAGTGAACTGAAAGGGAAGCTTGACGATGACTTTCTCTCCTGTCGTCGTCGTCCTCCAGACCCAAGCGGCACCCATCATGGCGCTCATTCCTGAGTACCGTTCTTTGCCAAACACCACGCTTGCTGCGTATTTTGTGGGGGCCTATGTCTTGGTGAGAACATCCAAGAGTCGATACGTAGACCATAATGCTGATGGATGAGTATAGTACAGAATAATCTTCAGCATCTACCTCATCTTCTTCCACCCCCTCGCCAAATTTCCAGGGCCAAAAACATGGGCAGTCTCGCGCATTCCCTGGGCACGCCGCGTGATCAAAGGAGACATCTGGCAAGTCCTCGACCAGCTCCATCTCCAATATGGCCCCGTAGTGCGCATCGCCCCAGATGAAATCACCACCATCTCCCCAGACGCCTGGAAAGACCTCTACGTCACCAGACCACTCCTTCCCAAGGATCCCTACAGCCAAACCCCGCCCTTGAACGGTGCCCACTCTCTCTTCACTGCCGCAGATGACACCCACAAACGCATCCGCGGCGCCATCGTCAATGCCTTCTCTGACAAGGCCCTCCGCAACCAATCCCCCATCATCGAACACCACGCCACCCGGCTGATTGAGCGTATCCACCGTGAAAAGGTCAAGTCTCCCAATGGCATCATCAACCTCCAAAAGTTGTTTGGTTACGCAACCTTTGACACCATCACCGACCTCTCCTTTGGCGAGTCCTTCGACGGTCTCGAAGGGGACAAGACCGGGCAGGAAAACTCCATGATTCAAAACTTCTTCTTCCACGCCAAGTTCAGCACTATTCGCAACTGCCTCACTAGATTCGCGCCGCTTGACATCTTCCTCGGTCTTTTCCTGCTGGGGAAAACAAGAGCGAGCAGGACGAGGAACTGGAAGAATGCAGTTGACAAGATTGAGCGGAGGCTGGCCAAGGGGGATGTGAGGGATGATTTTTTGACTCCGGTGGTGGGGAGGATAGATGAGACGGGGAGGAAGGGGATCACGAGCAAGGAGCTGACTACGAATGGGCTGGCGTTTGTGATTGCGGATTGTCAGTTGAGTACTGTTGCGCTGGCTACTGCTACGTACTTTTTGCTGA
Organism: Apiosordaria backusii; assembly: GCA_030549205.1. Classification (NCBI taxonomy): domain Eukaryota; kingdom Fungi; phylum Ascomycota; class Sordariomycetes; order Sordariales; family Lasiosphaeriaceae; genus Apiosordaria; species Apiosordaria backusii. Next base: position 772,737 of record JAUKTV010000014.1, read on the forward strand.
GGGAGCCGAAGCAGTGGAAGAGGTTGGCGGAGGAGGTGAGGGGGAGGTTTGTGAAGGGGGAGGAGATCACGGTTCAGTCTACGCAGGGGATGGTTTACTTGGAGGCGGTGATCAACGAGACGTTGAGGATACGGCATCCGACTCCTATCAGCTTGCCGCGGGTTCTGCCCAAGGAGGGGAGGGTGGTGGGTGGGGTTTTCGTGCCGGGGAATACGGTTGTTGGGATCAATCTGCAAAATATTCAGACGAGCCCGACGCTGTGGGTTGAGCCAGAGGTTTTTCACCCGGAGAGGTTTCTCCCCAAAACGGATGAGAGGTACGAGGAGAGGTTTGAGGGGGATGTGAAGGAGGCGTTTATGCCTTTTTCTACGGGGGTGAGGAATTGTATTGGGTCCAAGTGAGTTTACTTTTTGTTGTTGTCGAAGCATGGTTGAGAATCCTTTACTGATGTTTTCTAGGGTGTTTCTGGCACAGGCTCGCGTTTTCCTCGCCAGATTGGTCTGGACTTTTGACTTGGAGATGCAGGGTGGGCAGGAGGATTGGTTGGATCAAAAGGCGTTTTTGGTGTTTGAGCCGAAGCCGCTTTTTGTGAAGCCTACCTCTAGGTGATCTATCTCTCTATTAGTTTCAAAGGTCGATAGATTGTAAACATGCACACTTTCTTGGCATTTTTCTTTTCTCTTTCCTTCATTTAGTGGCTTTGTCTTGTCACTAACTTTGATCAGGGTTAGGGTCAGTTGAGGGACTCAGGGGAGCAGGCCAAAGAGATAAACAGGGGTTAGGGTTTGATACTACAAGTCCAATTCCCACTGACAGTGCCCAACCTTTGTGCAGCTGCCTGTGACTTCTCGGATAGTAAGTACTGTTCGATGCTTTTGTCCCGTCTGCGCCGCAAGCCGGAACTCCAGTGTCTTACTGCAGAATTCCGAGGGTAGCATTGAGCGATAACAAAACCCGCCGGTTGACCAATGATAGCTTTAAGCAACCCACCGGGCCGCCGGTGCGGCACAGAAATAACTTTCAGCGGCACAGCACCGCCTCCTCGTTTTTGGTGCTTGTTTGTGTTAAAGTTCCATTCGGTGCTGTGAGGGAGCGGCGCTGCACACCGCACACGGCTTACGAGATCAGTACCACATTATCACACCACTGCGCCGCCGGGTGATGAGTTGATTGCGGTACATAGAGGGGGGTCGGAGTGCAGGGAGGAGGCGCAGCACCGGGGACATGGAGGTGGAAATGGGAAAGCGGCCGCACACCCGGTTGTTCGGTGGGATATCGGAGGGATCACCGGAGGGGACTGTTGGCTGAGGGGAATGTATGTAAGGGACAGATCGATCGACCCAATGGATTGGGGTTGATTGAAGACGTGGAGGTGGGATCAGCGGCGTGTGGTGTTGAGTGAGGCACAGAACTTTACGAGTGATGAGATTGAGGGCGTTGCTTCGGGTGATATACTGACTTTAGTCTAGGACATTCAGTCCCTATCATGGCTTCGCAAGCATCTCCTTCCTTTCTGGAGCTATCAAGGGTGATTTTTTGTCGGCGCCAGTGAAACTCTTGGTTTGTGAGCAACCAAATAAGTGCGGCGCAACGATTTATCGACTGTCTTCTTGTGAAAACGTGTTCTGAGGATTTCGTGATGATTTATGCGTAGCCAGTTGTGGAAAGACTGCCAGTTCTTCACGCTTGATGCCTCGTCAGTCATACCGAATTTGGGCACGACGTGAGCACTTTCGTTCCTCAGAACAATTGCCAAGGAGGTATATAGTATTTTTAGGAGTAAAGTGAGACTTCAAGCCAGCGAGGATGTTAGGAGTCAACTGACGGGTTCATTCCAACCTGGACATCAAGGCTTCTGCCTGTTGGCATCATGTAAAACAGTTCCGATGTTGTAAAAGCATCACCAATCTCCCTGCTTTGTCAGGGCGATGTAGAATTCCCTCTCCACAAAACAGGGGTCTCAGGGCCTCAGGGTCGAGTAGAGCCGAGCATTGATCTGTGCTACGTAACGCCGTAACGGGATGTCTCGGCAGACTCGGCATTCACTACACTCTCCCTAACAACTCCAAAACTGGAGCCGTCACGATACAGGCCACCACAATGACCCAACTTATCGACGTCCATCATCACTTCCTCCCAGAAGAGTATGTCAAAGGTCAGTAACCCCCTCATTCCCTCCATCAAACAAACAAAATACTAACCTCCAAACCCCAGCCTGGAAAGCCTCAGGCACCATCCCCCCAGGCCTCACCCCCCCAAAATGGACCCCAGAAGAAGACCTCGCCTTCATGAACCGCAACTCCATCACAACCTCCATCCTCTCCCTCAGTGCGCCCGGCCTCACCCCCCTCCACCCACCCACCTCCCAAGCCCCCTTCGCCCGCAAAATCAACACCCTCGCCGCCTCCATCGTAGAATCCAACCCCACCCGCTACGGCTTCTTCGCCACCCTCCCCATCTCCCCCTCTTCCATCCCTCTATCTGTCACCCTCTCAGAACTCTCCCACGCCCTCGACTCCCTCTCCGCGGAAGGTGTAACCCTCTTCACAAGCTACGAAAACCTCTACCTAGGCAACCCCTTCTTCCGTCCCCTCTGGAATGAACTCAACCTTCGCTCAGCGGTAGTCTTCATCCACCCCGCCTCACCACCATCATCCCCCTCCCCATCATCATCATCAGTGGGTGTCCCACCGCCAATTATTGACTTCCCCCACGAAACCACCCGCGCAGCGGTCAGCCTCATCACCTCCAACATCATCCGTGACTTCCCCAACGTGAAAATAATCCTCTCTCACGGCGGGGGGACACTCCCCTTTGTCGCAAACAGAATCGCGAACCTGGGTGCCGATGCTGGGGTTTTGCCACCGGGGAAAACAGCAGAGGAGTTCATCGCCGAGGCAAAGACGTTTTACTTTGATTTGGCGCTGACGGCCTTCCCCGGGGCGATGGAGTTGGTGTTGGGGTTTGCAAAGCCTGGGAGGGTGCTGTATGGGAGTGACTACCCTTTTTGTAGGGAGGGTACTGTGAGGAGGCAGATAGACAATTTGAGGGAGGTGGATGAAGCGGGGGAGATTCAGGCGGGGGTAGTAGGGGGCTTGTTTCCTCGGTTCTTGGCTGGAAGGGGTGACACAGAGGAAAGATAGTAACAGCGAATAGTTAATACCTAGAGTGGCCTACTTTTGGCGCTACATACATGAAACCACATTACTGAGATCAGTACCATTATTATCAAAAACCATCCCGAAAGGCAAAGTAGGTACCTATGTTCAGAAAAGAAATATCGGGTATCATGTTGCATCATTCTCTCGTTGCTAATACATGTGGATTTTGGCTAATACATATGAATATTCAAAAAAAGAAAAAGACAAGGAACGTTTCATAAAACATATCATAACACATCAAACCATCTGGCCGCTCTTCTCCCTGCTGCCACTTCGCGGGTCGGGATCGAGATTCGCCATGGTGATGAACTGAGGCTCTGGCCCATTCTGCCAGTCATTCTCGCTGCTCTGCTTCTGGTAATTATGGTTCCAGTTCTCGTTGATAGCGGTGACGCTCGACGTCGAGGCCGTCGTAGCCAAGATTGGCCAGGTCTTGAGGTTGTTCCCGCTAAATCCTGAACTACCACCACTTGGACCGCTGTTGTTACCGCTTGATTTCTTGCCTGTGCCGCGGCCGCGGGAGGTGAAGAGAGAGGCAAGACTGCGGTGGTTGATCGCGCGAGCGGTCAGCTGGTGGATCGCTGGACCGCACAGGGCGATGATGGCAAAGGGGCCCTCGAGCATGGACAGATACAACAGTGGCACCAAGTCCCATCCGGGGTCAGCAGGTGGGGCAACATTCAGGATGGATGGCTTGATGGCAATGATGATGAATCTTGCCAGAGACAAGAAGGCAGAGCTGTGGAACGCGTTAGTTGATGTTTTGGCTTGATAGTGGAGACACAAAAGCTCACCAGTAACCAAAGAGAAAGACGCCAGTCACACCAATCTTCTTTTTCGCTGACATGCGAAGCCTCCAGATGATGGGCATGGGGAGCAGAAGCACCCAAAGATCCAAGCCTGCGTTGATGAAGGCTGAGGCATAGTACCAAGGGATGTTCTCCCAGCATTCACCATCAATCATGGGGTCCATGTTCTTCGCAATAGGATTGCAAAAGGTCCTGTTAAGTCTATTAGATGGTGTCTTGGACCTGAACCTCAAGATAAACATACCATGGGTAAATGCTGAGAAAGATCCACCAGACCGTGCATACCGCAGCCGTGATTTTCAGGACTATGCCAAAACGAGGCGATGACTTGTCAAATAGACGGCTGTAAAGCAGCAAGGCGCTGATTTTGATGCCCCAGATTGTGGCAGCGTAAAAGACGAGCCCGACGCGTTGGGACTGGATTTGTGGCTTCAGATGCTCCATGGGAACCACCCACCAGTGCTTCCCCAAGCCCACCGTCGTCATGTAAACCATGAGGCCCATAAAGGTGTGTGAGAAGAGCAGCGTGCCGAGCATTGCCCAATCATCCCACCACCACACCAATGTTGAGGCCACAAGGCGAGACCAGAATCTCATGGCGACGGCGAGGGTCGACACGGTGATGCCCACGACGGCAACGGCCACGACCGAGGGCCCTCGGTCGGCGGCGCTGACGGCCGGGTCGATGGCGGTGAAGTCAAAAGACTCCATATTCGCTATTGGTGTATGTATTTCTGTTGGTAGTAGGGAAAAAGCCGTTGGCGATTCCAACTACAAAAGCACAGACGCAGTTGAACCAAAGGTAGAATCGCGTGCGGGAGTGCCGGATCAAAATGCAGTGGTCCGCGATCAACTGCTTGGCATGGTGAGACCAGGTTTAAAGTGTCTTTAATGAAGGGCTCAATGAGCGCCACGGAATGGCCAGACCATGCAGGGCCATGCTGAGAATAGGTCTTATCTGCAGAGTCTGCAGATCGGTACCACAGTAGACGGATGATAGGCGGCAGCTGATTTGGCGAAATCGGACCGCGCCGCAAGGGAGCTTAGACTATTCGCGGCGTCAACGAATCCACGGCTGATACCTCGAATTGCGGCGCAGCTCCAAGGGAACATTGTGTGTTGGTTCGAGTTCGGGTTCGCTCGAATGTCTCGAGATATTGGATATTCCGCTTTCAGGCTGAAGTGCTCGTAGAACTCTTCTAAGGTAAGCACCAGAGAAGGACCATTGTGTTTAAGTGGGGAATGGCCACAACAATGCCCCATTTACATACAGGAAATGCCCAAGCATGAAGACGTTGCACACATTGCGGGGCGTCAACAATGTGCTTGTTTTTGGTTGGAGGGTTAGGGGTCTGAGTACGTATGCAGATCAATAAGCCCCCGCAGAGCACGGATTAACCTTCAGTTGCAGTACCGTCCCAGTCCTCCAGTCGGTAAGGCATCCAAAATGTGATTCCACCGTCGAACCGGAGTCGCCTTTGGGACACATCTCAGCAACAAGCCCGGACCGGACGGAAAAAAGAAAATGAACGAACTGCCGCACATGCAGTCATCTGCGGGGAAGCGGGCGGCTTGCGATCGCTGCCATGGGCTTAAGATGCGCTGTGTGGTCGACCAGACTGACGGGTCCGGCCAACGACGGTGTAGGCGCTGCCATGGCGCACGAGTTGCCTGCAACTACAGTGTCCCAGGACGATCTGGTCGCCCACCAACAAAGCCTGGGGGCCAGATCCTCACTACCCAAGGCACCGGGACCGGGACCAACAACACACGCCCAGGCTTGGTATCGACCCCATCATCCCTCTTCAGCAGCATTCAAGTTGCTCCATCATTGGCATCCACGGTTGATACCCAGGTATATGCTTTTGCTCAGAAGACTCCGGTCTCGCCTCGGTCAAACTCCTGGACCGACACAGTTGCTCTCCTCCAACCAGAGTCCTACGCAACGTCGCCATGGGACTCGCTTCCCCACCAGGATGACTGGATGGGTGGTCAGAGCCTCGTAGAGCACAGATATCTCGACCATGGCAACCAAGCCCAGCCAAATATGCACCCCACACGCCCAATACCGGCAGTTGCGGGCATGGATTCGTCTCCCCAGACCCAGGCCAGCACCGGTACCCTTGAACTATCGCCAGACGACCGACCACGCCAAGCGTCAACCAGCACTTCATCCATTGCTAGCCCGCCAGAAGCCAGATATGACGGGCAGCAATACCTGCAGCGCCTCTCCGAGTTCAACGTCCGGCTATCCCACCCGGTGGGTCTCACCCCGGACGGCAGCGCATCCTCCCGCGTAAGCCCGGGTCAACTCGAGCACGCTGCTACGCATGTTTTGTCCAGTTCCACGGCATTCCTCGAACTGATCGGCTACCCTTCCTCCGGCATGCCTCCCAGCCCTACCCCCGACATGGCTGCGCGTCTGCAGCTGCTAGTGTCGTACATGCGTCTGACGGAGCTGCACTATGGCTTATACGCTGCTGTTTACGGCTATCTCAAGCACACCCCACCGAATGCCGGCGAGAGACCGCCAGATCTTGGTCTTTCTCTGTCTGGGGTGGCACTTTGCCCCTCCCCTCGATTTCAGATGCAGATTCTGCTGCAGACGGCCACTCACTATTTATGCTTGATCCAGGAGGCCCTTGGGTTGCCTGCACCATTGCAGTTGAAGGCATTTAGACAGCCAGGATCGGCACATGGGACCGCCTCCGAGAAAACAAACCTGCTGGGTCAGCCGGGATCGGCGGAAACGGCCATGTTGGTGCACACCCTGATGATGCATGATCAGGAGAGCAGATTGAAGGGTATGATGGACATGCTGGAGAGACTCAAGACCGAGTTTGGGATTGTCGTGATGTTGGGGATGCCATAGCAGTTCATTTACCTTTAACATCATTATCCACGTACATACATAATTACACTTCTAGCTACTACGCCTTCACACACTCCAAAATACTCATCCCTATCCCCTTCCCCATAACCACTTTCCCCACCTTCAACCCCGCCCTCGACACGATCCCCTCCCACTCCTGCAGCGTCCTCTCCTTCCCGCTGATCCCCATCATGGCCAAATCCAACGCATAACTGAAAGGGGGACTCTCCCCAGAAACAAGCACCATCTCCACGATCAGCACCTTGCTGTCCTTTTCCATCACCGACTGGATCCTTTGCAGGATGTTTACACACTCGTCGTCCCCGTAGTCGTGCAGACACCTCCTGAGTAGATACCCCTTTGCCCCTTTGACCGGCTGCTCACGGTGGAAATCGATCCCCATTTTCTTCACCTCTTTTAACAGCACCCCGTTTTCGTTATTTTTGGCTTTGGCAGAAACAGCAGCTATGACCTCCTCCCTGTCCTGTAGGACACATCTCCCGGGGTTTAGTCTCTTCTCCCAGGATAGAATACCAGCGAGGGTATGCCCCGCCCCACCGCCCACATCCACAATCTGCACCCTTTCCCCATTTCCCTCGTCATCCCCCTCCCAAACCCAAGTGAAATCATATCTCTCGTTTGTTTGATCACCACCACCTGGCCCGTCAAGCTGCCGACAAGCCATAAACTCCTGCGTCTTGGTCATGGCCTGCATGAAAATCCCCATGAGCTCCGTATTTTGGTTCATAATCTCAAACACCGTCTTCTCCGGCTGCCCCTTGGCGAACGCGTAGGGAGTGTGGGATTTCTCCCGGGGTAGGTGATGCCGGCCGTAGTGGGCGTAGTACTCTGGGGTTCCGGCTTCTTGGGGGAAGTCCTCGTAGAGAATCAATTTCATGGTGGAGCGAAACAAAGGGTTGAGGGCGATGGGGAGGGAGCGGGGGGTGTGGGAGGCGTGGTTGAGGGTGGGAGAGGAGAGCATCCCCGTGGAGATGAGGAGGCGGGTGAGGCGGGCTGGGCAGAAATGTTAATAATGTTCTGGGAGAAAGGAAGGGTGGGGGCGGCATACAGATGAGTTCAACGTCTGCGTCGAGTTTCTTTGCTAGGTCTTCAAATGAGATGGCTCCCTCGGTGGGGATGGCTTCAAAGGCCTCCCATTTGAGAAAGAGGCGCATGACGATGATTTCGACCTTGTTGACGACGAAGTGGACGTAGAGCTCTTGCTCGTCTTGGGCGGCGTGGATGATGGATTGGGCGGTGCGGATTACGGACTGGCGGGTGGCATTACCGGATTTAACCTCATCCAAGAGGTTTTGGCAGAGGGGAGTGAGGGCTTCATGGTTGAGTGGTGGTGACATTTTGAGGTGGAGTTGCAATAAGTGAGGATATGGGGTGGGTGTTGTGGACGTGATCCGAGCTGAGAGGAGGACCGAGAATAAGCCATACAGTTATATACTTTCTTACTCAGGGGCGCCAAGAGTGGCCCCTAATCCTGGCTTGGCCGGTGGGTTTGTCCTCACATCTAGTGTCACACAGATAACGGCGCTCCAAACCAGACTCGTAGGGCTGAAGTTCACATAACGATTGAGAATGATCGTCCCCAACATCATGAATTACTTGTTCCTTGACTACCTGAGCAACCTACGTAGGTCATAACAAAGTGAATAATTATGCCACCCTCCCGTCCACAAAATTACTCCTTAGCAGCAGCAACCTTCCCCCCAATCCTCACCAAGTCAGCATTCTCATACGTCTCCTTCTCAAACCCCTTCGTCACCCCCTCCACCAGCGCACCCGCAATCTGTCCCACCCTCACCTTCCCAATCCCAATAATCCCAAAGAACACCTTCGCCAGCGCCCCCGTCTCCTTCGTCGGCCCCGAAATGATCCCCGGCTTCGCAATCGCAACCTCGACCTTTCCCCCAGAATTCTTTGCAAACTCCAAAATCTGATTCTCGGCCTCCCCCCTCAAGACGCAGTAATCCCCCAGCAACAAAGGCTTCTTCGCCGGGTCCCTCACAGCGTTGCTACCGCTGATATACACAAATCTGAACGGCTTCTTCTCCGTCAGGGAGGAAATCGCCTTGATGCCATTGACCGCGTAATCCCGGCAGACTTTCACGGTTGTCTCCCACGGCGTGGACTTGAGCTGGGAGGGCGTGATGGCGATGGTCCAGATGCAGGCGTCAGCGTTGGCGAGCTCGGACTTGACGTTGTCGGGGTAATCGGTCGTGTCAAAGTTGTCAAGGGTGACGGACTTGAGCTTGGAGAGGTCGGCGTTGGGGAGGAGGGTGGATGCCACGGGGGTGGGGGCGGGCTTGCGGCCGAGGGCGACGATGGAGGTGATGGAGGGGTTGGAGAGGGACTGGCGGATTATTTCGGTGGCTACGAAGCCGGTGGAGCCGGCGACGATGAGCTTCATTTTTTTCTTTTGGCTTTCGGGGATACCTATGATGGAGGTTGGATATTTGGGGGGTGTTGGAGGTTGGTGTGGGGGAGTCAAAAGTTGGAGGAAGAGGACTTGGCGGGGGATAAATACAGTGGGAGAAAGCAAAGATTACGCAGTCAACAGGCAGTTCAAGGGCGGGCGCGGGTGCTGATTGTACAGTGCCGGAGTCTTGGCTGCAACGGTCTGGAATTACGTGCAGGTCGCACAACATGTCTCACCCAGCAGAGAGACCGAGTGATATTGATAAGGTATTGAAGTTCAGAAATATTTAACATATTAACTAGGGAATGCCCTAAGAGAAACAGCTAACACTTGGAGGGCAACGACAACTGCACCTTCAGCAGCTGGCCACCGGTGGGTGGTGTCGCCGTGTAATTCCCGCCTGTCGTCACAAAGATCGAGTTTCCGTCCCTCGCCGCAGCCACAGCCGTTGGCGACTCGAACAGCGGGGCAGCTCCGAGCCCTCCCGCAATCAGCGACTGCGCACCAGCCGGAGTGACCCGGACAACATCATAATCGTGCAGAGAGATGTGCGCGTTCCCGCACCGGTCAAAGTCGAAGTCATCGTACGCATACGTCATGTTGGCCGGCGACGGGAGGGTGGCAAGAACCTGAACCGGTCCGACCTTGTTGCCCGAGTTGTCGATTTGGACCCGTGCATATGTCCCCCGCCCCGAGTTGGTGAAGTACAGGTAGTTGCCCTTGATCTTCAGCCCGTTGATGCCGAGCGGCATGGTCGGGTTGCCACCAGCTCCGAGGGCCGGATCGGTAAAGGCAACATCGACTTGGCGGGTGAGGATGTTGGTACGCAGAACACGCCCGCCGAGGGAGTCGGCGCTCAGAACAACGGTCGGGTTGTTGGGAATGGCCGCCAGCCCGTTCATCATGGCTGTGTCGGGATAAGGGATCTTGCTGACGAGGAGACCGCAAGGCTTGCCGTTGATCTGGACGATGAGCACCACGTAGACAGACAAGCTGCCATACTGGAAGCCAAAGCCCGTGTGAATACCACCGGTCACAGCATAGAGGGTGCCTGCAGTGGCTGGTATCTCGGTGATACCAGTGAGCCCCGTTGCGCCGTCTAGTGTGACTACATGCTGCGGTGTTGGATTGGCCGTGTTTGGGTTGACGGCTGAGAGGTTGCCTGACTTGAAGGTGCTGAGCAGTACGTGCCCCGAAGGCAGCACATGCAGGTTTTCGACAAATGTATCGTCAGGATATTTGTAGATCTGAGTCGCCGGTAGTGTCGCCCTCGAGCCAATGAAGCCGCACTCAGCACGCTGAGCCGCACTCGCCCAGAGCAGGACTCTGGCGAATGAGGGAACCAGCAATCGGAGAAGCATGGTTGAAGAATTACGGCAAAGTCTGGAACGTGGTAGTATGGGCAGGTATGCATGGAAGATGTTTGGAATTCTTCTAGACGTCTTAAAGCCTTCTGTCTCACAGCTTCCCCAGATTCCCACCCTGGTCTTGCCACGGACAGGCCGTCCAAAGTAGAGAAAGTAGACCTTCTTGGCCACCTTAGATTGAGCTTTTGGCGTACGCCACGGGCAACTAATCCTCACTAGCACCAAGCAGTAATCCAGTAGTGCGTTTGATATCTTGCGGCTGAGAGAAATCCATCGAGAAAAGCGTGCACAGATATCCCTATCCCTCTCCACTTGGTCATGTTTTGTGCAAGCGAAGCTCCTTCGGGTGAGCGTGTTCGGATGCTTGATTATTTGATACTGGGCAATACTACGACGCACGTGGGCGGCACAGGTCATCACATGCTCGAGGTGGTTGCATGTGGATGCATTGGGGTTGTGTTGAATAAATCCCCGTCGGGGCTATCAGCAGCCTGACGGCACAGTTGTGATAAAGGCGCATAGGGGGCACTGAGTGCATATCTGTAGTGTAGTGTATTGACGTGATCACCCAATGGGGCAAAACCCACCGGGCACCCTGCAGGTTTACATCCCCCTCCTTCGGCTGCTGGTGTCCAGTCTTTTTGTATCGGCCGATATTAGCTGCCTGCCTAGTTGAGGCATTGCCGTGTCCTGCGCCGTGAGGTACGACTCAGTAATCCTCCCACCGTCTCTGGTGCCACTCGCTAAGGTACCTGGCCATTCTACCACAACGTGGCCCATTCTACCACGGAGCTCGAGGGGAGAAACCGCGAGTTAAAGTGGTTAAGGCCGTGCCTGAATACCAAGAATGACCGCCGCGGGCATGGCTGTGAAATTCCAGGAAAAGATTAGGCAGTGGCAACCTGGAATGTGGAATTTGTGCCGTAAGATTTCAAAGACATTAAAACAGAAGGGCCTGGGAGTACTCCGTGTCCGAGTCTTCATTGTAGCCAAGCTCCCCGATTCAGTAAATATTGTCGACATGGCTACTCTGTGGTCTCTCTTCGTCGTAGTGGTTGCGTACCTGCAGCTCGCACGAGCCATTTCCTCCAAGTCGGGTCCCCAGATCGTACAGGATCTCTCAGCACTGCTCTCCAATGGGTCCGAGGTCATCTTGGCATCAGACGCCTCTTACGCGACGGCCTTCACCCAGCGCTTCTCAGTGAGCAGGCCGCCATTATACGCAGTTGCCGTCAAGCCAGCCCTTGCCGCCGATGTGCGCCAAGTCGTCCAGTATGCATTGCGCACCAATGTGTCCATACTGGCCACTGGTGGTGGCCACGGCTACACGTGGTCCCTGAGCCGGCATCGGGGCGGCATCGATGTTGACATGAGCAACTTCAATGCTATCAAAATTGACTCCGCCGCCAATACCTTGACCGTGGGTGGTTCGGTCCGGAGTCAAGATGTAGCAGCCGCCCTTCAAGCGGCAGGAAAAGAACTGCGTAAGTCTTTCCCCCTTTTGTCAGACTCAGCTAGACCGTTCAAAGACTCACACTATTCCCAGCTGTTGGACTATGCATGTGCGTTGGCTACACAGGCTTCACCCTCGGTGGCGGTATTGGCCCTTACTCTGGCCTCTACGGAACAGCTGCCGACTCCCTCATCTCGGCCGAGATCATCACCGGCAAAGGCGAACTCCTCACTGTCTCCGCGAAATCCCATCCCGATCTTTTCTACGGCCTCAAGGGAGCAGGCTTCAACTATGGCATCGTCACCTCCCTCAAGTTCCGCGTCTACCCAGCCACCAACGCCGGCCAGACCATCGTCACAAACATGATCTTCCCCGGCTACCTCAACGGCACAGTCTTTGAACTCATCAACTCCTTCTTTGGCCCCAACCAGCCCAAAGAACTCGGCATCGCCCTGTCAGTGGGCTACAACGAAGCCATGGGCGGTATGGTCGTCATCATTGGGTTCGTCTATGCTGGTTCAGAGGAAGCTTCGACGAAGCTGCTGAAGCCGTTCTTTGACTTGAACCCCATCAACCCGCAAGTGCTGGATGTGCCGACGGATCAAGTGCCAAGGGTGATTGTGTATGGGGCGACGCTGTCGGGGTGTAACAAGAACACCCAGTTTGTGCCGTACACCGTCAACTTGTACAAGGTTGACGTGCCGAATCTGATCAAGGTGGTGGCGTCCATGGAGGCTGAGGTGAAGGCTAACCCTGAGTTGAGCCATGTTATTGTTACGTGGACGCAGTACGCGTCGGCAGGGTTCAAGAAGTTTGCGGATGGGTCAGCGGCGTTTCCTTATCGGGATCCTACCGTGTTTGTGTGAGTTCTTTCTTGTGCTCTTTTGTTGTGTCTAAGAGTTCTGATGCTGACGATGAACAGACAAATCAACTCGTACGCTCCAAGTGCAGAGTTGGTGCCAGTTATCAGTGATTATGCCGGGAGACTGCGTGACCGCTTCCAGCAAGGGAGTGGGCGGAGTCGCCTAGAGACCTATGTTCACTTCGCCCATGGTGATGAGACACCAGAGGCGATGTACTCTACGCGGAAGCTGTTGAGTCTTAGTGTATTGAAGGTATTGTATGATCCAAAGGGGTTATTTTCGTGGTATAATGCTTTGCCCACATTGAGGTATTAACCTCTAAGGAGAGTAAGGGGAAGGGAGTCATTAGAATGTACACTATGTATTGCATATTGAGGACACCAAAGCATGATAATTTGAAGCTTGGAAAAAAAAGGAAGAATCAGTAGGGATACACAGGCTGACAGCAAGAGGCTTCTAGGCCTTTATATAATGGATAATCAGAAATAAGACTTCATCAGACATAGCAAGATTCCTGATCATGCACCTTCTTTTGTACACAAAGAGCTTCACTGTGCTCCTCAGGTACTCAGTTTATTTCAGTCAACATCATCGCAGTCACAATAAACCTTCTCACAATGCCTGTCACTGTTCTAGAAGAGCCCTTTAGACTTTTTAGAGACGCTTATCACAAGTTTGGAGACCGCCATAGATATGTCATGGACGCCTGTTACTGTGCTCCTGATACCTGTTTCTATGCTGAAAATGCACCGTCTTTCCATAGGAACGCCTGCCTTAATGCCGAAAGTGCGTGGCATCTATTCTCTAACGCCTATACCAATGCTAAAAACCCCTTCTATGCTACCCTTGACGCCTGGAACCTTTTCATGATTGCCTCAGAGTGCCCCTGTAACGCCTATAAAGTACCCCGGACGCCTGGATATTCTTCGCCAACGTGACGCCAATTACTATTACTCCCAGTCAAGCGCATCACGACCAGAAGCCGACTCCCCCATCAGATCATCCGACGCCAGAACCTCCAACGCCAACCAGTCCCACTCATTACCATGCTTGCCCGCCGCAGCATACAGCTTGTCCGCTGCCTTTGCCAGGTCTGACTCCTGGCCTTTCTCGGTTAGAAGACCACAAAAAAGAGGTTAGCACTTGACGAATCCAATGCGATCTCTATGAGAAGGTTTACTAGTGCATACCCTCAATTTGAGCTTTGTCAGTCTTGCGCAGGTACTGATCCCGGGCAGAGACAACCTGGTAGATAAACTGGACCCTAGGTAGATAGATATAATTATCAGCAACTATAGGTGAGGTAGGTACTTAACCCTGATGTCCAGAGGGTCAAAAGCATTGGTCAGGACAATGCGACATCTGCGTGACCGTGACTATCTGCAACACAGTCACAGTGGCAGTCGCAATATCTAGCGGAACGGGCGACATGATGACCAAATATCCTTCGACAACACCCTTCCCAACTTGGTCTGGTCCTTGGCTCGCTCCAAAAAGTCGATGATGTGCTCCTTTCTGGTGGACGTAGCCCGCAAGTCAGCGACCACCTCCACAGCCTCAGTGATAACCGTCTGAGCATCCCTAGCCAGCACGGTGCGGTCACGGCGGGCCGCGCGAGCAATCGCGGAGTACAGCGCACGGCTGCGCTCGGCAGAGGACAAAATCCAGACCGGCTCCTGGAAGGCCAGCAACGAGTCCGCAATTTCTCCCGCAACACCAGACTGGCTTTGGACCTCCCGGTACAGGGTCAGGAAGTCGGCCCGGCGCTTGGCCCTCTCCTCCTTCTCGCGATTTTCGACCTTCTGGAGCATCTCGCCAGTCTCACGGCTTGCCCAGTACTGGCGGAAAAAGTCCTGCTTGCGTTTTTGTCCATAGTGAATGGAGGGCCTGTTCCAAAACATGCGCAGGTAGCAGAGCAGCGTAATGGCACGCTGCCAGTCCTCCTTGGAAAACCCGAGGAAGCGGTTGAGGATAGCGTCGTGCGCCCTAACCCCGTAGCACTCCTTAAGCTCCTCTTTGGCGGAGGCCAGCGCTGGGCATCCACCCGCGGTACTGCTCAGCGCGGGGGGGCGAGTTGGTGGGAGACATCGTTGGCTATGTCAAAATCTTTTGGTGAGAAATTATTGCTAACGAGTAAAAAAAGAGAGATGGTTGGAGATGTACTTACTGTTGTTCTTGCGAAAGCGAAGAAAGGTGGTGGGTAAACTCGTGTGTGCTGCTGCGGTTTGGCAAAGTCCCAGGAGCTGGTTGGTGGTGAGTTTGAGGGGGGGAAAGAAGTCGAGGAGAGAAAGGTTGACAGTATTTATATCTAAGAATGAGGAGCAACCTGTCTTGTCGGCGACGACGACATCGTTGACGAGACCCACTTCTTGACCATTTGTCTGGCAAGGAATTCAGATGAGCAAGTTGTGAAGCAAGGCAGGAGCGAGTTATCTGAAGATATATATGGGGACGTTTAGGAGCAAGACTTGCTCCTTTGTTTTGCAGATACCTGGTAACCAGATGACTGGCCCTGAGACAGTAGGTTATGTTGTTGAGCAACTGATGATAAGACTGCTCGTGTGACTGGCATCTCATATTCTCGCTGGATGCTGTGGGTGCTTCCAAGTATCGGGAGCATGTTTTCAAGATGATGATTCTGTTTTGAGGGGCAGTTTGGCCTGGCGGCAAGATTGATTGACTCGAGCGTCTTATTTACAACTAGAGGAGATAAACAGGCAGACTTTCCAATACCATCAAGGCCTATATCGGCTCGCACGCTACCCACAGATCTGGCAATCTCCAAAGAAACCCAGCACCACAATTCTCATCCTCCCAGCCTCATTAACAACCTTATAAAATTTCTCTTCACTGACTCTTTGCCTTCTTTGCGGTTCTCTTCTTCTCGAGGCTAGCCTCAGCATGATGCTTATTTGGCGGCAAGAAGTCCGACATAGAGGTGGGCAATGAGTCCTAGAACAAGTCCGAAAGAGGTAGATAAAGTTTCTGGTATCACGTAAGGTAATGTGGTTTAAAGTTCAAGAAGTTTGTAGTGTTGATTTCTCGTAATGCCTAGAAGTATGCCAGTGCCTTTTCCACATCATCTGGTCGGCGGCATAGGGCAGGGCCTGATTCGTCGGCAACGGTGGTTCAGTGTCGGTCGCAGCTGTTGGAAGCGTGGGTTGTGCTTCATTAGGCAGTTGGCCGGGCCCCCCATGGTCGATAGTGAGCCCGATGGCACGGTAGAGTGTGCCGTTTCGCTCGGTGTTGCGAAGAATTGAGACCGCCCGGCCGGGCTGGTGGTGGTTCTTGTAGATGAACCAATCTCAGAAAACCAGCCAGAGTTATGTTCGGTGTGGCCCGAGCTAGAAGACAAGGTTGGGGAGGGCATTTTGCTGGTTGGTGCTGGTTATCAACAGGTATCACGAGGCACCTTTGACGTTGGCAATATCGATGCTGTTGAGAATGCGAAGTTGTGGGAGAGGGGGAAAGTTGGAAGAGGTTAGTTCTTTATATACTCGACCAAGAGCAACATCTTCACCCCATGACGACGTCAGTGATCTCCTTATCAAGTGAATTGCGTCGCCGGGAGATAGAGCAACTATTGCTCCTCAACGAAACAGGAATAAATCTGCTCAGCCAAAATCAACAAAGATTTTCTTCTCGTCGATACCCACAGCCATTTAAGTGAGTGACTAGAGCTCCTCGAAGCTCGGCCCACACGAGCAATCAACAATGAATCCCTTCTCGTCGATATCAGACGATGGGGTCGTCGATGAGGTCGTCGGCGACGCCAACACCAAATGACCTCAACGTTTTTGGTTGGACCCGTTTGTCATGGTAATTTATACAAAGAAAGTACATCAGATAGTTTGTCTAGCGTGCGCTCCCAATATGGAGCAGGTTGGGTCATGAGGAGCAGCAGAGGAGACCAATCGATTGCTCTAGATTGGATAGGTACCATGAGCAGGTGTTCGAGATAACTCCGCCTGAATGATGAAGCGATAGTTGATACTACCAGAGAATAACTTGTTAGCAGATTTCTTTGGGCGTAAAAGGTGCAATCAGATTTGCAAATCAGGATTATGAGAAGTTTCTAGTTGGCAGCCTTGAAAGTGGGGCCGTCTTGAGCGTTCAGGGGCTGAGGGGTTTCCCACCAACTTAAATACAGCAAAAATGATCAAGATTCAAATCCAGTAAAGAGTCAGCATGTGCAGTGCCCTGCTTCGTTTGCGAGTCATAAAGGGTTTGTTTTGATCGCTGTGTCGTCAAACCTCTGAGTCTATCGTAATCTGACCCAGCAACAACAAACAAAACAACAATTTGTACTCATTGACATGAGTAGTACCTAGGTAGGTATCCAAACAAAATCACGATACAACCTTAAAACAAACTATCAGTGTATAAAAGAGGTAATGTGTAAAAGGGGTAATGTGCTAATGTGTAAAACGGCTAAAGAAACAATCACAATTCACCTTAGGTACCACAGTCCTTAAAACATTTTCAAAAACAACCTTGATTCCCCCCAACGCCTACATGTCAACACCCAATAATCTCAAACACAAACCTAGCAACACCTCCCAAAAAGCAACCTATCTATCTACTTTCACTCCCCCCTCCTCCTCCTCACCCCCATCCCCAACCCCCTCACAAAACCCATTATCAACCTCCATCCCCCCATCCGCCCCAAGTATCACCCTCTCCCCTGGATTCCACCCCCCCCTCAACTCCCACAACCTCACCTGTCCCCTCTGCCCAACCCTATGCACCCGTCCAAAAACCTGCCTCCCTTCCCTCCTCGTCCACGTCGGCCCAGTCAAAACCAAGTACCCCGCCTTCTGAAGATTAAACCCCGTCCCGCACACCCCCGTCGGCGCAACCAAAACATTCGGCGCTGCGTTACCCACTTCAAGGAACTTGTCAATCACCTTTTGTCTCTCCTGACTAGTCATGACAGAGTGGACATAGACTGCTTTTACCCCCTCCTTTTTCAGGGTGGTAATGAGCCAGAGATAGAGAAGTAGTGACTCCGCCTCGACGGGGGAGAACAAAACCAGTTTCTTGCAGGAGGAGGATTCCCCTGGTATTCTGGCTTTGTCAGCTAGCATTTGGGAGATGATGCTAGAAATAGTGACGAGTTTAGGAGAGGAGGTGGTCCAAAGGCCAGATTTGATGAAAGAAAAATAAGGGGTTTTGGATGGGTTGTTTTCGGCGGCGGTGGTGAGGAAGTGGGTTACTTCCTGGTCGGAAAAGGTAAAGTTGGAGGTTGCTGCGGCGGGGAAGGTGCCGCAGAGGCGGAGTTTCAGGAGGAGGGGTGGGCCGACAGCGATGGATTTCAGGTTGGCGGCGGGAGGGATGGAGTTGGCGAGGGATTGGATTGTTGCGTGGTGAGAGGCGGGGAGGGCGTGGTCGATGATGTTGACTTTGAGTTTTCCCAGGCTGGTCAGTTTGGTGGATTGGAAGGAGTCGGTTGCCAGGCGGCGGACCATGACTTTGGTGAGGATGCTGTCTAGGCGGCGGTAGTAGTCGTGGATTTTGGAAGGAGGAATAGAGATGCCCTGGGACTGGGAAGCGGTGTATGAGTCGAAGAGTTTGGTGAGATCGTCGAAGTGGGTAAGTGTGGCTGATGATAGGGGGTGATTCGGTTGAGACCAGATTTTAGGATGCTCAAGGATTTCCAAAGCAGATCGTAGATCCGATGGGGAGTTCTCGATCGGTGTACCAGAGACCAAATAAACTAGGGGGACTGGTCGCTGAGAATTCAGACTGGAGGCCTTGAGACGTTTCAGCCAGTCGAGGACGCGGTTGACCTCCCCAGAGTAAGCTGCATATTGGTGAAACTCATCCAGCATGATTATTCCAGGAGTGAAGGTAGTCTTGCTTTTAGAGAACTCAGAAACCAGCTTGTGGATCGATTCCGGAGAGACGACAATGACAAAGTCGCTTTGGATTGTGGCATTGCCGCTGCGCAGAGAAGCGAGCTCGACAGAGGTCAACTTGGAGTCCTTGTCAGTGGTGTGAATGTCATTTCCGTAACCGCGTACCTTGATGGCCTTACTGTCAAGCTTCGATCTGGCATCACGGATCATAGGCCCGCAGTTTCTAGCCGGCGCAATAATAACGTTGGGTCCATCGGGAAGACGATCAGCGAGGTGTCTAGTAAGGCCATGGTAGCAGTAGCATTTGAACCCCCACTTCTGATCGTAAGGACAACTTCGAGCCTTTTGGGCGTCTCGGGCATTATGTTTCATAATGGGCCCCTTCTTCGCAGGTGTTGTCTTGGACGGAGGATTCCAAGCCTCCATGACATCGGCCTTACATCTTCGGAGATTGTGAGTCAACAGTAGAACACCAAACATTTCCTGTGTCTTGCCCAAACCCTGCTCATCCGCCAAAAATCCGCCCCGAACGTCATGAAGAATGAACCTAAGGAGGTTGTATACACCCATGAGTTGGTAGTCAAATAAGCCAACAGTCATCCCAGGGAATTTCTTGACAGGCACACGTGTACTGTGAGTCGCGGAGGAAGCTTTAATGACAAGTTGTCGTTTGTACTCTTCCACATTGACGCAAAAGAATTCCAGGCAGGCACTCCATTCACGCTCATTATCGCCAGTATTGTAGGCTCCGAGGCTGTCGTCTATGACATCGCGTTCGGTTGCTCCGTAATCCGGATCCTCGGTAGTCGTTATTTGGTAATTCTCAACCGTGGCCTCATCTCCGGCGGTTTGGTCGGGAGAGCTGCTGGTGCTTTCAAGAGACAGGGTCTCCGTAGCAGAAGTGAGCGCGGTGGTGGTGCTCGTTGGAGAACTAGGCGGGGAATCGTCAAAGTATCGTGCAGGAAGGAAATACCAAGGGCTAATTCTGGTGTTTCGTGTATAGCCTCTTTTGGAGAGAAACCCGGGCTGAGGAAGACTAGTGGGGAACTTGTGTTGGCGCTGACGGTATTTCATGTCCCAGTACTCGCCTTCTGTTATGAAGTCGAGCTCAAGCGCCATTTCAGGAAAGTCATCCCAGTTTGAGGAGTTCTTCTCCTTGGGCTTCTCGGCAGATTCCTCGGGTGGTGGTGCAGTTGCTGACAAAATGGCTCTCTTGTATTCATCGTCCCCAAGGGCGCTGGATGGTTTAAGAGAAGAAAAGGGTTTGTCCGAAATGGGAGGCTTATCGCTGCCCGCCACGCCCCGAAGTTCGCAATGGATATCCTCCAAACAAGGTCGTATTTCTATCTCGATATAATCAAGATCTTCTTTGCTGCATGCAACGTGGATAAGAAGCTGTTCCCAGTCTGATCTGTACTCCAGCTCTTTCTCATCGCCATCTTGGATAACAAAGAGCTTGTGAAGAATTGGATCATAACCAATCTTCCTGACCATCCAGTTCTTCAGGCGGGCAAAGGAATAGTCGGCCTGGGTAAGGGTTCTGGTTCTGTTTTCGAGCTGTTCATAGTTGATGTTCGCCACCGTGTTCAAAAGCCACACATCAACAATCTTGTTGGCTTTGTCATCGCATCGATTGATGCGCAGAATGGTGTGGTAGAGCCTTGACCAGACAGGGGTGGCCGGCTCGCTGGGTATTGAAGCTGGAGCCATTGTCATCACAACAAAAAGATCACTTCCAGAGTGAAAGATTTCGTGTGGTCCGAAAACCAAGTTGTATCGTTGTTGGCTTCGTTTTAATACAGATCCTTCATGAATGGCACAGGAGAGAAGTGTTTCAATCTTGAAAGAACTTGTTCTGCCACAGCTGAAACAATCCAAACTGTATGCACCACCTAGAATGTACCTCATTTGAATTCAAAGAGCCCTGTCGGCCCCTTGTGAGCTTGTATGAACAAAGGAAGTCAGTCGCATTTCTGATAGGTTGACGTCCAGGATCTCAACATCTTTGTTCCAGTCATTGCCAAGCTCAGCTACGGTACTCAAGATCGGGCGTCAGGCCAGGAATTGAATCCAACCCTATGACATTGTAAGTATTATCGATCTTTTGCAGACGTGAAATGGTAAAAAGAGCATAAGCTTACATCCATCAATTTTCTCATGAACATGCAGAGGACTAGTGCATTTGTTTCCTGTTGCGAGGCTCTGAGACTTGAGCTGTGGACACCTGTCGCAGTTTGAATCCATGGCGATCTGTAGGGCGTTGTCCTTCCACCCAAAAACATAATCGCCGTGGTTCCCAAAGCCAGTTTCGTCACCTTGGCTCCACACAAATGGCTGGCTGCCATCTTCTGGCCAGAGGTCTTTAGAGTTGAATTTAGATGTATCCCAAATTACTTCAAAGAAGAGCTGTGGAATCTTCACCGGATGACTCGCCGGGCATGGGCCGTTGTTCTCGAAAGTCCCAGACGCAGGATAGGCAACGTGGGCCATATGGTCGGGTGTATCGAGGTTCTTTCCATCCCAGCATGTCGGAAACCTAACATTGGACATGATGCCTGCTGGACAGGGGCGCTTGGGCATGTCAAGGGTTTCTCCGGTGCGGGTCAAGATGTTTTGCAAACATGTATACGTAAGCTGTCGGAATCTCGAGGCTTCTTCGCGAGTACGGTATTCTTGTTTGCCGATCAGCATTCGGAAACCGGGCTTGAAAGCCGTCACCGTGCCTGGTCCTCCACGGCCAGTGAAGAAGGGAGTATCTGACGGTTTATTTGTCAACAAAGTCACGGGGTAACTAGAGCACAGAACAAAGTTATCAAAGGGATCTGACATACAGTAGACCGTCATGCCGCCATTAGCAGCTTCAAATCCCAGATTTGGCTTTTGCGGGACTCGGATAAACGATCCATTCCGAGCACGAAAGTAGAGGATCGCCGTCCAGTAGTTGGAGAAATCGTCTGCAAAAGTGCAAGTGGTGCATGTGGCTTGGGAGGGAGGCGGTGTCGCGGGGTCCATCGTCACGTTGAAGGCATTCTACCAGCTGATCAACTTTTGCTCTTGTCGGGTTGGGTGCTCTCAGGATCAACGTACTCCTCCGACAATTTGGTGAAGATGTGGAGATGGAGCCATCCCAGGATTGACCAAGCTGGCAGAGAAAACAGTTCCTGGTTAACTTTGGTTGCTTATTCGCTTGCTCTCTTGGCCGCAATGCCCAAGGGTGAAACGAAACACAAAACTCACGGGTCGAGCCGCTCAACCACAAGCTGCGAGCATGAGAAGCGCAAAAGGGCGTTCGCCGTGGACGCTGTGAGCGCCACGGCTGTTAGGAAGCTCGTATGCATGTTGGAGATGTTGCAACTGACTTCTTTCGACTGTCGATGTCAACAGCTACAAGAATGCAGATACCAAAGCTGGGAGACATGGTAATGGTAACGGGCGTCGGGAAGCGTGCCTAAATGGAGGGGCCAAGGAGGCAAAGTTTGGTGATGTCGCCGCTGGAGGTGTGCTGAATTCATTTTTGATTTTTGGCTGATCTTGTCTATTTTGGAGGTCAATTTAGAGAGGTCGTCTAACTTGGAGCCGGCACTCTGAGGCCAGTCATCTGATTGATGGATAAGTTGGTCGGGATGGTTGCTGCCGCATTGCGTCTCGGCACTCCCCAGTGCCGGCAAATGAGTCCAGGGCACAGGCGGTCCCTTATGATGATCTGGGGGCAAGAAATAATTGCTTGCATACGGATATAGTTGCTTGTTCGGATCCCGGATCTGTGCCGAAACTCCCAGCAAAGCTTGTTGGTTTGCCAAGTCCCGTGTTGTTTGTAAGCCGTAAATCAAGACAGTAACGAGAAGCAAGCTTAGTTCAAGACAAGATCAAATATTTCCAAGAAGATAAGATCTGGGGTTTTTGGGTGCCCTGCCTGGCACGATAGGCAGCGGTCCAGTGATTGGGTCGGTCATGTGGACCGGGACTTTCCTCCCGCCGCACACATCTTGCATCGAGAATTTTGCACTATTACCAATTCCCTACAACAAGCACGTTTTCATTACCATCCTTTTTGATCCTTCATTTGACGGCGTGTTCGACGTGGAGACAAGAAGTATCCGTATTCGTATTCCCATCAACGACTCCATCACAAGATACCCACAACACCACAACGGCCACACGACGCACTCGCTGTCGAGAATATGTCGCAGCAAATCATACAAGTCTTGGACGTGGTCAGTGCGGTGAACACACCAAGCAGAACGCCAAGCCATCTGCAAACCACGCTTTCAGAAGAGCACAGACCCCCATCACCACCACACTGCACAACACAGCGTATGATTCATCCGAAGACGAAACGTTCAATCGTCACCCATTGGCTCGCCAGTTGTCGTTGCATTAACCTTCCCGCTGTCGACCAACTTGAGATCTTGAACAGTGGACACAAGGGCAGCAATGCGATTGATCTACGAATCCGGGGGTGGAGAGAACAGGGGCTATCTTCACAGCCTTTCAGGGGATCCAGGGGTAAACGGGCATTGTGAGACGAGAGTCCAAGCTCTGACACTTTGCACACCATGCCCCGTGCTCGACCACACACTTCTTGGTGACATCGCGCACAGCATTTGCGCGCCGGGAATCCGGGCTTGTGGAGTTGATGTTGTGCTCGATGCCATGCCTGTCCATGCCATCCGCAAGCTTCGCTTATTTTGCTCTCGACCACTCCACCACAGGCTTCACAACCCTGCAAACAGCCACGCGAAAGCGGGATAGCCCCAGACGGGCAGCTTCCGAGTCCCAAAAAACACGATCAATGGCGCGACCGTTTGCCCTTGCTTAAGGCGTGGGGTGCACAACATGGTGTCGATCGTCCGGCTGCTGTGGGATCGTCATCAATCGTCTCGTTTTCGAGTTCACTTCTTCGGGTTGTGGGAGAGTCCGGGGAATCCATGATATGGACGGCTCACCCAATATCTCGGGCACCTATCCCGCCCCATCTTTCCCCGGACTTGCTTGAACATGATCTTGACCTGTTGAGCCGACTAGGTCGTTCCCCCGTTACCCCACCCATTGGCAAATGAGGCAGCCGTTGAGCGGAAGCGCCGTCGTCGGGTTGTCGTTGCTGTTGTCCTCGTCGCCGCTGGTCGGTGCCATCTTCTGAGAAGCTGGCATTCCGAGTGGTTCCTGGCGACTCCACGCCCCGTCCGCCTCCCATGTCGGACTTTACCACCATCATAACGACGACCGACTCGACGTCATACTACTATGAGCCCACGACGACATATGGCTCGTTTATTCCGAGCCCGACTGACAATGACTCCACCGAGGTAGCTCAGAATGGGGCAGAAACACCAGGGTTCAAAATAAAACCAATAGTGGATTATGGGGGGCAGATCAACTTTACAATCTGGTTGTTGACTGCCCTGTCGGCGGCGTTTTTGGCATTGAGGGTGTATTCCAAGTTCTTGAGGCATCGAGGGTTATGGTGGGATGATCATGTTCTTATTGCTTCGTGGGTCAGTTGCCTCCTTCTACCCCGTCCCTACCTTGTGCATCAATCATCTGACAATCCTATAGATAGCACAGGTCACATCGTGTGCCTTTGTCTCTGTCTCGGTCACCTACGGTTTCGGTCGGTCACTATCGCTCTTCAACTTTGCCAACCTCAACATCTATCTTTTGTATTGCAACTTGGCAGGCACGTTTTCCATTTTGGCGGCTTGTTGGAGTAAGACTTCTTTTGCTATCACCATCTTGCGGATTTCGAACGGGTGGATGAAGTATTTGGTCTGGTTCATCATTGTGACGGTCAATCTTTCACTCGGAGCGGCGATTGCACTCACGTGGGGTCAGTGTACGCCGATTGCAAAGATTTGGCAGCCGAAGTTGGAGGGGGAGTGCTGGCCGAAATTCTATCAGGTTAGGTATAATATCTTCACTGCTGGTAAGCCTTTGCTCAATTCTGGATCTCGGTGATGATAAGGATGTTTGGCTGACAATAAAGCCAGTATATTCTGGAGCAATGGATATCGTCCTTGCCCTACTGCCATGGAGAATCATCTGGAAGCTCACCATGAACAAAAAAGAAAAGTTTGGTGTGCTGGTGGCAATGAGCATGGGTGTCTTGTAAGTCTTTCGTCCGCACCTATCTTATCTCTCCTTGACTTCAGACGCTGACCTCTCCTGCTAGTGCTGGGATAACCTCCATAATCAAAATAACCCAACTTCCCTCCATCTCCGACGCGTCCTTCACCGAGTCTACTACGCAGCTTGCCATCCTCGCCGCAGCCGAGGGCGCCATAACCATCATTGCCGCTTCGATCCCTATCCTTCGCGCCTTGCTGAAACACAACCGCCCCTCACCTGGCCCAGCCGAATTCTATCACGATATCTACACCGGCACGGCCAATTCGCAAGGAACAGGTCGCAGTTCAACCGTCATCAGCTCCCAAGGCCACCACCGAAACAATTCCAGCTGGAGTCGCGCCAGTCGAGTCAGTAGTAACAAAGAAACTCACATCGGAGGCTCAGTCCGACCAGGGAGCAGAGCAGGGTCGATCATCAGATTATCAAGATTGTCAAGATTCAGTGGGTTCAGCGCGGGAATGTTTAACCCGACTGGGTACGCCGGCGGTGGAAGCAGAGGATCGTCAATCCGGGCCTCGCCGTCGAGGAGCAGGAGTAGGATAAGGTCGAGGAACCAGAGCACGAACTCGTTTGGAAGTGCCGAAATTGGGGATGAGTTTGAGCCGCCGCCTGGAAAGATCATTCAGACGGAGGAGGTGTCGGTGGAGTATGAGATTAATGAGACGATGGCGATGCCGCTGCCGATGCCAATGCCTATGGCGAGCAGGCAGGGTCAGTATCATCACCAACATGAACGGATGGACTCTGTGCCGAGTGACAGGCAGTGGATGGGGGCGGCGGGGAGGATTGTGTAAATCATGTCTGGGAGTTGGGTATTGGTTTGGGGGTATTCCAAGGGCTTTTTTGGCTGGGCAGGGTTTGGAATGGGAAATGGGGTTTCATGGTTCTTTTTGCATCTGCCTGGTGGTTGTTATTTTTATTTTTTTTATTTTTGGGTGTTGACAGTCATTACCTTGGGATACCCGGTGTTGATTTGTATATTTGCTTTTATTCAACTTCGACTTTTTGTTCGGGGAGGTTCAATTGTTGAAAAGTTTCAACGATTCCAGGTGAAAGTTGTAAGCTGTGTTGCATCTACTTTTTCGTGTACTTCTTACACATGCCACCCTGTTCAATTTGAACAGTTAAACTGTACGATCTTCTTGCTTCACCATAAAAAGCAGGCAAGCTTGTTCCAAAAAGGATCGGGAACAAAATTTCAAGTAATTCTTGCTCAAGGCAAAAAGCTCACCGGCCAGCCCTCTCGAAAACAGGTGAGAAGGGTGGCCCGGTTACGAAAACCCGTGGGTTTGTCTTCGGAATCGAACGGGGGGCTCTCGGTGAGCCCCGGGGCGGGGGCAGCCCCAATACCCTTACCACTTTGACCACGAAAGCGTTGTGGTGAGGGTACTGGGGCTGGTTGAAAGATGAGCGGTTGAACTAATACATATACCGTGGTTCTGCTCCTGCTGTTGCTCCCAGTGTGTTCCATTGTACTTGTTGCTTCTGTCAACAGTATCTCGTACCATCATCACCGTCACCTAGCGCAATTGCCGCCGTCTCACGGAATCTTTCGAATTCAAAACACTCACATTGAAGTTTCTACCCAGACCTACCTCAATCACAACCCTCACAATTTCCCTTCCCCAATCAACTCCCCCCTCACCCTCTCATACCCCCCTCCGCATCCCCCTCCGAGTCAAAATCCAACACCCACCCCTCCCTCTTCAAATGCAGCGACTCCGGCTCCTTCCAAATCGCCTCCCAATCCGCCTTGTGCCACTGCTCCCTCGTCGTCACCCCCGTCTTTTGTATCTTGTGCACCCTCTCATACCTGATCCTCTCCCACACCTTAACCGCTTCTTTCAGTCTCGTCTTATCCCCCCCAATTTTATCCAAGCAAACAGCCAACACCACCCCATCCTCCATAGCTTGACTCGCACCCTGGATACTCGTCGGAAGAAAAGGATGCGCCGCATCCCCGATAAGTATCGTCCTCGCCTCAGGGGAGACAAAAGTAGGCAACGGATCCCGAAAAACAAGTTTGTAATCAAATAACCTGTCTTCAGGCGTGGCGTTGACAAGCGCCAAAACGACAGGATCCCAGCCGTCAACTACAGAGAGGACGTCGGGGATTTTCCCCGGGAACTGCCAGGACTCGTCGATATCGGTGGTGTCGGTGTGGGTGCACACCCAGGAGATTTCTTTCCCGGATTTGATCGACGCCGCAAGAAAATGGACGTCGGTGCCGATCCAGGCGTGGTGGGTGTCGCCGTGAGACACAAGATGGGAGGTTAACGGGTTGGTGTAGAGTTCCTCCGGGGTGGGGAACCAAGACCGGAAAACGGCGTAGCCTGAGGGCAGGGGTTTGTCGGGTGTGCCGAGGACGAGATGCCGGGCTTTGGAGCGGACGCCTTCTGCTGCTATGACGAGGTCGGCGGTGTAGATTTCCCCAGAAGTGGTTTCCACCCCGGCGTGGGTGGGTGTTTCAAAGTATTTTGCTACTGAAGTGCCGAGCTTGATATTAATCCCGAGGGAGAGGGCGTGGTTGTAGACTAAGGAATGAATTTCGCCTCGGTGGCCGTTGATGCGGGGGCCCCAGGCAAGATGTTCCTCTTTGAAGGATTGGGTCGTGACATAGCGGCCGGAGGAGTCGTGGAAGTGGACTTCTTCGGCTTTGTGGATGATGGGGTCGAGCTGCTGGCGGAGGTTGCCCCAGTTGTTGAAGATGCGGGAGGAGTTTTGGCCGAAGGAGATTATGTCGCCTAGGGGGGAGACGGAGGGGGACTTTTCGAGGAGGAGGATGTTGGTGAGGCCTTTGCGGTGGCATTCTATGGCTGCGGTGAGGCCGGCGAAACCGGCGCCGACGATGATGAGGGAGATGGGGGAGTCTGTCATTGTGATATTAGAAGTATTCATCTCACTCTAGGGGGGACGCAATGTTGGGTGTAACGTGACGATTTTAAGAGCAAGAGATCATTAGCATGGTGTGTGATAATGGGTAATTAACAAGTACCGAGAGTTGGTACTGAGGATTGTCACTGCATGCTACCCCGCATGCGATTGGGTGGGATAACCACTCAATACAGGGCGTTGGAGGTCAGTTGACGCCGGGTATTGATTTGCATAGTGTAAGAGTGAGCATGGTGTAAATGTCAGCCAGCAAGACGGGTAGAATGTGGAACAGTGAAAGCTATAGGCTTTTAGAACACATCGATATTACCAAGCTTCGTTCCTGTGTTATGAGGCTACATGCTACAACGTGAACACTTCAAAAGGAGAGGCATCAATATCGTGGCTTCTCCCCATTGACACCATTGAGGGCAAGATCGGGATGCTGCCATCTTTTAGGCGTGACTCGCAGTAATGTTACGGGAACAGCTGTTTGCCCAGTGGGTGGAATGCAGCTTTCTTTCGATTCCCAAGCCTATGACCGTATTCTCTTGCTGCAGCTTACATTTCCGATAAACTGGCTGCCCCAGTCCTTGGATGGGTTGCAATATCAAAATACAGCAGATAACCGGTCTTGAACTGCACAAAATATTGTTCATCAAGTCATTCCTGAAGTATGGTTGACCGTTGTGGCTGTTGTTGGTCGTCGTCGTCGTTGGCGGAGCCCAGCAAAGTCACGTGTGGCTGCAACCAAAGTGGTGCCATTCGACTGCCGTTGCAATTCGGGGAATTGATTGGACGGGAAGGGCTAGACCAAACTGCGATCGACGCCAGCAAGGCCGAGCTCCCCACCTCTTCCAGCCACGCGCCTCATGCGAACGTTTTCAACCACATCAGCCTTGAACGCCTTCAAGATTTCTGAAGATACTTTGGCGCAAAGTTGGTCCCTCGCTGTTTGTTTCTGCTTCTGCCTCTGCCTTCGCCTTCCTTCTTTTTTCTTTTGTTTCCTGTTCCAGCCACAACTCAATCCCATCCCAGCTTCTTCCCCAAGAGGATCCACCAACAGCCTGGAGAATATCTTCTCCACCCACACACAATCCTTCCCTCTTTGGCCTTGTCACTGGCCCATCGCGACGGTTCACAGCGCGCGCTCCACAGCTGCAGACCTCTATCTACCTTTCTTTGATCCAAAGGCGAGAAGAGTAGCTTTTTGTCTTGTTCCTCCGCCCCAGCAAACTGACTTTACTCTTCTGCCCTGCTGGCCTTTCCGCCCATCTCGCCAGAGCACGTCACGCGGCACCTGACCTGATTTGCAGCATCGGCCAACAACCCTTCCGTCCCAACTTCCAGGACATCAACTGATGCGCTTTGCGATACTATCACCATGTCAGCCCCATGTATGATCACCCTGAGGTATTCCCATTGGGGATCTCGTCCTGCTTTTTGCTGGCCGAGTTCTGTTTGCTGACTGGCTTCCTTCAGTGACGGACGACGAGACCGAGAAGTACAGCCGCATCATCGATGGCATCCTCGCAGCCGCCGACCTCCAGACAGTCACTAGGAAGAAGATTCGGCAGGGATTGGAGGCTGCGATCGAGAAGGATCTGAGCGATCAGAAGGTGCGTGCGATCCGTTTCCCGGCGCCAAGCTGGATTTGTTTCTGACACTGTCGCCCCACAACCAGGAAGCCATCAAGAAGCTCATAGAAGCGCGTTTCGACGCCGTATCTGCCGGCGATGCCGACGTAACACCCCCCGAAGCGAACGGCCACTCCCCAGAGGACGAGGGAGACGACCGAGAGATCGAAGTCTCGCTTCAGCCGGCCAAGAAAAAGGTGAAGCGCGAAAGCTCTAGCGAGGATGCCGACGCCCGCCTGGCCGCGGAATTGCAGGCCCAGGAGAATAGACTGTCGAGAGCTCGGGTGACGCGTGGCGCGGGCACCAGCAAACCAAAAGCCAAGCCCAAGGCCAAAGCAGCCAAAAAGAAGAGCTCGAAACGAGTAAGATCGGACGACGACAGCGAGGTGGAGGATGGCGAGGAAAAGCCAAAACGGAAAGCTGGCGGCGGCTTCCAAAAACCCTTTAATCTCAGCGAAGCTCTTGCTGAGGTTTGCGGTGAACCACAGGTACGTCTTGTCTTCCTTCCAAAGATATGCGCACACCACTGACAAGCAAACCAGCTGTCGCGCCCACAGGTCGTGAAGAAGCTCTGGGACCACATCAAAGCCAATGAGCTTCAGGACCCAACTGACAAGCGTAATATCAACTGTGACGACAAGCTGAGGGCCGTGTTTAGGCAGGACAAGATCAACATGTTCTCGATGAACAAGCTCCTTGGGAGTCAGCTTTATCCCGTCGAGGAATAGGAGACATGGGGATGCTGCTGAACTTTTTCTTTCTCTCATGAGGCAGGCGTGCGTAGCATATCGTCTTGAGACTGATCATAGTTTTCTTGGCTCGGGGTTTATTTATGCCTCGTTTATGGCTGGCATGGATACGGTGGGCGTCATGCGTTCATTTCACGGCATATTTCCTTTTTGTTTCTTTGACCCCAGAAGACTTCGATCTGGGTTCCACTTCCTACTTGTCAGGCTGTTGGCTCTCGGTGCGTTTTGAAGATCGGATTGGGACACATCAGGCATCGGATGGTTTACGGGATTGGAGCAGAAATACTTTATCGGCGTCGTACGGATCTGGCGCTTGGCTCATACTCCATGGTCTTTGTTTACACTCTGTCGACCTCCATTTTGCAACATTTATTGATCTTTTAAGTTATGAGATTGGCGGAAGTTGGAGAGGTGAATACAGAGACGATTGGGTTGCTGAAGCAGAGATAGCGACAGGTCGGCGGAGCTTGGGAGGGCACATATCTTTGGAGGTGGTGAAAACGTTCATACTGAGTGTGCCCGACTGGAAGGGCTGTTGAACTGCGCAGGGTGTTATTGCCGTCATGCATGCAAAGCGATGTTCTTTGAGATGAGGAAATAGCGAGGTCAATGGCCAGCGTGAGCGTGGAGGGACTGTGAACATTGGTCGTTTTGTTACATGAATTACCATAGGCTCAATGTTGGCAAGCGTTTGGCTTGAGCAAACACAGGACATTGTTCGGCAAAGTGCATGTCTGTGATTGATGGTGGCTGTACAGATACAATACCACCACCGAGGTTGCTGCGCCAGGCAGTTAGCCTCGCGCAACGCTTCGTGGTTGTCTGACTCGATCCCCGTGAGTAATTATGATTACATCGTAATACCTGAAGCAACGGCTCTCCGAGGCTGAACCTAAGATACCTGGTACCATGGCTGTGGTTGTGCCTTTCAGGGGCAGCGGAACAAGGAAGGCGAGTGACACATTCGCCGAAGGACCCTTGGGCCAATGAGGATGTCGGGCAAACGCCGGTTAGATCCGTTGGGACCCGCTCTGCGGGAGCCCCTCCAATGACGCCAACCACACCCCCAAAAGCTGCCAAAAAGTTAAGCAAACGTGGAATCTGCGGAAGCTTTTAAATGCATGAAGCTCTCCGCGCCGGGCTCTAAACCACTCGTCCCCACCGCCTCCTGCTCAACTAAACTCGACCTGCAGACCCTTTGTGACTGTGATTGTCTTCTGTGTTTCTTTTAAGCATAATCCATATCATCCAAGTCGATCACCAAAGTAGACAACCTCAACCTCCGAAAGACACCCCGAGGACCCCGCGATTCCAGATATCATCCCGAAGCGAGTCGAGCTCCGCACAATTCATCCTAGACGATCCCAAACAAACCCCTCACACAGTACACCGATTATGGCTTCAGCCGACGGAGCTGCTCCTACTGGCGATAATCAGGCACCCCCCGGTGGACCCAGAGGCGAAGGTCATAGAGGCAGAGGCAGAGGTCGTGGTGGCAGAGGAGGCCGTGGAAGAGGAGATCACTCTAGAGGCAGAGGCCGTGGTGGAGGCAGAGGCGGCGGAGGTCCCGTGCACCAACAAGGTGGAAATGCCGTCACCTCCGATCCCACGTCCCAGGAACCAAAGAAGGCGCCAAACTTCAAGAGCAAGGCCGAAGCACCGGATGCTGAGGGCGACGATAATGCCGAGACCTGCTTCATTTGCGCCAACCCCATCACACATTTCTCCGTTGCGCCCTGCAACCATACCACATGCCACATCTGCTCCTTGCGATTAAGAGCGCTCTACAAGAGCAAGGATTGTCCTCATTGTAGGGTAAGCGGTGTTGGTGCTTTCAATGTGGGAGATCTAAGCTGACTTTGCATGTGCAGACGTCTTCGCCCTATGTCATTTTCACCGACGATGGAACCAAGCGCTTCGAAGAATACACAAACAAGGATATTACTAGTACCGACGACAACATCGGCATCAAATACGCCGGGGAGGAAATCGTTGGCGATACCATTCTTCTGCTTAGGTTCAACTGTCCCGATTCCGAGTGCGATTTTGCTGGCCTCGGCTGGCAGGATCTGCACCAGCACGTCCGCCATGTCCATCACATGAAGATGTGTGATCTGTGTACTCGAAACAAGAAGGTCTTTACACACGAGCATGAACTGTTTGCGGACAAGCAGCTCACCGAGCATATGCGTCACGGCGATGACAAGCCCGGCGCGGCGGACCAGACTGGCTTCAGGGGACATCCGCTATGCGGCTTCTGTGGAGCTCGGTTCTATGACAGCGACAAGCTGTATGAACACTGCCGCAATAAGCATGAGCGGTGTTTCTTGTGCGATAGGAGAGATTCCAGACAACCGCACTATTTTCTTGACTATGACTCGTTGGAGCAGCATTTCAAGAAGGATCACTTCCTTTGCAACGACCGAGAGTGCTTGGAGAAGAAGTTTGTCGTTTTCGAATCAGAGATGGACCTCAAAGCCCATCAGTTGTCTGAGCACGGTGGTTCCGTAGGAACGGGAAGGGACGCAAGGAGGGTTGATATGTCCAACTTTGACTTGCGGCAAAGATATGAGCAGGAGAGAGGGGCTCCCAGGGGCGGAAGAAACCAAGAACGCCGGCGTGCTCCCGATCCGGCCAACGAACCAATACCCGTGAGCTCTGCCCAACCTCTTAGGAGAGACGAGATTGCTTTCCAACGCCAGATGGCGATACAGTCCGGCGCTAGCACTCGTGCACCACCCGCTCCTGCTCCTGCTCCCGGCCCATCTCGACCACCACCCGCGGCAGCCTCCCGTCCCCCGGCTGCTAGCCAAACTATTGACGCCATGCAACACCTTTCCATTACCGACTGGTCCTCACTAACCCAGGAACAACGTGCCAGCCTGGCCCGGCACAACGCTGTTGTTGAGCGTGCTTCCAACCTCCTCGGTAACAACGAGAACAAAATCGCCACCTTCAGGCAATACATCTCCAACTACAACCGCGGAAGCATGAACCCAACCCAACTAATCGACGCCTTTGCCTCTTTGTTTGCCGACACCTCCTCCGACACGGCCTTGGGCATCTTAGTAAGAGAAGTAGCAGAGTTGTTCGAAGACAAGAAAAAGGGCGACTCTCTCCGCGCAGCATGGCAGAACCGCAGGGCGAGAGTGCAGGAGCGTGATGAAGAATACCCATCACTCCCAGGATTGGGGGGCATGCACGGCGCCACCACCTCCACCACGGGGTGGGCAACAGCCGCTGCTCCGACTACCATCTCCCTCCACAACAACGGCGCGGCTCAACAACAGAGGAACTCCAACCGGGTCCTCAAACTGAAAAACAGCACCCGGAGGGGAAGTATCAGCAACTCCTCGGTGATGTCCTTTGCTTCGGCGTCGAGCGGTAATGCCGCTGGGCCGAGCAGAGGGATTACTACTGCTTCACCGACTGCTTTCCCGGCGCTTCCAAGTGCTTCACGGCCTGCTGCTGCGGCTGCTGCGGCTGCGACTAGGAGTCAGCCAAGTTGGATTGGTGGAGGGACCAGTGCACCCGCTGCGCCGGCACCGAGGTCTACAACGACAGCTAGTCATGTTGGCACTGGAGCGAGGAGGCCGCCTCCTCCTCTGCAGAACAGCAGCGATGCGTTTCCTGCTTTGCCTGCTGCTCCTAAGCCCAAGACTACTATTTTTGGGTATGGGAGGGGTGTGGTGAGGAGGGACTTTGGGGTGAAGAGCGATACTGGGTTTAGCTGGGGTGGTGGTGGTGGTGGTGGTGGTGGTGGGAGTGGAAGCAATGCCGGCGGGTCTGCTGGTGGTGGTGGTGGAGAGAATGCTGAACAGCAGCAGCATCAGCATCAGCATCAGCAGGAGCAAGGTGGAGGTGGTGGTGGGGGGAAGGGGGGGAAGAAGAATAAGAAGCAGGTTTTGGCTCATTGGGGTTGAGATGAGATGGTATGGCTATAGTAGGTATGTACATACATGTGGGAGCTGAGAGGGTCAGCGATGGTTGTTAGTCGAGAGTCAGCGAGAGAATGATTATTGTGTGTATACAATATGAGATATTTGCTAGCGTGCATGCATGGATGGGGATGGGGATGGGGGGTGTAATTTGACATGATGTTGGGGTATGCGTACATACAAGAGATGACGATAAGATTCACGGACAAAAAAAGAAAAGCGTGTCATACACGGAGTAGCTATTACAGCGCTATGTATGTATTTGGATCTAGGTAGATACAAACCGGATTTGGGAGCTTCACGGTGCAGGGTGAGTTTGCTATGTGTAAAAAAAGACCTTGTATAAATCATCGATCGCTGTGTACCTACCTTATCATGACTAAACGCTCCACAGGAATCCGCTCCCTCTACAACAAACGCCGCAAAAAGACCATCAACGATCATTGCACAGCACAACCCTGGTACGAACCCGATCCGCTTCCATATCTGTATATAGATGAACCCCCAAAGTGGGCAGCACTCCCCTAAGGCACCACAACCTCAGGTTCATAATACAGCCTGAACCGATCCGACTCGTGGCACTTGACCTCGTAAATCACATGCCAGCACTCCATCAGCAAGCCCGGAAACCTCGACGCCCAAAACTGCATGTACCCTTCCGGCAGGCTCCCCACCATCTTCTTCACCGACTCGGGCATGTCCTCGTAGTGGTTCTTCTTATTCCTCAGTGCCCTCAGCAAGTCCAGCATCTTCGTCCCCGTGTACTTCCTCTGCTTGCCCAGGCTGTCGACAAACGGCTGGGGTAGCTTCTTGAGGAAGTCACCCCCTATGATTTTCTTGGCATTGTCTTCGAGCATGAGAAGGGCATCGGAGGGTGGGTCGCGCGGTTCCTTTTCAAAGTGATCCGAAACATCACACAGGAAATCGAGGCGCTTCTTGTACGACCAGAAGAAGGGGTGACCCATGACAACCTTAGCGGTGGGGCGGTCCTTGGGTATGGGATTCAGCATCCAGTCAATGAGGTGGTCAGCTTCAACTGCCAAATCCCCAAGAACGTTCAGGTCCTTGAGGCTTTTGGTGCCTTGGCGGATGTTGACTTCTCGCATGAAGCGATCGCCGCAGTCATAGGGGTGTTTGCCGCGAGTCAGCATGTAGTAGTAGACCAGGCCCAAGGAGAAAATGTCAATGGCGCGGGTGACGCGGCGGCTCGACGCCGGAGTGCCCTCTGGACCGGTAACGTTGGAGGTAGAGTGGAAACTGGAGCCAGGGTCGGCGAGAGCCATGGGGTGGGCGTGTGGCGGGACGTCATCGTCCACCAAGAGTTCTGGAGCGCGCCAGCCGGTAGTTCCGGCAGCGTGGGCGGTGGTGGCGCCGAACGAGGACTGTGTGCCTTCCAGCTTCTTACAAAGACCGAAATCAGAAACAAGAATGCGGGGGCGACCATTTTTGCCCATGTTGACGAGGATGTTCTGCGGCTTGAGATCGCGATGTACGATGCGCAACGAGTGCAGGTGGCTTATACCGTTGGCGATTTGCAAAAGCACGTTCGTCATGTGTTTCTCGCCAGCTATCGCCAGCTCGCGGTACTGGTAGGGTTTGGTAATGACGTCGGCTAACGATGCCTGGCAGAGTTCCAATGCAATGTACAGGAAAGAATTGCGCTCGGTTTGAGCAAAGTATCGGATCACTACTTGTGTTTAGTTGGGGCTTCGGGGTAGGTAGGGACTGATGTTGAAACTCACCATTGTAGTTGTCATCACTTTCGCGCAAAAGCTTCGTTTCTTGACTGGCAATCTCGTGGAATTGCACCAACATACGCTTGACAGCAACGGCACGACCATCCCATTTGCCAGAGAAGACAACGGTGCCGTTGCTTCCTGTGCCCAGCTGATCGGCTTCGTTGACTTCCAGACCGCCCATGCGAATAATGTGACCAGAGACCTCATCAGTATTGCCAGGGACGGTCAAGATATCCGGCTCCAACGTGGGTGCCGGACGAAGTTGCTTTGCCTTGTTGACAGCCTCCTCAACCGATTCCTGTGGAGGGTCATCATCTCGAGATTGGGAATTCTCACTCGGCTCTTTGTTGCCGCCTCCTTTTTTGTGCTTAACGCCGCCACGACGGCCCCTGTGTCCCTTCTTCTTCTTCGGAGTGTCTGCAGCACCAGCAGCAGCGCCATCAAGACCTGCGATAACAGGGTTGGGCGGGGATGGGGGGGTGTCTGAAGCTGTGGGTGACGATTCAACCTGGCCGTTGGCAGGCTCGACGGCAGCGGGGCGACGAACCGACACGGGTGCCGTATCCTCGCCCGTAGGAACAACAGGTGCCTCTAGCTTCTCGGCTTCTTCCTTAGGTACACTGGGTTCGACAAACTCCACCGGTTGAACCACCTGAGGAGTACTCGGCAGCTCTTGGACTTGAGGACTCGGTGACACCTTGACTTCGACTGCCAAGCCAGAAGGTTTGGCTGTCCGGCCTTGTGAATTCCACTTGGCCAGAATTGGACCTTTCAAGTAGAAAAAGAGAATTATACAAAGCACGATGATGTTGACACGGCTGGTGACCAACTCAGACACCGTGGTGGCAGCAATCCTCTCGGCTTGCTCTTTTGCCGATTGGAGAATGTCGGTGGGTTTTGGTTCAGCCGGAGACAATGATTTCGGACCGTCTGTATTGATAGGAGATCCAGCATTCTCAGGCTCTGGCGGTGCGTCAATCATCAAGGGCAAATTGGCGACATCCTTGAAGGGAAGAGTGTCGGGGTGGGTGACTGGCACTTGGTGAACCCCGACCAAGGCCTTGGACATCTGGGCTTCGTTACTCAGCTCCAAAATGTCCGTGGTTTTCCACCACTCCGCCTTGCCAATCTGTGCGGCTGGTGCTTTCGCAATCAAGGGGTAGCGGCTTCCAGACATAGCGTACCAACTACCACCCTCCGTCTGGTTGAGGAGAACTTTTTCGTCGCCGAAACCTGTGTTTTGCTGCCCGGGCAACGGAGGGTGCGGCAGAACAACACGGTTCGGTTTGTCGCCCGGTTTGGTCTCGCCGCGGTGCAAGACGTCAAAGACGCGAGCAATTGGTGAATTGAGAGTCTTTTGAAAGACTCGGTTTGCGCCGCTACCATACTCGATCCCAATATACCGCCCATCAGGATGGCCTGCGATGTAGTGCCTGTCCTTGCTGTACTGGTTCTGTTGAATGAGATCCCTGTCACGCGTGTTGGGCCCCCATTCGCAATACTTGAGAGAAGCAATGGGTCCGCTGCCCACACGATGGATCACGACAGTGTACTCGGTGCGGCCGAGGGTGATGGTGCCGCTGTTACACTCCTCGTCCCCATCGGCAAGCGCGTTTGGCTTGTAGCAGCTGTCGGTTTCAACCTGGTTGACAAAAATGCCAGCAGAGCCAACTTCTTCCATGATGGCCCCGGTCGCGGCGTTGAAAGTAACCATGGTGGTCTTCTTGTCGCCCGTGTACATGATGCCTTCGTCCGGGTCATTGAGCGGGGAGAGGTCTTCAACGACCTTCTTCATGGTCCAGGGCATCTTGGCGAGGCCGGTTCCTTCCTCGTTTGGCCTCCATAGATAGAGCTCCCCGTCGCGGGTGGGTTCCACGACCCAAATGTAATGATCGATGGGGTCATAGTCGTCGTCGAGAATGGAGCGATTGGTACGGAAATGACGGGTCTCGATCATGGGTCGGTCGGCCTTGAAGTGCCAACGCTCCTCTCCTGTTTTCCTGTCGCTGGCGTAGAGATCTCCATCGACGGTCGCCAGAAGCACAAAGTCTTCCACTTCCCACTCCTCCAGACGCCGCGCAAGATGCTGCGAGAGTCCGGCCCCGCGGTTGGGGCTGTCTTTTGATGGAGGCGGTGCTCTAACGGACAAGTCAGACGAGTCCGGAGCTAAAGCTTGGGCGCGCACATCGTGAGCATTATAAATATTGTTGTTGTTGATGTTGTTGTTATGGTTATTATTGTCGGTTTCGCCGGATGGTGACAGCACGTCGGCTTCCCGGGTGATGGCATTCTTGCGCCGTGCAGGCGTTTCGACGACGGGCTGGGCCGTCAGGGCGGTCGAGGCTAGGTTTTGGGCGACATGCTGGTGGTCGCCCTCGAGAGGTGACCGTAATCGAGGGGTTGCTGCCGCGTCGGGCTGCTGCTGAGCATCGGCCAACTGGAGCAGAGGCAGGAGGATTACGGCGAGGGTTGCCCAGGTGTATTTGCGCTGGCCGGGAGGCCGTCGCAACATGTTGGGGGCGTCAACGCGACTGACTCGGGGAGATGGACGATTACATCAAAGGGTTCCCCGGAAATCGGCAGCTGCTGCACGACCGTCGAGCGTCGAGGTCGAGAGTGGATTCGGGTCTACTGCAGCCGACCGACAACGGCGACAGTCGCCTAAGGTTAAGAGATACAGCGGGTGTGGCGGTGGGGGTCGAAAGCCTGTGTTGTGTTGAGCGTTCTCGTTATATCGTGTTCTGGATGAGCAACGAGGAGCAAGCGACGTGAGCAGGCGGGTGGAGGGCCATGGAAGCAATAAATGGAAGCAATTGGACACGCAAGAATGGCTTGCCCGGCTCGCCCTTCCTCCCTCGCCAAGTCTGTTGACATGGATGTTAGGGCACGGGAGCGAAGTGGGGTGCGGCTAGCAACAGACTCCCCTGGAGTTATCAAGTGACTTTTCCCATCATGCTCCTGGAGCATATATGAGCAACACCAACAAAGGAGCACCTTGAAGGCCTTGATATGACTCGATAACCGACATTGAAAGATCAGGGAAGGTGACGAGCGGCAGTTCTGAGCTTATACTTTAGCCAGAAAGTCAAATTTGCTGGCATTGCGTGCACTCGCGTTTTCACAATATCCACGTGGTCGATGAAGTCAACGGCTTGGGGAAAACAAGCCCAGTTCAGGGACATTGGGACCAGGCACTTCAAGGTTAAATAAGTGCCGGTAGTAGTCCCAGTGATCGATCTACGCCACCACAGATCATGAATACAGGTCAGATGAGAGCGATCTCAAGTGTGCAAGTGAAGCTCCAAAGTTGACTGACGACGGAGCAAGACGAATGTACTGCTCTAACAAATTCGAAACAGGCTGTGCATCAATATTTGTTGCTGATTGGATGACCTGCCAAGACATGGTTACAAGTACCCCTCCATCGACAACGCAAGTTGTTGCAATCCCTCTGGCCGCCCTTGCGCTGAAGAGACAAAAATGGCTGCGGCTAAAGTCATCCAAGGACGCACACCTTTTCGACAGCACAGGACAAATTGTCATTTGGAGATGAAGTGCGTCGAAGGCTTCAGAAGCCCTGTTCCCTGCGTTACAGTGCACTCCGTACCGTGTTCTGCCGCGGTGGAGCTGCCTGCGAGACGAGGAAGGGTCACCCTTTCATCTGCCCACATTTCTCCTGATCGGTATCATTCGACCGTCAACCGGTACTGTCAAATGCCCGGTTCTTCAAATGGTCCGAATATTGATTCTTCACGCCTTTTTTTTTTAATACTTAGCTATCATTTGTGCGACTTGCTTCTTCCTGAAGCAGATCCCGGAGAGTTTCTGACCGCCGCCCCTCCTCCTTTTGTTTCCCGATTAATTGATCAGCAGACACCAACTCGCCCTCGCACCTGTTGATCCTCTTTTTTGCTCGTCCCTTCTTCGGTCAACCTCTATTGTTTCCCTTCTGGGACATGTGGATATCAACTGATCAAAGCCTCCCTCCTCCCTTGGCCTCTTGCTGGTTTCAGTTGTGCCACAGCGGCGGGCTCTACCGCTTTTCCTTGTTTTAGAAGCCGTTCAAATCCTGCTTCAACGGGAGAGAACAACGAGACGTGGCTCATTCGGGCTGAGAATAACGATCGGGTTCTGCATGCAACCTCGCTGCGTTGGCAACTTTCATTGGCCACCCCTTCTCTCGGCCCCCGTCCATCACCGAAATTGCAGCCGAAAAACTGTTGTCTTGCAAGTGCCCAACTCGGCCGGTGCTTTGGTCGCTCCCCGGGCTCCACCCATCCGGAACCCGATATGCGGCGGATAGATTGGGACGGCATGGTTCGGCACAAGTGCATGATATTAAACACTACTACAAAACGATATTGTGACGCTTCTTACAGTTTCGCACTCTTTCCATCCTCCAACATCTTGGTCTGCACCTTGTAAATCTTGAGCAGCTGCCGGACCGCCAAGTCGAGCAAGACATCCTCCGAGCCTCCTGGAATTCTCGTCCCTGGAACCTCGCGATAGAGAACTGTATGGCAAGTCAGCACAGGAGTTTACTAACATCAAAAAACCAACAAAGCAAAAGAACTCACTCTCGGCAATCATCCCCTGCCCCGTCGTCGTAAACCCATTTCCACCAAACAACAGCACCGCCGTATCCGCACACTCCTTGAAGACAATCCCCGCCTGCGCCTTCAACAAGGCCGTCAGTCCTCCCAGCTTCACATCCGCTTCCTCGGCCGGCAGCTTCGCCATCAAATACGCAAAATGCTCCACCCACGCCGTCAAACTCTCGAGCAACGCGCCCGCTTTAGCCAGCCGGTGCCGCACCACCGGCTGCTCCACCAACGGCTTCCCAAACGCCTCCCTCTTCGTGACGTACTCGAACGCGCTGCTCAACGCAACCCTCGCCTGCCTCGTCGTCCCCGTCGCAACAGCGAGTCTCTCATGATTGAAGTTGGTCATGATGTACTTCATCCCTTGGTTCTCCTTCCCAATCAAGTTCTCAACGGGAACTTTGACATCGTCCAGTTCGATAAATGTCGTCCCAGCTGAGATCTGCCCAGCGACTTTGAGTCGTCTCATATTCACCCCCGGGTGTCCCTTCAGAGGTACTACCAACAGCGAAATCCCCGCTGCCCCTGAGCCAGGGCGACCAGTGCGAACGGCCATGGAGGCGTACTCAGACCATATCCCATTTGTAATCCATTTTTTCGTGCCATTGACAATGTAGTGCTTCCCATCGGGCGTCTTTTTCGCAGTGGTGACGATACCAGCGACATCGCTCCCCGCCTCTGGCTCGGTGATAGCGATGCAGATCCTCTTGTTGCCTCTCAAAATATCAGGGACGATTCGTTCTTGGAGTTGCTGGCTGCCAAACTTCAGAATGAGTGGCAGACCGAAAGCAATGCCGGTCGTGAGACTGCCCGCGGGACCGGCGAGGCCGGAGCGGACCATCTCGTCGGAGTAGATGTATCCATGGATGGAGTCGAAATCTTCGACTTTGAGGCCACCCAACAGGGTGTGGATGCCGAGCTTTTTGAGCCAGGCGACGGGTAATGGAGCGGGGAGGGCGGGGATGAGCATGTGGTGCTTTGCAAAGGTTGCAAAGACAGATTCGGGGACGGTGGCGGTGGGGGATTGCTCGGATTCGATGGCGAGGGAGTGGAGGTTTTGGGTGATGAAGGGGCGGATGGCGGCTGCCCAATGGAGGTGGGAGGGGGTGAAGTAGGGGGATGGGAGGCCCATGAGGGCGGGGGGGTCGGAGAAGGGGATGGGGGCTTTGGGGGACATTTTGACTTTCTTTTCGAAATGATATCACGGTAAGTCAGTAAAGAGAGATAAAAGTGAAGCAAAAAGATTGATGGCAATGTGCATGGTGAACACAAAGGTAAGTATATGTAGGATCACGATCCCCGCATTTTTGGAGGGGATCGCCAACTTGGAGTGGATTGAGCCTCGGTTCCCCTGGCTTCTCCGCACCGCGCCTTGACAGCTGCGTTGGAGATCACGACAGGGCTAAGAG
The DNA here is from genome assembly GCA_030549205.1 of Apiosordaria backusii. Classification (NCBI taxonomy): domain Eukaryota; kingdom Fungi; phylum Ascomycota; class Sordariomycetes; order Sordariales; family Lasiosphaeriaceae; genus Apiosordaria; species Apiosordaria backusii. The sequence continues at coordinate 814,621 of JAUKTV010000014.1, forward strand.
CTGAGCATGCGGGGTTACCTAGCACAACTTCAATATCATGGATATTGTGTCAAGCAGGTTTCCTCAAGTAACAACATCTCACCATATTCTGGTAGCTTTATCGAGATATATCTAGTCTCTGCATATCTCCGTTGTAGAAGCCGGTGTATACCATGTCAGGTAGTCACTGTTAAAGAAAAAGAGCAAAAGTCTAAGTAGTTCATTTTTTTTTTCAGAATATAAAATACTGGGATAGAAAAAAAATATAAAACTTTCAATCCTGAGTCCATTGAAAGGAAGGCATAAAAGCATTATTGTATATTGGACCCTACGGAATGGAAGTTGCATCTTCTCCTCATAAAGTTGGCAGGAGCAACACCGGCCAGCCACTCAAAGTTCACCCAGCAAAATTATACAACTAAAATCTTTTCTTCTCTTAGTCCTTCATTGCGATTATCAGTTCTTCAAGCGACATCAAACCCCAATAATCTTTTAAACTCCTCAACCCCTTTTATCATGCTCCCCACAACGCCAAAAACACCGACATTTGCACACCCGCTCTAACCAGTATATGCCACTCCTTCTATCTACAATGCAACACCAACAAACACAGCTCCCAACCCAAGCATCACCGCCGCAACCGACACCCCATTCATACCCGGCGCCCCGGCCTTGGTCGTCGTCGCCGGTCCTGCCCCTCCCTGAGCATTATTCGACCCCGGTGCATTCGTCCCACTAGGTGCCTGCGTCGTCTGCGCAGCATTATCTGATCCACCACCCGTTTGAGTCGGCAAGTCGGTCCTGTCACCATCATTAGCTTTCCAGTTCTGCCAACTCTATCACCTTACAGAGTAAGTAAGGTACTCACCCAACAGTAGGTCCCCCCGAGTTCCCATTCCCCCCCTCGGCAGCAGCAGATTTGCTCGCCAGCGCCTCCTTCCCACAGCTATCCTCCCACAACTTCTCCGTCACACCTAGTTCTTTGGCCGGCTCGCAAAACTGAGGGAAGAACATGATGCAGTATGTGTAAAGGGAAATAGCATATAGATCGTAGGTATGTCCGGTAGTTTGGGTGCAAGTTGGGATGCAAGTCCCCACGAAGAGCTCAGAGCCGGCACCGCCGCACATGCACTCCGCGAAGGACTGGGTGGCGGGGTCGCCGGGGCAGGTGGCGACTGCGTTGTCGAAGCAGGACTGGCATTGGGGGGAGGAGCCGATGAAGAGGGGGTTTATGGCTGATGCTGTTGCTGCTAGGAGGGAGGTAAGGTATAGAAGGCGGGCCATGATGAAGGGTTGGGAGGGATGAGGTAAGGAGTGACGATGTCAAAACAGAAAAATGACCGCGCGATGTCAAAAGTAAGGAAGACAACGATGTTAGAAACAAACAGAATCGATAAAAGGAACAAGATGGAGGGAAGGGAGAGGGAAATTGCATTGTAAATGGGAAGTCAAGGCGTTTTATATCACATCAACACAATCACAGCTGAAATCTCAAGATCTGCATCCCCTTTTCGGCCAGCATCGCAAATGCAGAGCCACAATGGGTGGCCGTGGAGGCCGTGGGAAGTCGATCTGGTTCTGGGCCACATGGGGAAATGCGGTGCCCAAAGGCCCAAAACAAATGCTATTCTGCCCAGGAACCAATGGACATGACACTGGAAATCTAGACGCAGGAGCTAAAAAAGCAATAAAACATGCCTTTTCCAGTGACAGAACGGTTGGGATCTGCCAGAAAGGAAGCGCTATTGTTTTCAGCCGCAGTTGGTGTTTGGGGCAAGTCCGAAAAATGTCTTGGCGGGATATGGTGAGAGGTCTAGAACTTGGGGGGGTTTGCCGCTGGGGTTCAATTTGGTTCATTGGATAGGTATTTTGAAACTCCTTGTGCTTTTGGATAGGGATTGAGATTCAGAGTTTACCAAGTGCCGTTACTCACCTGCGCTGAGTAATGTAGATATGTAGGTAGGAACGTAGTCTACTCTATCTACCTTAGATGAGGTGCTGAACAAACACTGCGACATTTCGCCATAGGTACGTTGGTATCTCAAAGCGCTTAAGGGCTCAGGCCGTTGCATATGTGCACAATACTATGAGATCGTAGCCACCGTTTTCAAAGGGTACTTTGTAACCCTCTATTATGCAATATCTCCAACGCTACAAAATTTGATATCCTGGCAGATAAATATCCAAGCACCTCAGCCATGCAACACCATATACACACTTCACCTCCATCTCACGTCTCACCCCATCATCTCAACCCCCCTCACAAAACAAAAGCCCAAGCCATCAGCCCAACCGCAACACCCTGCACCCCCAACCGCTGCACCATCGACCCAGCCGAATCCGGGCTCACCGTCGAAGTAGAAGTAGACGTAGTCGTCGAAGAAGTCTGCGTCTGCGTCCTAGTAGCAGTAGTCACAGTCGTCGTAGTACCATCACTCGCCCCCGTGCCAGGGCGTCCCTCAGACCGGGTAGCGCACATAATGAACGCATTCCCCCCCGCGCCGGTGTGCGTCATTGTCCCGACATAAACGCAGTTACCGTTGAGGTCGGGGTTGAAGACGATTCTGTCTGGTCCCGGGGCGCCTTTTCATTCTGTCAGTATCATAAAATATGAAAATAGGGAGATGGGGGGGATGAACTCACCGCCAGAATAAGCCCCATTTCTCACAATGGGAAATTCTTGATAGGGACCGCTGGCAGCAAAGACGAGACCTTCCCGGTTGTTGAACCGATGAGGATACTTGTTATTGCCTAGCTGCCGGCCTTCTTCAAACAGCCGGCACCCCTCGGCGGTGGCTTCGTCGAGTTGGGCTTTGGACCAGTTGGTGTTGCCGCAGGAGACTTGGGAGATGCCGGCTGTTCCTTGGGCTGTGACGCCGGTTGCTGCCGAGAGGGCGAGGAGGAGGAGGGATTTGAGGGTGAACATCTTGGTGATTGATGATAGATGGGGGAGGGTGAGAGGTGAGAAGTGAGAGGTGAAGTTGATGTGTTCGCGAAGTGGACTTAGTCGCGTCTCTCAGCCATGGCGCCAAGAAAAGACTTTCGGGGGCAGTTCGCCAGTGATTGGCTGCATTGGTTGGAGGCGATGGAGATTTTGAGACATGGAACATGGCTTGTTTTGTGGTCGATTGTGGACTCTGATTTTTCAGCTGGGCAAGTGGTTTGCGGTGGTTCTAGATTTTGCCCATAAAAGTTCCCTGTCTGCTCAAAAGGGTCTAGAACTGGTAGCTGTGAGGACAGGAAACCGCACCCTTGGAACAACAACGAAGGGTGAAAGGTGAATCTGGACCTGGTCGTTAACGTTTTCCCAACTCCGTTTCCCAACCATACTGCGGTGTGATCCTAACAACGCCTTGTGACCACTGATTCCACCAACGCGTTGCAACTTTTATTCCTAGCCAACCAAACGCGTTTGCGGCCTTTCACAATACTCTAGTACGTCTTGGCAAAATTCGAGACGACAGAAAACGTCGAGATAGGCTCACAAAACGCAGGTAAAAACAGGTCTGTGTTATGCAGGCTGGCTCTTTTCTACCATTCTTTAAGATCTGCAAGTCTCTTCGACTGATCTTCGGCTTATTATACTGGTGGTTATAAGCGGTGGTTGTAAGTGGTGGTTGTAAGTGGTGGTTGTATGTGATGGTTGTAAATGGTTGTTGTAAGGGGCATGTCACGGAGAGGTAGATATCCAGAGGCAAAGCCACTGTAAGTCTGTCCAAATTGATTGAATACTAAGTTGAAGAAGTAAAAGAAAGTCATCAAACAAAGGTCTGGCTGCACGCAGAGCTTTTGAAGTGGCTGCAGCCCAGACCGATCCAAGGCTTTCCCAATCGGGCCTAGTGGCTTTTCCTTATCTTATCTCTTGTGACGGCAGGCCCCACGTGACCCACAGGTCGTAGGCCAGTTGTTTGGGGACTTTGTGATGTGCAGGGTTAGGGTTCTGAGAGGCGATGGGTGGTTGAAAAAGCTGACCTTGGAATTCAAGTTGGGTCGGCTTACATTAAAATGCCTGTTTTTTGCAGCGTTTTCAATGGGAATCTCATGTTTTGAAGATTCTTTGTGGGATGTCCTGCCCGTGTGGCTAGCTGAATGTCTTCAGGGATTTTTCGTGACTATCACTAGCCAGGCTCGTCAGAAGGGACCTGGATATTGAGATCGTCGGTGTCACTTTGATGTCATACTGATAGCAATGAATTGAGCGTTAGCGAATGTTTAGCAGCGCTCGAGGCCCTTGGTCACCACTTAGGCGGCACGTTATGACTCGAGCTGTAGGTCATCTGGAAATGCAACCTTCAGGTCTCCGCCCAAAAGCATCATAGTGCAGAACCAAGTTGGGAAAAAAATCCCGCGGCCAGACATGGGACGAGAGGCTCCGGAGACACAAGATCTTGGGGATGGAGGTTAAGGCCGGAATCGGGAAATGGAGCCCGTCTACGACGCTATGCGACTGTCGCTAGCAAAGCGTAACTGGCCCAAAGGTTTGCATTGTGCCCCTCGCATTGACGTAAGAAAGGTGTCATTAACTATCAGCAGCATGATAGGATCCTAGGACATGGCGCTCATTCCCCTTGGCACTCATCACATCATTATATAAGGTATAGAATATTCAAACTGACCCTGAAGAGTACCTGATCCAGTCTGCTTCAACACTGGACTGCTTCAACACTAGACAAACAGATCTACTAGCATACTACCCAACATGGCCGAGAACGTTGCCGCAAAAGGGATAGAGAAGGTCCTAGGCCATAGCGACAAAGATCGTGCGACGCATACGGATATCTCGAATCCCGACCGCGAAGGTGGCAAGTATGCCGATCCGAGTGGAAAGAAGATGAAGGCGCTGGCGTGGATGGGCAAAAATGACGTGCGTGTTAGTATGTAGCGGCTTCATCCCCCCCCCCCCCATCCCCTCCGCTGGGCGAACTTCTTGAGAGTATGACTAATATGGGGTTATAGTTGTCGCAAGTAAGCCCAAGATCATTGAGCCCACCGATGTCATCGTCAAGGTCACGGGCACGACTGTATGTGGCAGCGACGTCCACCTCTTGCACGGCGTCATCCTTCAGCTCGAGAAGGGCGATATCCTTGGTCACGAGTTCTGCGGTATAGTCGAAGAAGTAGGCCCAGCTGTTAAAAGCCTGAAGCCTGGTGAGCGGGTGGTGAACAGCTTCTGCATCTCTTGCGGTGAGTGCGAGTTCTGCAAGAAGAAGCTTACTACGGCTTGCGAGAGGACCAATGCCTCGACCCTGCAGGGCACGATGTATGGCAAGCGCCTGAGCGGCATCTTCGGCTACTCCCACTTCGTTGGTGGTTTTGCTGGAGGCCAGGCTGAATATGTACGTGTCCCACTGGCCGACAACAATCTTCTCAAACTCCCCGACTCGGTTCCGGATGAGAAAGGTCAGCCGCATCTTGTTCTTGGTATATCGCTTATGCTGACTGTTTGTTTGCCTCAGGCCTGTACCTCTCTGACGTTCTTCCCACCTCGTACCACGCAGTGACATATACTGGGGTGAAGGAAGGGGATACAGTTGCAATCTGGGGCCTAGGCCCGATTGGGTTCATGGCCAGCTACTGGGCTCTGAAGCATAAGGGAGCCAAGCGCGTCATTGGCATCGACAACAACTGGCGCACCGACTATGCAAAGTCTAAGATCGAGGGTATGGAAACCATCAACTACACAACTCTGAAGAGTGACGAGTCAGTACCCTCCAAGATTCTCGAGATGGTGCCGGGAGGTGTCGATGTTTGCATTGATGCAACTGGTGGCGAGTACGCCAAGGGATGGACGCACAAGATGGAGCTTGCGACTGGCGTGGAGCAAGACACCAGTGAGATGATCAACGAGGCTATCTGTTCGGTGAAGAAGTTTGGAAGGGTCGGTATCATTGGCGACTATGTTGGATGTGAGTATTCGGACTATTCCTCTCGCCCGACTGAGGAGACGCCTCCGTCGGCTGGAGAATCTTCTTGTTTGAGCCGCAGGTTGAGCAACTCGCTGACCATTGCCCGCAGTCACCAACCACTTCAACGTCGGAGCACTGATGGAGCTTGGCATCAGCTTGATTGGCTGTGGTCAGACCCCTGTCCACAGATGTGAGTCCAATCGACGATCCTTGATGCAATATCTTGGGCACTGACAACGTTATAGACTGGGAGGAGCTTCGGGACATGGTCGAGAGCGGGAAAGTCGATCCGACCATTATGCTTACTCATCGCTTCTTGCTTGACGACATTGATAAGGTCTACTACATGCAGGAGCAGAGGAAAGACGGACTCGTCAAGTGCTTTGTCGAGACCCGGTTTTCAGGTCCGAGAGCCCCAGGGACGCCGGAGCTCTCGACGCTTTAAGATGCTATCGTCCGTCTTTTCCAACCACAAATTGCCATGCTATGGGCTATCTGGGGGTTCCAAGATACCTAACAAAAGTGTCATTCCTTTAACGTATAACGTTATGATAAGCAAGTGAAACAGACAAGCGAGTGGAACACGTTAACAAATCTAATGAGGCTGCGTACAAAATTAATGCTAGAAAATTGTTAACTAATGGGTCTTAATAATTTCTTAGCGCTCTTAACGTGCAGCCTCATTGAATCCTGTTAATGTGATTCACTCGCTTATTCTAGCTAGTCTCAAGGTGCGATGTCTGATGTGATATTCATGTGTGTAATGATGTGGTGAGTCTGATGATGTGGAAGCGAGGATGCGGATGTGTGTAGTTCGGGAGATGGAGGATAGGGTCGTTGTCACGGCCACGTTAAGGAGAAAGGTAGGCGATCGAGGGGCGAACCGGACCTTGAGATCTGGGACTCGCACTTGCGCGCCTCTTTGGCTCCGTACAACTTGTTCCGGTATATTGATGGCGACATCCCGAAGCCGGCTGATAACGACTCTGCGGGGCTGAATACGTGGAACGCCGGCCGTGCGGACATCTTCGGGGTCATCATGGCATCGTTGAAGTCAAACATCTGGTTACGCATGACGCAAATTGGCTGGAAGCCGGAAGTCGTCGACCCCCGTGCAGCATACCGGAAGGTCTTCAACGCTCTTCAACACGGTACGGGAAAACTTGACTTGCTTGTTGATCCAGGAATCAGGAGGATGCAAGAGAAGACTCTGACCTGGGAGGGCTTGATCAGATGTATAACCAGAGCGGCAGCTACATTTATTACGCATTAACTACATCAAGCCGGACAAGCGCATCAAAACAGACAAATTCGGTCCCCGTGCCGAAAAGGGAAGATTGATAGGCTACGCAGACATCCATGGCAAGATTTACTGGGTTGGGAACCCCGCAGGCTGGCGCCATTGTGCGTATCAGTGCTGTCAAGTTCAGTGAGGACGAAGACTACCAAAATGACGATGATGTCGACGAACCACAGTACGAAGCAGGCTTCAGCGACACGACGGTCGAAGAAGACGAGGGTATGGTTGAGTTCCACCGTAAGGTACCTAGTTGCGAAGCCTCAGTCCCACAGGAGGGTACGGCTTCCACTGCCACCAACGCCTTCCACGACGTCGCCAAATACGTCAACGGCGACTGTGGTACCCCCAGCCAACTCAACGGCGGAGCCGGAGCGGGCTACATCTCTAGCGCGCCAGAGCCGCGGCACGTCGCGCCCAGTACAACCAGAGGAACTGGCGGCGGCCGGACCCCGTGTTAACTCGTCCGCTGCGTGTGGAAGCGGAGGAATCGGGACTGCTTACCCCTGAATCGCTGAGGCAGTTGCCAGAGCCGCCCCGGACGCCCCCGATGCCGCCTCGGTCGGAGCGACCGTCAACGCCATCGACGGAGCCATTGGGAAACAGAAAGTACCACGGCAATGACGACTGGACGCTCAACTTCGACAACGACGAGATGAGAGAAATCCTGGATGAGGTGCTAATTCACAGTTCGATATCGCTAGCATAGTTAAGGCATTACAATCTGTAGCAACAGAGCCAGCTTCGTATTCCACTTGTCCATTTTCTAATAGCGATCATCTATAGCTAATCTGCCATCGATCACTCGTCAAGGAGCCATGGACTGCATCCCGCCCGACAGCGAGCCCTTTCCAGGTGGATGCCACGAGCGCGAGTCTGTTACGTGCGTGTCAGATTATTCCCATCTGCTTCTGGCGGTCGTGCACGCTCTGGGCGGTAGCGGCTGGGCCGCCTGGGATGGGTCCACGGCCTGTTATGTGGGACTCGGCAGAGGCAACGGCCGACGCTTCAGCCTGGGTGACGGGGCGGCCCTCGGCGAAATCGGCTTCGAGTTGCACGGTGTCGGGCAGTTTCGGATCGATTGCTGCGCCCAAGTTCCGCTGGCGGTCATGCAGGCTCTGAGCGGCGGCGGGCCCAGCCCCTTTTACATTGCGGCCCTTAAGATTGGACTCAGCAGAGGTGAGATTGGAGGCCTCGGCTTGGGTGATGGGACGCTCGGTGCCCTGGATCTCGATCTCCTTTTTGGTGGGCAGCCGCGACTCCATTCTCTAGCTAGGCGTGGTGGGTTGAAATATTATGGCTGATTTCGATGGTGATTGTGCTGGCAGGCTGACTTGGTGGAATGGCGTGTTAAGGTCTGAAGAGAGAAGTCCGACGTGTTGTATTTTCCGCTGATATATCTTTTCTTCCAAAAAAAAAAAAGCCCCAAAGATTTCCTTATCCCTCTTAATAGGTGACAAAAGCTGATGTCAATATGCCGTAGCTATGGCATAGTGACAAAAAGCTGATGTCAATATGCCGTAGCTAGATTTCATCCTCCGTTTAGTCTCATCTCTTCGACCCCAGTGGGCCCGCACAGACTAAATGCATGTATAAGTGGGGCCCCAGATGCATCTCTCAGAGAAGGTCGGAGAACAAAAGTGGAAATCCAACCACAACTAAGATAGGTAGTTACAATAGTATACTTTATATTAAGATGAAGCCCTGATTTCTAGCTATTTAATAATGCTGAGGGAACTCCCTGCTGCTCGCCAGAGTGTCCCTACCATTCAATTCAACAACAGCTTGCCGAACGGATTTGTCTTCCCGAATTACTAGACGACATCCTGCACTCAAAGTGCTCACTTGGGCCAGTGAGACTTATACCTCGTTCGCATGCACGACACTGCTTTTCTCTTCGGATGAGTCCGTGTCTTTGCCGTTTCCCTGCACGCGGCTGTCCAGCTCGGCGATGCGCTTCTTGAACTCGGCCTCCTCGTCCCAGGTGAAGGGGCTCTTGCTCGCGAAGAGGAAGTCTATGGCCTCGAGCGTGCGGCCGGCGGTCTCGGGGAAGAAGCAGTAGATGATGGGGATGTAGACCAACATGGCGGCGCCGAAGACGTAGAAAGTCTTCTCGCCGATGCCGGCGAACATGATGGGCACGAGCAGCGAGCCGCCGCCGAACCCGACGGCCCAGCCGGCGACGCCGAAGGCGTTGCCCTTGGCGCGGAGCCAGGTGGGGAAGATCTCGGTCGGGTAGATGAAGGGGATCATGAGCCAGGACGAGCTGAAGATGAGCACGTAGACGAACACCATGGCGGCCGCTGCCGTGCCGAACTGCTCCTTACGGTCTGGGTGGTCGATGGCGCCGCGGTTGAGGCCGCCGATCATGAAGAGGATGATGCTGAGTGCGACGGCACCCCAGTAGAGCGTGCGTCTTCGGCCGACACGGTCCAGTGTAAAGGCGGCGATGCCAGTGCCGAGGATACCGACCATCATCATGAGGGCGGAGAGCCAGTTGGACTTGAGGTCGTCAAAGCCGGCCGTGCGGAAGATGGTGCCCGAGTAGATGACCACGGCGGCGATGCCGGTTCCGTACTGCATGAGCACCTGCAGCCAGAATGCCAGCTGGATGCGGCGGCCGATGTGGATGTCGCCCGAGCCAATGCCAAAGAACATCTGGACGTAGTTTAGGTTCTCTGACTCCTTCTCCATCTCGATGACCGTGACGATCTCCCGGTATTCACGTTGTGCGTCGGGGTGGTCCGGGTCGTCGTTGCCGCGTATCTTGGTGATGATCTCGCGAGCTTCTTCACAGCGGCCGACCTTGATAAGCCATCGCGGCGACTCGGGGATCAAGAGGGATCCGATGAAGAGGAGGACGAGAGGGATGGCCTGGGACGCGAAGCAGAACCTCCACCGGAAAGCGCCGCCCGCGAGCTCGGTAAAGGATGTCCCGAACCCAATCCACGCGGACAAGCTGATGCCGGAGAAGTTTGCGAGAAAGGTCAGGGCGATATTCTTGCCTCGGTGCGCTGCAGGCGATAGTTCGGCTGTCCATGCTGGAGCAATGACGATGATGAAGGCAACACCGCAACCGGCAAAGAGCCTGGCGACGAGCATGTGGGGAAGGTTGACGGCCGAGGATTGGAGGATGACGCCGAGCATGCACAAGAAGATGGCAACCCAAATACCCTTGATTCCTACACATGTCTGTCAGTGCCGCTCTGTGATGATACCAGGTAGATGCGAGGAGGGGAGGGTTTCGAGACATACGTCCATGTTTGTCGGAGAAATGACCAGCCCAGAAGGCTCCGAAAAGCGAGCCTGCGTAGTATGTGGCGACAATGCCGCCTTGCAGTGAAGGCTTGATAACCTTGCCATGCTCGTCGGCAAAGCCCATGCGTCGCTGGTAGCTGTGAGTTAGGCCGCGTGGATCAACTGCATGTGGCTGCGGGGGATGCAAAGACTTACACCATATTCGGGTGCCACATTAACTGCGCCCATCACTCCTTGACTCATGCCTTCATAGGCGATAGCCAGGGCGGAGACGCCTATAATCAAGTTGAGCAGCTTCGGCCCGGGAAGGGTCTTCCAGTACTTTTGCTTTGGCTGGAACATGGTGAGGACCCGGCTGAAAGCGACTGTAATCCCTGGGAAAGGTGTGAGGTATCGTAGTATTCTCAAGTGGAAGACTTGTGGCCGGAGAGTTGCATCTCTATATACGCATGTTTTGGGTCGCCTAGTCTAGACCTTGGGAGCAATCCGGGGACGGGAGTGGGTGAAAACCTGGGGTAAATGCCACGGGCCTGGGGTTCGCCAATACCGGTGGAATGGAAGACTTTGTGGAGTCTCGATGTCTCGTCTCGAATTTCCATTCTAAGTCTAGCTATCGCCAATTTTGCCTCCACCTGAGACGTCACTACCGGTAGGCCAATGCTGCATTACCGGGGCCGTGCTGTCGGGTCCCCCTTTTACCAATGCCCACGGTCGGGTATAACGAGTTGGCCTATCCCCACAACCTGGAACCCGCTCGATTCGAGTGTCGAGACGAGTTTCTGTCGAGACGAGTTTCTGTCTGAACCCTTACCACAGTACTTCCCCATCTTACTCCATCTATCTCTCCCCATGGGGAAACTACGCTCCAGAGAAGGCTGGTCGGTATCTCTCTCCCCATGATTCTGCCCCGCATTACTGACCCTTGCCTTGGTGTCTAGTCTAACCTGCCGGTCACGACATGTCAAATGTTGGTGCTTGTCGGTGCTTTTTCAGTGCTTGTCTTGGTTGCTGACAGTGCTCTTAGGCGATGAGACACGACCAATCTGCGGCAATTGCCGAAATTCCAATCGTGACTGTCGGCAGCCAGAGCGTCAAGAGGCACAGATTCGCTTTCACGACATGAGGCGCCGTGCGTCACGGTTCAAGACGCCGGAGGGGATCCAGGCAGCTGTCAGCAGCAGCAGCAGCAACAGCAGCAGGAGCCCTTCGTCCTTAGTCCGCCGCGACTCCGAGGGCAGTGGGTCCACGCTGGTTACCGGTAGCGTCTCGCCCCCGTTCACCGGCCCTCCCATCTCCATCGCCCAGCTGCTCCAGCCGCAATCCGCTTCTCCGGAATTCCAAGTCTCGAGTCCATGGCCGCCAGCGGTGGACCCAGCTACCCCAGACAACCCTCTCCCGAAGGCGCTGACTCGTCACGAGGCTGCGCTGCTGCGCTACTACACCGCACATCTAAGCAGGTGGCTAGACTGCACCGACGCGTCCAGGCAGTTTACGCTCAGGATACCCGCGCTCGCCACGGCTTGCCCAGTCTTGCTCGAGGCTATCATGTCGTTCGCGGCAAGGCATGCAGGAGATGCCGAGGCTGCGAACCTGGCGCATGAGCGCTGCATCGCCATGCTCATCGTCCTCCTAGACTCGGAACAAGTTGCGGATGACGACGTGCTACTCTGCGCTATTGTCATTCTCCGCGTCTTCGAGCAGATGACGGCTCTCGGCAACGGGAGCGACCAGGAGAGGCACCTGGCCGGCTGCAGCGCCCTTCTCCGGGCATGCCAGGGACCTTGCGTCGACCCGTCTGCGCCCGGGCTGCGCGACGCAGCCTTCTGGGTCTACATGCGCCAGTGCCTGTACAACGCCTGCATCAACCAGCAGGCGCCAAACGTGGACTTCTCCCTGACTCTGCTCCCCATTCCCAGTCCCGGCAGCGCCGACACCCTCCGATCCGAGACGGCGTGGGCCAATACCATGACGTGGATCTGCGCAACTATCGTCCAGTTCTGCTTCGGCTCACACACCCAAGACCACAGCACCAGGATGCCAAAGTGGCAAGAACTGAACAACGCGGTAGAGGACTGGGCCAGATCTCGGCCGCTCAGCTTTAATCCAATCTGGCAGGGTGATGGGTCGTGCGACGGCAATCCCTTTCCCGAATACTACTTCGCCGCCGACTGGCACCTGGCTGCCTTCGGCTTCTACCAACTTGCCTGCATTCTTCTAATAATATACAAGCCTACCCCACGTTTTGCAATCCGGCGTGCCCAGGCAGGGGGACTGCGAAAAGAAGATGTGAGTTCAGGTCCCCCCCGCCAACTGCTGCGAACCGAGCTAAACTCAATGTTTCACACTAGGCGCAGATTTTAGAGCACGCTCGTGCCTTGTGCGGTTCCTGTAAGAGCGAGCCTAGCAATGTGCCCGCAAGAATAACCTTGTGTCATAGTCTTTTCCTCTGGGGCGGTCTGTTGGACGACCCGTGCGAGAGGGCTTGCTTGGTGCAGCTGCTTGAAGAGCTCGAGCAAAACCACGCCTGGCCAACAGCATGGATTATATCAATGCTCAAAGGAGAATGGGGGACTTTTTCGCTGTAAAGGTAATTCTAAATAAATTCATGACGACTGGAATCTAGCTTTGTGCTACCTACTCTATAACCATGCCGATATCAAACACCATCAGAAAAGCTCACGACCGCATATTTGCCGTTCCTCACCCACGCTTTTCCTGGCGCCTCATTCTCCACTCTCTCAAGTGTCTCCCTGCTCAGACCAACGCATACATCCGCCTTGTTCGTTCTCAATGCCAGAATCTTGATTCCTTCTCCGCCCTTTCCTCCACGCAGTGGACCAATGGCCTCTTTGAATGGGAGTGTATGTGGCCAATTCGCATCTCGCACCAACTTCCGGTAGTTCAGATCACCTTTGAAGATGACCAAAGTCGATTCCAGGAGATTTTCGTGCAGTTCCGGCGCGACCGCAGGCATCTCTTGGAAGTCGAAACCCGTCGTCCAAAACGGATGTTCCGCGATGGTCACGAGGCCGTTCTTGTAACAGTCGCTCAGACGCTCCGTTACCGCACGTACACTCCGATGCTCAGCGCCCGGGAACAGAGAGGTATCGGCCAGAGCCGAGAGCAGGACATCCATGTCGTGCGGCATGACGTCTGACACGAACCAGGGGATGGACTTGACGTGCAGCTTGATGGCCGACGCGAGTCCCGAGTCGAGCAGATAGAGGGCGTACACCAGGTCGGTGAACAGCTCGAAGCCGGAATTGTCCAGGACGATGTCGACCCGCCGTCCACGGTGGGACTTCAGGTAGTCCCACGCCTCCGGCATGTCGTTGCTCACGATGCGGGCCTGGCCCTCGTGGATCGCCTTCTTTCCCTGAAGGGAATGGATCTGGTCGAGACTGAGGTTGCTCAACAGGCTCAAGTCGGTCGCATTGCCCCAGAGCGCGATCTCGGTCATCTCGTAGAAGATCAGGCGCTCGGCTTCTTCGTCGGTCTTTGCGAAGGCACCCGCGTCGGTGAGCGACACGTATCGCTCACACAGCTCTTCGACGGCTGCATGGGATGCGACGAAGGCACTGAGCTTCTGGCGCGCGAAGATATCGTAGTTGCGCCAGAATTGAGACCGAGCGAAAAGTGTTTGGACACACCTAAGGTACCCCGTTAGAACCTTGCGACAAGCAGGAAGGGTTCCAAACTTTCAACATACCTATAGAGATAGCACTCGGCAAAGAGCCATGGGCAATTGTGCCAGGTGATGTTGCCGAAAGACTCGAGCTGTGCATTGTAACTCTGAATATCAGGGCGACCATCCGAGCTCAAGGGACTAGAAAGACATCGGGTCAGCATCTGCCATATCCAAAGTAGCAAGGTGTTGTAAGGTTCGGTACGCACTGCAACGGCTTATCCTGCATGATTTCGCCTTTGATGATTCTCAGTGTGGCCTGTATACGGCGTCCCTCCTCGATCTGCTCTGGGACATCCGACTGTCCGAAAGTGTCCTCCACGTCGTCAATCATGTTCTGTACTATTTTCGGCCACCTGGCGATAGCGGTCTCGCGAGCCATAGACCCCTCTTCCGAGGTCCATACCTCTCTTGGAGGCTCGGAATGTATGGCGGAAGGCATCTTTGCGATAGAACAAGTGTAAATCCCCGTCAGCGTCGTCTGCAAAGCGTGTCTAACTAACTGCAACGCCAGGAGAACAGGAACGGTTGGTCATGATTTCACTTTTAAGTCAGGGCGTGCATCTGTCTGAAGCCAGGTCGACAGGGGCGCCGTTCACGGAAGGCAGCAAATCCCTTGCCCATCGAAACCCTGTGGTTGAGTGTGGGGATCACTTATCTTCCCAAATAGGAAATTCGTGTCGAAGCGCATCGAGACGAGCAAGCTGCTGTGGGTGCGGCCCGCACCTTCGGTTCAGCGCTCCAAACTGCTCGGTAACGGGGCAACGATGCCGCACGGTACCTGGCATGCTACTTCTGCTTGGTAAGCTCTTAGCGCTAGCTATTGCTCGACTCGTCTCGAGCGCATCGCCACTCTCGACTCGAGCGATGTCGTTCGGCACGGCATCGTTGCTGGTCTGGCTCTCTCAATAAACGATGTTCCGATGCGGGGCTAGATCCACCTCGAGGCAACGAGGGACCGACATGCCTCCATGGGGTATGAAGGAGTTAGATCCCCGGGGATGGATATATAACATCACAGTCCGCGAAGGGGATGGGGAGAGAGAAAGAGATCAAGCAACAATTCTTTGGCATCTTCTATCCGTGGAACAACAATGGGCTCCCTACCAGACCACTCTAATGGCCTCAACGGCCATCCCACAAATGGAACCTACACCAACGGCAACGGCCTCTCAGCAAATGGAAGTAACGGTGTTCACAGGCGCGCTGATGGGTCTTTGGACCTGACGGTGCTTGGAATGAACAGTGGTACTGCCATGGACGGCATTGACTGCGCACTTGTCCGCTATCGCCAAGAGTCCCCAACTGCCCCTCTTCACATGGAGGTTCTCAAGGTAAGCAGAGCCCTTGCAATCACGGCGTGTCTGACAGTCCTCTAACGTGTGTTATTGATGGATAGTACGACGAAATGCCTGTGCCACAGCGGATGAAGAAACCCATCCTGAAGATGCTCCGTGAGACCAGAACAACACCCAGTGCCATGTCACAACTGAACGTCCAGCTTGGTCAGATGTTCGGAGATGCCGTGCAAGAGTTTTGCGACAAGCACCACGTCGACATGGGCAGCATCGACCTTATCGGCTCGCACGGCCAGACCATCTGGCTGCTCAGCATGCCCAAGGAGGGCGAGACACGCTCGGCATTCTGTCTCGGCGAGGGCACCATCATCGCCGCCCAGACAGGCATCACAACGGTTACAGACTTCCGACAGGCCGAACAGTCTGTTGGTCGGCAGGGTGCGCCATTGGTTGCTCTCATCGATGGTCTGCTGCTGCACCATCCGACCAAGATGCGGCTGTGTCAGAACATTGGCGGCATCGCCAACCTCTGCCTGATTCCAGCCGACAGTGAGGGTGGCGTCGATGCTATGGTCGACTGGGACTGTGGACCGGGCAACATGTTTATCGACGCGGCCATGAGATATTACACCAACGGTGAGCAAGAATACGACAAGGACGGCCAGTGGGGCGCACAGGGCACCGTCAACCAGGAGATTGTCGACGACTTCCTGGCCAAGAACGAATACATCAACCACCACCCGCCCAAGACGACGGGGCGCGAGGTTTTTGGCGACAACGAGTGCCAGGAGATCATCGAGGCGTGCGAGGCGGCCGGTTGCAGCAAGTACGACACCCTGGCCACCGTGACGCGGATCACGGCCCAGAACATCATCCGCCAGTACCGCACCTTCCTGCCCAGCTACGGCATTGATCCGGACAGGATCGACGAGATCTTTATGTGCGGCGGCGGCGCGCGCAACCCCAACATCATGTCCTACCTCCAAAAAGAGTTGCCCAACACCCGCATCTGCAAGCTCGACGAGACCGGCGTGCCGGCCGACGCCAAGGAGGCCGTGAGCTTTGCGCAGCAGGCCATGGAGGCCGTGCTGGGTCGTGCCGCCCTCGTCCCCATCAACAGCGACTCGCTCACACCCAACTGTATCTCTGGCAAGATCGCGCCGGGCAACAAGTGGCGGGAACTCATGAAGATGTGCGTCGCCTTCGGCGATTCTTGGGAAGGGGAGGGGCCGCTACCGACTGTCAAGGACATGATTGTGGACAAGCCTTACACGGACTGGATACCATAGACGGTTGAGAACGTGGATATAGTCTTATTGTATATAGTATATTGTATGGACGTTTGGCATGACTAAAGATCACGTTTCTGGTATTTTCCTTGATAAGTCAGCATTTGCAGTCGTGCACCAGGGGAGTTTTTGCACTAACAATTTTGAGGATCAGCGACTGTGAGCCGGCCACGTGCAACAACGAGGCCTCCTTACAAGCGCCGGGAGAGTTCGCCAAGAAGGGACACAAGGGTTGAGATTTTGAGGACGGGAACGAGAGAGTAGAAATCGCTCACTACCTGCTCAATTTGAGGATGTCTGCATGATAAGAGGGAATACATGGAAGGCAGAGATTGTACGGAGTAAATATCTGGATTGGGGTGGATTTAGGGTTGTAAGCCAATGACACCGGTCTAATCTCATCTCTCTTTTATTGAGTACCCGTTTCCATCTCATTGTTGGATATCTCCGAAGCAAATTACATATCAACTAAGGTATTCAGTATTCGACGTGTGAAATGTCAAGTTTGTAGCCTGTGTTGGTCTGCCCTCCATGTATCCACTATCAGCCTGTACAGCAGTCGGCGGCCGTCGTACCCCGCTGACGTCAACCCCACTGGAACACACACTTGAGGACGAATTCTTGATGCTACTAGCAAGCTAATATATTAGATGTTGAGCAAGTTCGGACGATTCTCGTGCCATTTCTCTGTTACTTTTCGGATTCAAAAATCTCGCTGTGCATCAGCCATCATGTCATCCACCACCACCAGCCCCTCAAAGAACGATCCCGCACCACTCCTCGCTGAGGCGTTGGAACCCCTCACCAAGCCCACAGTCACCACCCTCAGCGACACTGTCACAACTGCAGTGCAAAAGTTCACTGACCTAGCCAAGCAACAACACGAACAAAACAAGTCCAAGGATGAGATCCTAGAGGGCTTCCTGTGGTCAGCGTGGCACGCGGTATTTGACGCAGCAGGTAAAACCCCCGTGGACCAGCAAGAGGGACTTGTGCAGTTCATGCTCGAGTTGAAAAAGCACGACGTCACTGCCAAAACCAAAGACTCCGAAGGAAAGGAAGTGGAAGTGGTCTTGGATTCGGGCCATGGCTCCAAACTTTGGAAGGACTTGCCCCTCTTTGGGTGGGAGGCGAGGGAGAGGTGGAATTTCAGTAGGTTTACATGTCCGACCTCCTTGGACTCTAGTTTGACAACCTGGCTGATTCATATCAAGTTGACTTTGACTCTTCTCCGTCAAACGAAGAGCGTGTCCAGCAATATGGCTGGGTGGGCTTCCTCGCGCGGTTGACGGGCCTCGTGACCAAGGACATCAAGGAAACACTTGCGGAAGACACACCAGGCGACTTTTCGACGTATGCCCTGTGGAGTCTAAGGGACAGCTTTGAGGCTGGCAAATTTACTGCGGCGGATGGGAGTCTGGAAAAAGGAGCAGATGCAGAACTGGCGAGTCTGTGTGTCAAGCAGGCTAGTCTTTGGATCATCTTTGCGGGGGAGTATCTTTGGAGATTGAGCAAGGAGGGTAGAGATCTTCCTAGAAGACTTGGTATATCAGACCAAAGGTTTGTTGACCGTGAATGGAAGGGGTTCAACCAAGAGAGATGGGCAGTTTGGAAGAAGGGATTTGAGAAGGCTCAGGGGTGGGTTGTCGGGGATGAGGCCAAGGAGCGCGTGAAGGCCGCTGTTGAGGTGATGGTTAAGCTTGGTTGATGTCACTTCTGCCAAGGAGGTTTACCTAGATATTCCGTCGCAGCAAGCAATTCTTACTGGTTCCAAGCTAAATTAGACCACAGCAAACATGCCTCATCGTAGGCCCTGCCGAGCCAATAAAACCATGACATACATTCAGTGCTTCGAAGAACGGTCCATACACGTGTACACCCATTCCACGGTGTTTATTTTTAGCATGACAGGGGCTTTGTGCTGAAAGACGCTACAACCCTCCACGGTTTGAAAGGTTAAAAGTTGTGAATACCAAGACCACCGACAAGGGGGGTTAGCCAGGTTACTTGGTCAGTAATTTCGCTGGCCGAGTACTTCCAGAGCCTTCGACGCTATGGCCATCACCCTCTTCCCAGCCAAGAAAGCAACAACTACCTACAAGGCCACAATAAATTGCCAACTTTCTAGCTATTCCAGCCCTGCTTTATTGTCCACCTCCCCCCTTGTCGTCAGGCCTTGGCAGGTAGACAAATAACCTTTCAAACCGTGGAGGGTTGTACATATAGAAAATGACCCTGGCCACACTAACGACAATTCCCCTGAGGGAAGGTGTATTTAGTGGAGGAAGAGGTGTTATCTGCCTCGATGTCAACATCCACTGTATCATAGTTTGAAGCTTGTCGACTGGATGAAGAAAGTACTTGCCCGTAACCGATTTTCAATACGGATCGGCGTACTAAGCATAGCTAAACATCTTGAAGTCATCACATAACAGCGTGTAAAGTAGGCTGCTGGCTTTTGGACATGAGGGTAGCGACCCCCTTTTCGCGTTTAGGCTATGTTTCAAGCACTTACGTACTCATATACTTGATAAAAGGCCCGTCTTCCCTGGTTGTGATTAGTTCTGTCGAAATTATCGTCTCCCGGATGACCCAGCCTCTTGGCGATATCTAGTCCGTGTTGGTGCTCGGTGACTCAATCGCGGTCGTAGTGTATATAATCTACGAGGCTCAAGAAAGGCCTAGATTTGTGACATCATGCGGAGGGCCCATAATCCTGTGTCATGAGAATCTCTTCCTCCTGGCCTTCAGGGGCTTCGGAGATACTACACCAAGTCGGGCCTCAAATAAAAAGCTAACGCCGTCTTGGTTCAGGACGTTTAGCCCATTTTTCTCTAGCGTAGTCATGTCAAAACGAGACCCGGCCGGGGACTGTCAAGGCTGTCAAGGTGGAGAAGTGGACCGCGGAATTTGCCGTCTAGGGGTGAAACACTCGATGTATCTCAACGGCCATGTCATCGGCCCGTTCGCCTTGTGGCGTCTTGGTTCTGGGAAGACCGGAGTCTGGCCAAAGAAAGTAGAAGTGGACGTCACTTGGGTATGTCGCCGATATCGTTTTGTCTTAGTTTGTTGCGAAAAAAAAAAAAATCATAAGAGACCATGTTGTCAAGAGAATATTTGCTTGAATGTCGTGGAGGATGTCGTGAATCTTGTGGTTGTGGTAACGTGGTAACCTAATGGAAGCAACCTGGAAGGTACGGATACAGGGATAGACCCTAACCCGCAAGCGAGGTTTCGCACGGAACGGTGAATGATTGGTTCGTCCTGGACGATCTGCGAGTGTGGAGCATCCCATCTCTCCCCCGCCAAGCGATCGCGGTTAGGGGCGGGCGCCATCCAGAGGGGTTGCGCGCGATCAGGCGCATAACGGCTGCGGCCCTGATGCAGCCGTGACGACGTTGGAACGTTGGGGGAAGATGACAGGAGACAGCCTGGCTCGCCTTGACGGAGCCGGAGCGGTACTTGGGAGCGTCCAGGGTGCAGGTAGGTTACGGTGGCACGTCAGACAAACACGAAAAAAGAAGGGAGCCCGGTGGAGGTGGCGCTGTGTGTCCCGTCCGCTGGAACTGCCAGGTGGTAATGCGCGGGGGTGGGCCTCCCATTGTTCCAGTTCCAACCGTCCAGCGATCTGGCAATCCAATCCCTCAAATTGCAGCGAACGTCCACGTTTTCCGGGCACAACCTGGAATCCCAACACCTTCAGACACAATCAGATCATCCCGTCGCTCATTCCGGAATTCGCTCCGTGCAGCGACCCATGTTCCCTTGACCGAGAGCTCTATTCTCTCAGGTCCCCCACCCCGCCTGTGGCCGGCAGCCAACGCCAACAGCAATGGTGCTGACGCTGCCGCCGGAGCCCCTCGGCCGTTCACACCGTGACTCCCCGCGACCCAGTGTCCACCTGCGCTACCGCTGCCGTTACCAGCCCCGTTGCTCCGCTCGCTCACGCGGACCCGCCACCGCCTTCAACCAACCGTAGTCCCCGCTCCGTCGACCGTTTGATCGGACCGGGGTCCCTTAGCTTTACCTGTGGCTTCAGGGCGCGCCGCCGCCGCCAAATTCAATGGACCTTGACGGCAGCACGTCTCCAGCTGGCGGGCCCATGGCTCTTCTCGCCACCGCCGAGAATCTGACAGGTCTGGTGCTCGACGGCGACGAGGTTCCAGTTTTTGTCAAAGAAGAAACCACAAGCCCAGTCTCAGACATCAGCAGGTCGTCGCAAGTGTCGTCGTTCAAGTACAAACCCAAAGCTCCCCCAAGGACCTCCGGTGCTTCTGGCGGCAATCGAACCGGCGTATCGCACCATCACAGTGGGAAGTCTGGTAGACATGGCAGCAAAGCAGCTGCCGCGGCCAAAGCTGCCGCCCTTCGAGGCCCTCACCCATCACCTCACCCTGTCGTCCCTCGCCGAATCGAGGACTGGGATCCATGGAAGGGGCTGCTCCATGAGCTTTACATCACTCAAAATCGCATCCTCCGTGACATCATACAACTAATGGAAACAAACTACAACCTCAAAGCAACGCCAAAGATGTACAAAAATCAATTCGCCCGCTGGGGCTTTTTCAAATACGCCGTGAAAAGGCGACCACGATACCACTCCGACGAGTCCCCCACCGATGACAGCTACGATGGGAACTCTTCATCCCCCTCCACCATCACCCTAAGCAGAAACAACAGCTACAGCACAAGTTCCCCTATTCTCTTCGGCAACAACTCCTCCCGCGCGACCCAACTGGGTCTAACCGCCATCCGCCGTTTTCTTCATGGGTACATCGACCTCGACATCTCCAACCTCCAGCTGGAAGAAGTAGCCGGCTATATCGACCCTTGCTACCGATATTTCAAGGCTTCTATGGACCTCTTCGACCTGAAGGAGAACACCACCGGCGGACAAGTCTTGCGGTTGGCATTCTTGCAAATCGAAAGGAAACTCGAAAAACCGACCATGAAGTCATTTTCGGATTTGTGTTTCGTTGTTCCTCATCTACTGTTAGAATCAGGGAGGTTGGATATCCTGAAGGCTTACTTCCGCTACCTGGCGCGGTTAACAAACGTCAAATTCGGCAATCACCCCGTCTCGGAAATAGCAGCGAGCTTTGTCGAGATGTTTGAGGAAGGCTCGGAAAACGAAGAGAGACTGATGGGATACATACAGCTTTTATCACAAGTGAACGCGGATGTAATTGAAGATATCCCGGGTGTATTAGGCAGGACGAGGGAGTGGGCAAGAAACCAAAGTTTGGCCTGTCAGCAGAGGGAGGATAGGGGACGGAGCAGGAGTAGGAGCGACAGTCCCACTTCTATCGGCTCACCGCTAGGGAATATGGATAATATGGTGATATCAATCAGGGACAGGGATAAGAAACGGCATCATATGCTTAGGGTGGAGGCGCAGAGTGTGTACTGGGCGCAGAAGCTGGTTATGTCGGGCGATCCGGAGAGTAATGCGCTGGCGGAACAGTGGTTGAATAAGGAGTTTGGGCAGGATTTCAAGCCGAGGGTCAAGGCCTTGTTGGCACGGTTAAAGATGATGAGGGATTCGGGGTTGTTTCCAGAGGTGTTTGCGAAGATGATGGAGTGTTTGTTTATCGGGTGGCTGTTTGATTATTGCGAGTATGTGGAGGAGTGGGAGGAGGCGTTTGAATGGGGGAGGAAGGGGTTGGCGCTGTCGGCGAATGAGCAGTATGTGATTTGGAGTATTCACATAGAGGGGGTAATGAGGGAGCATGGGAGCGTAGCGGAGGCGGATGCGTTGAAGAAGAAGAGGCAGGAGATGGATTGGATGGAGCAGGTGAGGGCGCAGGTGGAAAAGTTGACGTTGTGATGTAATTTCAGGGTAAGATGGGAGTCATGCGTTAAGCCTTGTGCGCTGTCATTTCTTTTTGGATATCACCTTCATGTATTACTTGGTTACCTACAAAACAGGGAAGGACAGGAGGGTTCATATTGGAAGGCGACAGCCGGTGTTTTCAAATTTTGGATTTTTCGAAGATATTCTCATCTCTTTCTTGTTTACCGATTTATTTGGCTTGGGATTTATCACCTGTATTATTCCATAATCTTGAAACCAGCCATCAGAACCACACCACTATGTTCCTCCCCGTTGATAAGCTCATAGACTTGTAGCACAGAGAATTTACTTTTGCAGTGTCCACAAATAAAGACCCCCACATGTCTCTCGTTTCTCCGGGGAAATAACGACAGCTCTAACTGCTCATAAAGAGAGTCAGACCCAGCCAAAAGAGACAACGCAGCGGAGCTCCCGCCGCAGCAACACACTTAAACTCAAACGAGCAGTTTTCAGCTTGCATACCTTACCTTTGTCTTTTCTATCCGTCCCATTTCCTTGTGCTTCTAAACGCCGAAAATGGTCTAGACCGTGACAGCTCCAAAAAAAAAAAAAACCACTCCCGTCTTCCCTCCCGCCTGTCACGTTGATGTTTCTGGGGTATGGAGTATCGACAAAGAAAAAGGGGGTTTGGTGCCCATGATAAGGTAGCATGTGGTTTTTTGTGGGTCTGATTCCGGTTTGTCGGGTCGGTGGCGATCATGGATTTGGTGGGGGGATCTGGGATGGGGATATTGGGAATGTTGAGGTGGACTTGGTGTTTAGGTGAGGGTGGGGAACGGGATGAGGAAGGGGTGGTCTTGTTGCTATAGGTAAGGTACCAGGTAGGTATCTGGATGTGCATCACTTTTGTGAATCATGCCTAGGTATGTATGTACCTTACATACTTCCGTTGTGGAGAACAGTATAATAATGTAGACGCTGCGACTGGTATATGCAGGCGTTCTGATTATATTTAGAGGTTGATGAAATCATGTTTCCGGCCTATTGGTTATCTTTTAACGCCTCGCGGATATCTTTGGAGGTGTGATGACTATCGTTCAAGGCATGGCTGATAACTTGTGAGGCATGTTAGCTGTCTTTCCTGTTTAAACTTTCAATAACTCTCTTTTTGCCACAACGTTGTATCTTAGATCTGACGTACAATGATAAGCTAAGTAGGTAACCAAACTCAATCCCTATTCCAACCTACGCCATCGCTATGTATGTGTATCCCTACTTATCCATACAAGAAAAATCAGTTCATTAAATCATAAGCGCCATCCAAAAATGCGTGTCTAACATGAATTCTCATAGTCCTTTTCTAACAAGGCCACAACTCCCGAGTATACCTCCTCACACAAGCTCTCACTGTCCAGCCCCGTGCCATCGGGTCCAGCTCTCCGGGTGTGAAGGTCTCCGTCCATGCAACGAGCAACCGCGGTGTAGTAGTTTAGACTCTCCGCCCTAAGCCTGGGCAAGACGTTCTGAGCGGTGACATATCTTGACAGCAGACTTCCTTCAGGGAAGGTGCCTGGACCATCACCGACACGAAGAGTGTCGAGCGTCTGGCCCAGCATTAACTCGATCAGGAGGAACCCGAGAGAGAGTAGTTTGGGGTCTCGGTCCAGGACAAATGCAACGCCACTGTCGGATGCTGACGGCGGCGATGCTGTTTTAGTTGTCTGTTCATGTTCCTTGAGAAAGATTGGGTGATCATAAAAGGGAAAGCCGTTACTGGCCAGAAAGAAGATATTGTGGCTGCCAAGGGCGTCTGGAACCCATGGCGTGCCGTGAAGTTGAAGGACGTTTGATGAGATGACGAGTGCGAGATAGAGGCGATCGCGATAAGATATTGGGATGTGTTTGTCTTTCTGCTCAAGGATCTCTCGGAGAGAAATAATAGACCAGGTCGTTGTTGCATTGTTGGCTTGCAGGCTGGGGTAGACCGTGTATTGTCTACACGCCCGTACAGCTTGCTGATCAACGATAATCCCATATGGGCTACTCGCTTGTTGACATTGTTGTGTATTTTGGAAGCTTTCGCAAAGATTTAATGTTGTGGTGACATTTGACAGGACGAGACTCGCCATGGTGGTTGTTAGACTGCAGATAGAGTTGGACACAGTCGTGTGTGTGGCTGTTTTGACGACAGTCGTGGTTGTCGACGCGGACATTGACCGGGAAAATCCAAAGCTGACAGTCTTTTTACCTTTGGGCCTTTTTGGTTGAGAGGAGATATTTTGGGTAGGTGGGAGAAGAGAATGCGGGTCCGGTGTTGACGACCGTGACGGTAAGGGTGACGGTAGGGGTGACGGTAAGGGTGATTGTGAAGGTGTTGCTTTGACAAGAACCTTCTGCCAACTCCGCCCAGGCAGACCTTTCGGAGCTTGTGCCGAGTTCCCAATCTTGGAAATTGAAGAAACGGCAAATTGAAAGGCCAATGCGCAAATCATCCTTTCTTCGTCCTCCCCTGGTGTGATGTCCAGCGACCTCCTCTCGAGTTTCATGCCGAGATCATGCTGACAGCCACATGCCAAGCTGGACCGTAGAGCACGGTACAAACTGTTCGAAAGATTCCTGAGAATCTGGAAAACTTTTCCCTGGGAGCGAACACGTCGTGATGGTTCAAGCTCAATGTTCCGGTCGGTGAGGTTCTCAAGATTGGAGATGCCGTCCTTGATTCTTTGGAGTAGATCCTCATAGGTAGAGCGTCGTAGTGTGAAGATGCCGCGCCGCAATTCGGAAACTTTGCCATCATTTTGAGAACCTAATCTCTGCTCCATCTCATCAATGGCCAGCTTCACATCCTTGATGGTGTCATCAAAGACATCACAAGCCTCCCAAAGTCTTGTTCTGATCTTCCGCTGGATGGTCTCGGTCCGCCACTCCGCGCCGCCTGGGTCCTTGATCATGGTTTCCAACTTAGACAAGGGGACGAGGCCGTTGAGAAGCTTCTCGCAGACATTCTGCAGTTTGACGCGCTCTATTTGTAAGTTGCGGATTAGGCAGCGCAGCTCTCGTTCGTATTTACGCCATCTCTGTAGCGTAGAGACACCCTCGCTGTAGTGCTCAAGGGCCGTAATTAAAAGAGGGATGGATCCCAGAACCACGCCGGCGACTTCAAAGCCCGACATGACATATGGGTAATGGATTGAATGTCAAGACAGCAAGACCATGGTGATATCAGATGAGGTGTTTCAAGAAACAATCAAGCGGCTGAAAATGGGCGCAGCAAAGCGGGGAATCTGCAGCGAAGTCTCAGCCTGACCCCGCACCCCTACACTTCTCTCTCACTGCCTCTTGGCAGCCAGGCGCTTGAGTTGCTAAACTAACTGCTTCTTTTTTTTCCCCCCTCATTGCCTACCGTGGACATCGTGTTTTGTTTTTATGTTTGAATATTTTACTCGTCACAATGGCGGAGAATATCGCCAGTCATGTCTTACGATGTCTTGCAGCATTCCGCCCTCTGCTTGAGCCCCAGTCAACCACAGCAACCCCTCAAAAGAAACCGCTCGAACCGAAAATTCTCACAGTTTTGACAGATGAATTCAGTCGATTCAAAGTCTGGTCTGGAACCATCGGCGCCCACAAAACGGGCTCTAGTTCTCTCGACTATCGTTTGCGGGATGCCTCTCACATCCGGGACCAGGTTCTTAACCTTGTCATTGACCTCATTAGCATGTTGAGCGATGTTATTGCAATCACCGCCGGAGAGATAACCCCTTGGGACGAGCTTGATGAGGATGAAGATGAAGCTGACCTAGACAATGAATCTGACGAGGACTCACCCAAAACTGAACTCGAACAAATTGCCACTGACATAGTAGATGTAGTGAACGGCCTTCTCCGCTTAAGCGTTGATATCAAAAATCCAGCACCTCATCCACGCTTTCTCGAAACAAAGCTCACTGACAAGACATATTTCGAACCTTTTGATATTCAACATGTTAGCTCAAAGTTCAACAATATTGATCCATGGTTGGCTGAGCGACTGGGAAAGTCAATATCTAGGAGACGTCAGTATTTCAAGTACCGGGAGACTCACCATGAAAAGCTGTCTGCCGGACTGGAAACAGCCCTGTTGGGGCAAGAAGTGGAAGTACATCAAAAGGCGGAACCCAAGGACTCTGAGACCATCGCATCATCGATACCTCTAGCCATGAAGGATAGCACAATCATGACTATAGCACAACCAGCTTTCATCAAGGACGATCAGTCTGATGCTGGGATCTCGCACACTTCGTATGCGACCTCGGCAGCCGCGTCTGGAAACCTCAAAATCCCACCGCTACCTGACCAGGCATACAAGGGCCCATTTCAATGCCCCTTCTGCTACACCATGATTGTTGCTCGGGATCGCAACGCTTGGAAGTGAGTAGGCCCCGATCCAGTCATACCTACTAAAAGCTAACAATGAGCAAGGAAACATGTCTACGGCGATCTCAAGCCATACACTTGCCTCGTTGAGGATTGCATAGCACCTGAACGGGGGTTTGGTCGGCGGCACGAATGGTACTGGAGTCTTTTACGCTACGCCTCTTAACATTAAAGAACATGTTTTGGCTAACCATCAGACAGGATGGAGCATGTCCAACAAAACCACTGGCACACCTATTCATGTCCATTTGGATCATGCAACACACCACTCAAGTCGATGTCAGAATGCAAAGCACACTTCAAGACACACCAATCATCCGAATCGACACAGAGCGGCGAGATTGAGGCGTACATCAAACTTGCCAAACGACCCCTCGACATAACCGCAGGTATACCTTGTCCACTCTGCCATGAGACCATCACATCTGCGAAGCAATACCAAAGTCATGTCGGGCGACATCAAGAACAGCTGTCCCTGTTCGCTTTGCCTTCAGCCGATAACGAAGACAGATCAGATGACGACCAAGACAGCAATACTGCATCTGCCCGAAGCAGGTCGGACGCTAGCATCAAGAGTGTAACACGAATCTCTTCGGGTATTCCCCTCTCGGAAATCGATGAGGATGAACAAGAGGCACTCAGAGATCAAGAAGAGCTTCATGAGTACGAAGAATACCGACAAGCAATGGAGGAGGAGGCGGAGATCGATGAGAGGAAACAGGGGGCGCTCAGAGAAGAATATGAGGAAACTCGGCAGTTGGAAGAACACCGACTAGTAGCGGAGAAGGAGGAGAGCAGAACGGTTGGGTTTTGCCACACATGTAAGAAGGAGGAGTATAGCTCGGACGGAACAGACGAGTGCGCCGTATGTGGCAGTAAACTGAAAATTGTAGGTTCATATCAAGTTTTCTTTCCCATCTATGGAACGATAGCTAACACATAGGTCACGCCAGATAACACCTGAAGGCAAGAGGGATATGAACCATGACAACTCTGCAGAGAAGGGCCGAGTTGACTCGCAGGCTCGTTCAGAGATGGCTGAGGGACCTATAAGTGGAGGTGAACGTGGCCAGCTTAAACAAGAAATCGGTAAACGCGCAGAGGAAGAAGCGGACGTTGGGGAGTACCATTTAGGGATCAGGACGGCAGAAGCTGAAAGAGACACGCATTTTCATGAGGGATGTGAAAATCCCACGCCGATCGAAGGGGGAACATGGTTCATCATGGAGAGATTGCCAGGGATGACAGTTTGTGGCAACTGCTTTGCGGAGGTAGTACTTCCGTTGCTGGAGGAAGGAAAGGGTGGTAACGGAGCGAGAGAAATACCGAAGCACTTTCTTCGCCGCCCGCGAAGGATTAGTGGGCCGGCAAATTGTCGGTTACATAGTGAGCGCATGAGGGCTGTTTTTAGATTGGCGAGTGAGCATGATGATTGGGATCTTTTGGAGTGGAAGGTGTTAGGGAGGAACAGGGAGGTGGGAGTTGGAGTTAAAGAGGCTGATGTTGCCCGACGAAGGTCTGAGCGTGAGAAATATTTGAAGGAAGAGGAGGAAAAGCGAAGCAGGGGGAAATACAGTGATGGGGTTTATATGATCAAGCAAGAGATCGACAGAATTAAACGCCAGGCGGAGGATTCAATTGGTACACTTCGACACAAGATCAGGCAACTCAAACGCTTGGAGGAGGAGCGTAATCGGGTAATTAATGAGGAAGCAGAAAGGAAGTTGGAAGCTGCTAAGGGACTCGAGATACCACCGAGGCCTACGACTGCATCTCCAGAGGACGTAGTAGATCCGATTGAGCTTCTTCAAGGCCGAGAGGAGATGCTACCGGCCCTACCTCCCAAACCCACCGAGCAAGACCCTGCCAGTCTCAAGTTGGAGGTGGAAGCAGAGGTTTCTCAGAAGGCTCAGAAGGACAGTGAAGTGGCGGAACAGCAAAAGGCGTTCGAGACTGATAACAAGCGCGATAGTGAGCAGGAGCCAGACATCGCTGCGCCCTCCAATAGCTTATACGCAACAACAAACACTATCGGCGGCGACACAACTACAAACCCTTCATTGACTGAGTCTTTCTCACCGTCGCCACCCATTCCTTACGCGCCGCCATCGCCTTCTGCAGCGGGTCAGGCTCTTGTTACGAATGATTTGTCTGATGGCTCCCATATGGAGACTGGTGTCTCTGGCACTCATCCATCTCCTGAGAATTCGAACCAAGAGGATAGCGACGGCAAGAATGATAAAGACGATAAAAGAATCTCGGAACAGGACCCCTACATCAGATTCAAAGATGTTGTTGGAAGAAAGTTCCGCTTCCCTCTCCACATTTGCAATACATGGCAAGCAATGGAGGAATTAATCCAACAAGCCTTTCTTGAGATGGAGGTGATAGGGCCTCACGTTCAGGAAGGTCATTACGACCTGATCGGCCCAGACGGGGAAATCATTCTGCCCTCTGAGTGGGAGCGCGTGGTGAAGCATGACTTCCCAGTGACTATGCATATGTGGCAGTTGGATAAACATCCATTGCGACTTCCGATCAATCTCCTGGCTGGAGGTTCAAAGAATCGTGGGGACAATTCGAGCTCTTCCTCTGATAATGTAACGGCATCTGCAGATGTAAGAACTGAAGTCCACGGCCAAGGCGTGACAAAACCCAAGGAGCTAGAACAGAAAGGAAGGGCTGAAAAGGAGAAGACAGGAGCTAGCAACAGCGATTTGATGTTCATCGACTTTGATGATCAGGTTTATCACGGATACAACCCTCCTTCGCAGCCTCCAGCTAACGCAGAAGCTACCGATACTGCCCTAGACTATGAAATTGACCTCACCGATGAAGAGGAGGGAAATCAATTGCCAAGGCAGTCTGCACCAACGGCTACGTTTTCACCCGTTCCCCAACAAATGGCACCTGTTTCTCAACCAAACATACAGCCCACTGCTCAAGTTTGGGTCTGCAAAGCTCTTGAAGACCCATTGTTAGCCTTTCAAGCCACGAAATATCCGAATGGAGTGGTGTGGGATGTCTGTGGTTATTGTGGAGGCGGCCTCGCTCGCAGGCTCTCGAAAGTTGAACCGGAAGTGTTATCACTACCGCCCTCATTGCCAATTACACTCGTTCCAAAAGATCATGATGATAGCAGTGCTTCGACAACAGAGCTAGAGCTACCAATGGTGGCAACTCGCAGAGAGGAAAGGTTGCTCAACCACCTGAGATTAGCGCATAACTTTGGGAAATGCGACCCGGGCAAGAAGTTTTCAGACCCAAAGGATTTCAGACAGCATCTCGTCAAGGTACACAGGGCTGCACCAGGGAAGTGGCTGGAAGTCATAGAATTTTTGATGGGCGTTTAGGGCATATTTAGGAGATGCTCACCTTGTCTGTGATTATGAGTATCGAGTCGGGGGCGTTGTGGAACATGCTGGCTGAGCTTGGATTCACCGAGCCAGGTTACCTTAGGTGTGTGTATTGTTGGAAGTGCCAGGAAATCTCAGTGCTGTAGCCGCTGAAGCGTTTGGACTAAATCCAGGAGTGGTTCGCAAAGAGCAAAATTATAAAGCCTCAGGTGCTCGCATCGCTGGCTTGGACGTGGCATGAGGTTCTTGGTTTGTTGTGCCCTCTGCTGTTGCCTAATGATCCCTGCATTATGGTCTGTTTGAGGCTCCACTTTCAACGTCTGACCCCTTTACAATGATAATAATATCTCTCCCACCAGTGTTCTTGTTGGACATCGATTTCCCCTCAACAACAAACTGCACCAACACATACAAGCGACTCCTCAGGAGAAGACCCGCGTGACTAAACTCACAACAAAACAAGCCCAAAGCAGATTAGCAGATAGGGAATAGCAACTTAATAACTGTCAGATTACTCAGAGAGCCCTGCCTCCTCCCCGTCTTCCTGGTGCTCCACCAGTTAGTTAGTTCTATTTCTCCTCCTCCTCATTCTTCTCCTTCTCCTTCTTTACCCCCATGGCCATCTTCATCCGCGTTCTCATCCCTCTCTGGAAACTGGCGAATGGCATCCTTGATACCCTCCAAACGCTGCGTCCAAGCTTCCAAAATAATTCTGCTTGACGCTTCAAACCTCTCCATATTATCATTCTCGACGGCGAGCAGGGCCTCTTGGAGATCGTCTTCGCAAAACTCCGTTCCTTGCACCTGCGTTTCGAGAGCAGTATACATGTCTGTTGGCAGCGTCTTCCCCAGAGCCTCGGAGCTCTGCAACCTCTTCCTCAATATGGCGGCATCACCTTCCTCTAAACCCTCGATTTCTACCTTTGTGACGTTGCGCAACTGGCCGAACCATGTGCGCAGCGCGCCAACCGCCTCGGCCCTCCCTCCGTCATCAACGGAGTAGTTGTCGGCAGAAGGGTGACGCCGGTCGAAATCGCCGTCGTCTTTGCTGTCGAGATTGCATTCTAGCCGCAGAAAGTCAATCCGTGTCGTCCTTGCCAGAATCCGGTTCACAAACCAGCGTACAGTTTTTCGGATCGGCTCAACCTTGTGTGCGTCCGTGTAGGTGACGACGATGTGGAATCGGCTAAGGCGAGTCTGGGTACTGCGCCGAAGGGATATTGGGGCCGAGTAGCTATTGTAAAAAGGCCCGTATGTATTGCAAATCTCGAAACGGAACGTGTTCTCCCCGTAGAGGATAGGGAGGCCCTCGTCACGGACTTGGCGGCATGTGCGGAGGAACTGGGCGCTTAAGTGTGGGCGCCAATTAGACTTAATTGTGGAATCAGCTCGAAAAAGGAGACTGTAAATCATGTTCCGGATCTCGGCTGGAAGGGACAGAAATCTGGGGGTAGCTGGGTCGGTCGGTGTGTCTGTTTCGACTGCCTTTCGATTCACTGCTCCTCGTCCGACTGGCCGTGTCATGGTTGGCGGCAGAGAGTTGTTGCGCAAAATGGGATCAAAATTGTGGAGCGTCTTGATGCTGACTGGTGATGATTGCGGTACTTGGACTGGAATGCAGAGGTTGAAAATTCGGAGCAAAGCGGTCTCGAAGAAATAAATAGGCGCCAGCAAGACGAAAAAAAAAACCTTAAGCCTTGATTTACCTAACTTGTACCTCGGTTGTGTGGAAATTTTACAGTTTTTGCCATGCTTTCCAGTGGGGGCTTCGAAGGTTTGGCTTACGCCCATTAAAACTTCTCCCATTCTCGAATGCGAGATTGAAAGAGAGGATATCGACAGAAGGTTCGGCTCCAAAAGGACTGCGATGGGACTCTTCAAAGTCACCGCGCGTTTCTTTCTCATGCATGTTGACTTTGCTGCTATCAGACCTGACTTGAAGGGTCTTAACCCTGAAACTGGCGAGGAGTACTTGACAACTATCAGCGATGTTTCACTCGTACCGTTCTTCGAGGTTTTACTCATGGCACATTACAACGACGTTATCAACGAAGAAATTGCACCCACAAACACCCAGTCCTCTCTCTAGGCTCAGTTCATCGCCAGGATATACTGCCAAGCCGATCAATTACCTTGCAAGCATAGCCATAAACCCTCCTGGCTACTATTTCTAGACGGAATCCTAGGGAGTACAGCATGGCTCTCATGGAGTATCCCACGCTCTATCAGACGGCTCGGAATACAATAGAATCACTACAGCAGTCATTAATCTTGACCTTATTTAGGTTCATCGCAATACGTCACATCGGCCGTGGATGTCGTGCCGAAGAAAGAAAAAGCAGATTTCACAGGCTAATACAGACAGAGTTTTAAACACCGGTAATCTGATTGAGCTAGTAATCGAGGATCTTCCTCAGGCCATCATCTAGGGAAGCGACACGGATCTATTTTTCGAGGTTAGCGATGTTGACCATGGAGTGATAAGACAACCGTATCCTGTTATATTTTAGAAACAAGTCCACTGTCGTCTATTTGTAGCGTTCAGAGAGGAGGAAGCGAAGAGCCAGAAGCGCGAGGAGTACCTTACTCTTGGGAGGCGGAGCCAGTAGAGAGCTTGCCTATGAGACATTGTAATGTGTTTTTGTTTTATCGTAATTACTAGCACTTGTCAGAGGTTGGCCCCAACCTCCGTACTGCAAGGCATCACTTTTAAAAATAAGAACAGCCAGCAATGTAAATTCCGTTTGCATTTACCTTACGGTAGGTACCTAAGTATCCTTTAGCCGCCGATTTTTATTTTCGATTTCCATTTTCGACCGGCGCTTATATGTATTAGCACCCTCTGTTACTGCACAGTTAAGGGGGAGTGAGCGTATTAGGATAGCCGAGAAATCGTCCTCAAAATTTGGCAGCATATCTTCCAAAATCAGAACCAAATTTCCCTGGAAGTGACACTCTGGATGCAACCAACGTTGCAGACGTTGTCAACTGTCTTCTCCGCTTGAGCGTCGACATTAAAAACCCAGCGCCCCACCAACGATTCTTTGATACGATGGAGCTCACTGACAGGACCTGCTTTGAGCCCTTTGATATCCAGCATGTGAAATCGAAGTTCAGCACCGTTGTACCCTGGCTGGCTGAGCGACTTGGACAGTCAATAACTAGGAGGCGCCAGTATTTCAAGTATCGCGAGACCCCTCATCGCACAACGCAGTTGTTCCGCCACTGACCATGTTGCGTGACTCCCCTGACCTCGCCCCGTGACAAAGCGAGCTCATTGATCGGCTATCTGTAACGAACCGGATCAGACCCAAACTCTGAAAGTGTCACGAACAGAGGGCCATTGGCGGAGGCAGGGCTGCGGAAAGACCTCTCTATTGTGTAAAATCACAAGATGGGGAGGAAAGAGGAGAATCTGGAAGAGCTCTCCACGATCAAGAGGTTTAATGCCAGAGCAAGTGGGGCAGTGTAGCCAGCGCACCTCCCCACTAACCACTGCAGGCGCTGCACACCGTCACAACACCATCACAAAAGGGTTCACTGAAGGTATCAGCGACTGTGGTTGTGACGGCGTCCCGTGAACAGAATGTAACCTACATCTGGAATTCTGAGTGTCGACTTGGAATTCTGGCATTCCATTTCGGAACTGGTGCAGTTGGGGCTTGAAACGTCTCTATATCATCATTCTCGACGGCGAGCAGGGCCTCTTGGAGATCGTCTTCGCAACAATTGCTCCAGGGGCTAGGTTCGGTCAAACCAAAAGGTTTACGGCAAGACTTGTCTCTCACAATAATTGAAAGGATGCCTCAAGCACAGTGATTTTATTGCGTGCTAGAGAACTCCCAGAGTCCTCCATGAGTGACTATATACTGGCTAGGTATGTACCTGAGTACTCGTTGTGCTCGACCCTCGATCACCTTCGAGCGCTTTGCAGTGTGCAATGTGCGCCTCGTGCTAACTATGTCCTCGATCACCCCCAGCACTTTACAGTATGTACTCGCTTCTCTTGGCGCCATAGCACTTCAGTCTCGCTCTTGGTGATTTGCTGGGAGCGCACGCCCACGCCCGGCATGCAGCAACTCGCCATGCCGCCCATTGTTGGTTTAATTCGTGACACCATGATTTGTATGGTGCAGGGTACCCGGTCGTCAAGCGAGCTTTTGTCAGAGGTCAAGGGAGCTGAAATCTCGGCCCGCCGCGCAGTTCGGCTTTGTCGGCCTAGCAGCCGAGTTTGCCGTCTTCCTTGAACGTCATACTTACCATGAAGCTGGCTAGTTGTGACTTACCTTGGGTACAGTATACTGAGCTCCAGAGACTTGGATGTCATGCTTACACATAGCATACGACTGAATCCTGGGGATGAGAGATTGGAACGTCATGCTTGCATACATATGGCTGGCTGAACTGGACTTTAAGACTGTGTTGGAGAGGTTGAGATGCGGAAGCGAAGTGAATGACGCAGGGCTGAACAGCATTCGACGTCAAATTGTCGAATCGGCGAGCCCGCAGGCGTTGCCTGTGACGTTGCTTCGCATCGCAAGACAGCTTCTACGAAGTGAGATGCATAAGTAAGTCCGGACATTCACCCTGAGAATTCTTGGCTAGCAGCTACCTGCAGCTTCTTGCCTAGAGCTGTCAGTTCTTACGAGATAATCCCTAAAGATGTCGTCGTCAATCACCCTGGAGGATGGAGTTATCGACTACCCAATCTGCCCTGGGATGGTACTTGAGGGCATTTGGCAATACAAGCCTAATCCCAAGGGGCCTGTCATTACGGCCCAGCGAGACACGCTGAGCATCACGCGGTCAAACGTCCCAGCCTACAACCAGTGGACCTTTCTGAGTATCAACCACAACCTGCAGGCTCAGGGAGGCACCTGCGTGGCGTTCGATCTGAAGCTGGACCTAGTCAGCGTGAGTGAGCCTCGATTCTTGTTTTTCCAGACTCGTTGAATGAGACCATGTTAATGGATCACTAGCCACCAACTGAGGTCAAGATAACGCTGACGGCAAATGTCATCCTGCGTTATGACGGAAAGACCATCAACTATTGTTGGTGGAATGACAGCGGGTTTGTCCTCATCGGCCCGTCTGCCATCCGTATCGGGGATCAGAAGACGCATACGGTTGTGCTGTGTATTTGTCCCACAGCCATCACAATCTTCGAGGACGGCAACCGCATAGGTATGCGTCAATTCCCGAGGCAACGCATCCTGATGGATGTGAGCGGATGTGAGCGACACTCAACTTGGTGCTCTGGCTAACGGAATGGAACCTTCAGGGGCGTGGATGACGGCGGTCCCAGCAAACTTCCAGCCCACCTTCAACTGGCAGATCCTCGCCAACGGAGCACAGTTGAAAGCGAGTCTCTCCAACATCCTCGTGCTCCCGCCGCTCTTCGTGCCCAACGTCAACACCCCCTGGGACGTGGCCTTCACAAACGTCGGGTCGGCTTTCTCCAATCAATGGATGATCACACGCGCGGCCGGCGACCCCATTCCAGTCACCTTCTCACCCGAGGGCTACATGCGCGCCTCGACGCAGAAACTGTCGATATCCAACTCTTGGCTGATGACGAATGCGACCTGGAAGCTCCCCAGCATGGGCATCATCATGTACCGGATGCGCGTCAACGCGTCTGGTGGCAGCGAGACCAAGATTACCATCTTTGGTGGCTACATTCTGCGCATCACGAATGGAGGGCAGCACCTAGAATGGGATGTCTGGGATCAGGAGTTCCGCAAGCAAGGGGACAGTTCCACCGTGGTTGGCAGCACCGACTGGACCGTCGTGATGGTCCACTATTCTCCCACCACGGTCACGCTCTTCGAGAATGGCGTGCAGAAATTCTCGGTTCCTTGGTGGACAAACTCGCCCGATCTGACGCCCATCTTCAATGTCCAGCACCTGGACGCGCAGACGGCCGTCTCGGTCGATATCAGCCACGTTCGCACGCTGTCAGTGAGCAAATCGAATCTCAATCTGATCCAGGATCTCCAGCCGGCGCTGCTCAGCTACTACCCGCTCAAGAACAACGTATCCGACTTCGTGGTGGCGAGTCCGACGCTAGACTTGATCCCGACGCCAGACTTCACACCGAGCTACTCGCCAGGTGCGTTCGGGACCGCCGTCAATTTCGCGGGTGCCACGGGATGCCTCCGGATCCCCCTGTACCCGTACGGCCGCGTCTTCCCATCGTACACCTTCTCCCTGTGGGTGAACGTCACTTCGTACCCTTCAGGGACCGATAACGCCGGCATCGCGGGGCCCCTCTCCCTCCGCCCCGACGGCAGGCTAAGCTACCAGTTTGTGTACTCCAACAGCACAGAGTACGTCACGCCCAGCGTCACGTTTGTGTCCAGAAACGCGCTGCCGCTGTCGGCATGGACCTCGGTCGTCGTCACGTATGCATATGAGGAGTCGCGCCTCGCCATCTTTGTCGGCGACGTGCTTGACTCGATCGTCTACACGACCAGCGACAACAGCAGCCGGTTCGCTGTGACGCCCATGGCCGGGCTCATCGGCGGCGCCGTTACTCTGTCTAGCAGCTCGGACTCAGCAGCGGCCCCGCTCGTCGTGCTGCATGGCCAGGTCAGCGACGTGATGCTTCTCAAAACGCACGTGCACAACCGGGCCGCGGCCGCCATGGCGACTCGCATCACCGTGAGTTCTGGCAGTGCCGGCGCCGGCGCCGACGGAGCCCAGCTGCTTGC
Organism: Apiosordaria backusii; assembly: GCA_030549205.1. Classification (NCBI taxonomy): domain Eukaryota; kingdom Fungi; phylum Ascomycota; class Sordariomycetes; order Sordariales; family Lasiosphaeriaceae; genus Apiosordaria; species Apiosordaria backusii. The sequence continues at coordinate 851,612 of JAUKTV010000014.1, forward strand.
GATCCCGGGGCTCCCGTCCGCATCGGTCGATGTCCATCCCGACGTCTTGCCATTGGTCCTCATTATCCCCATAGTCGCCTCCATGGTCATCCAAGTCACCCTTGCCGCGTACATCTACAACACGTGGGACACGACATCCACCCCGTCGGGTCCTCCGATTCCTGCCACCGGCGTATTGCAACGGATCGTCGATAACATCGTGGCCGTGGTCGGCAAGCCGGCCGTGACGGGGCGGAAGTGCAGCCGGGCGCAGGCGGGCATCCCCGACGCCTTCCCCATTACGCTAGACGTAGGAGGCGAAGGGGTGCTGTGGAATGGGTTCGTATGCGGGTTCCCCGACGCCATCAACGTCAACGACCACGATTTGCAGTCGAACCCAGACTCGCGGTACCCCGAAATGGGCTTACAGCCGATCCCGTACCTGGTCAAGGTTGCGCGGTGGGATACGTCGATCCCGCCGACGACGCTGCCGTTCGAGGACAATTTTGCCGACCGAATGTGCATGCAGAACGCGCCGCTGACAGAAACGAATGTGACCGAGTTCGCGAGGGTCATCAAGCCTGGAGGTGCGTTTAGTTGTTTCGGATAATAGCTGGCTTTTGCACTTGTCCGGTTTGCTGACAATTCTTGAGTCGAATCATAGGCGTCATCGACCTATGGATCGATGGAGAACTATTAGCCGAGGAGATTGACCGGCTCGCTCAGCTGCTCAATTCCCAGGTGACATTCCCGACCGGTGTCAACTACTTTTCGGGGAACTATACGATCGAGGTGCCTGCTTACGCCTCGCCATACGAATTTGCTTCGGATATCCGCGACGTGCCTAACGTTGGGGAACTGGGCTATTACAAACACCGGCAGATTAAATCAAGGAAGTAGGTAGGAACCGGAAAACGTTTGTAGGAGCTGAGAGCTTGCAACATAGGTTAGGTACAAGGTTGAATAAAAGTCCTATCGTAGAGGTAAACACTGGAAGCTGGATGAACTTAGGCATAGGAGGCTAAAAAGGGAGATCTATATATTAGGCCGAATAAGACTTACGGCTAATAAAAAAAGCTATATATTACTATATTTAACCTTGTAGAACCTAACTTTTCTTTTAAATTAATAGTACTTTGTGAGGCTGTACTTGAACCCAGGGTAGGTTCGAGACCTACTGGCGCTAACCATCTGGGGACTGGGTGATAGTATAGCGGCTACATTTCTGGGAGCTTAATCGGGGAGTGGGGAATTCGGGAGGCCAGGGTTTGATTCTTATATATATCTGTTTTTCTTGTTTTCTATAGGTTAAGGTGCTATTTGTTTATTTAGGGCGATTCTCCGGGATTTAATTCCCTTTTTTTCTTTCTATATTCAAGTATTTCTTACTATTCAGCTCTGGTTTAAACCTCCTAAACAAACCCGAACCGAATTAAGAGGGAGTGTGGTTGTAAAGCTGTACTTAAACCCAAGGTAGGTTCGAGACCTACTGGCGCCAACCGTCTGGGGACTGGGTGATAGTGCAGCGGCTACAGACCCTATAAAGAAGGCTCGAGATAGCAGAGCCAAACTAACCCAACAGACCAGATGACCATGAAAATGGAAGACCACGCTGATAAGTACGAATTTGTGAGATGAAGGCAGAGGGGAGGAAACCCTAGCTTGCTCGAGTACCTCGATGACTTTGGTGCCTCGACATTGGGGGACAGTCCGACAGTGATGCCGTGTAATGGCTAGGTAAGGTTGGGAATAGAAGGCAGGAGTTATAGGTAGGTAAATTGCACAGAGAGTAAGCTACAATACAGGCAAACAGCTTCATTTTTCACAGAGTTCCGGAGAATAGCTACAAGGCATAGTTTTGTTTAAAGAATTAATCATCTGATTAAACGAATACTCCAGGCACCGCCCTGACACGCTGTGGACAAATAATAGACACCGCTAACTATATATAGAGCCCATTGACCACATATTACATTGCGTTTAACACTTTAGGACGCTCTGTCTAATTTTTGCAGTACCAATGGTTTATCCACGGCGTTTCGCGTGCCTAATTAACGTGGTTGCTGCCTGTTGACCCCTGAATGTGGACCCATATTTTGAGCTCCACTTTCCACATCCGACGGCAACTCCTCTGTCGTGATATCGAGCTACATACCTAAGGTACCTATATCTTCCCACCAACACCGATATATTCTGTGCGTTTCCTTTTTGCTCGCCCAAATCTACAGACACACTGCATCTAGGTAAGACAACATTGAGCAATCTTATGCTGAACCTCACCGATAGGACCAGTGATAAACAAATAACCGCTCATCCCCAGTTCGACTTTGCTCAAACAAAGCCAAACATCCCAATCTTGTCATCGCTTTTGTCCCACCTGTTGACGCACAAGGAACCAGCCCCTATTCTTCTCTTCTACCACCCACACTTCCTTCACAACCACCAAAACAAACCCAAAAGCGGAAATGGCACCAATAACCTCCCTCCCCACCGAACTAACCACCCTCATCATCTCCCACCTCGCCTCCCCCTACAGCCCCGGAGGCATCTACTCCCAACCCCCCAAGCTAGCCCCCTACGCCACCATCTCCCGCCACTTCCAGCCCTTCATCGAAGCCCACACCTTCTCCTCCATTCACGTCCTATCAACCGACACCCAGCCCATCCCCTACGTCCGACCACAATCCCCCCAACCAGAAGGGGCCAGCACTACCAGCCGTCGTCAGCAAAGCAACGAAATGGCCGGCCTCACCTTCCCCCAGTTCATCGACTTGTTCTCCGGGACGAATGAGCACAGACGGGGACTGATCAAGCAGTTGCGCTACAAGGTTGTGCTGCCAGAGGTGAGCAAGAAGAGGATGTATAAATTCCAAGGCAAAAAAGAGGAGCAGAGGAACAAAGAGGCGTACACGACAGCGATGGTGAGGCTTTTTGTTTTTTTGTCGTGGTGGTCCAGGTCCTCCAGAAACAGCGAGGGGAAACCGAAGATGAGATTGATGATTGAGCCGGTGCATGTTTTGGATCGGTACAATGGGGATTTGGAGTCGATGTCGGGGGGGTATTTGATTCACAAGCGGAACTGGCTGAGGGAGGTTGGGTTTGACGAGCAGGTTCTGCGGGAGGCGACGGGGGGGGAGGGGAGGCTGAAGACGGTGGGGGTGTTGGGGCAGTTGGAGTTGGGGGATCTGGGGCAGATGAGGATGATGGATCCGGGGGAGTGGGGGCTGAAGGTGCTGCTTGAGGGGTTGGAGGAGGGGGCGTTGGAGGGGATGGAGTTGTCGTTTTATGCGCTGGGGAGGAGGTTGATGGAGCGGAGGAGGAGTCAGAGGGAGGGGTTTGCGAGGGCGCTGATGGATTGTGCTGGGAGGTTGGAGGGGCTGACGAAGGTGAGGATTTACTGGGAGGATGGGGATCCGTGGAATCAGAGTTTTAGCCCCGGGAGCTTTGTGAAGAAGGGGGAGAAGGACAAATTGAGCTTGGCACTGCGGAAGATTTCTCAGTTACCGGCGTTGCGGGAGCTGGATTTGAAAGGTCACTTCTGCCTTGGGAAAGAGCTGTGGGAGGAATCTTCCGAGGAAAAAGAAAATGTGTGGCCGTCTTTGAAATTCCTCAGAATTGACATGGGCTCCACCACACCTGACGGAGGATGGTACTACACGGGCGACCCGAACTCGGAGGAGCCTAATTATGACGACGAGGGACGGAGCGATTGGGAGGACAGCGAGACTGAATATGACTCGGATGACTCAGATGCCGCAGACACTCTGCCCGAGTATCAATGGGAGAAGAAAGACGGGATGAGACCGCAACGCACTTTCCGGCTCACACCCGACGACGAGACGTTCGGGCCTTTTATGGCAGGGATGATTCGTGCTACTGCCACGACAAGGATGCCAAAACTGGAATCCTTGGAGCTTTATATTGGGGAGCGTGAAACACGAATGGATGTCAACTATCTGGCTCCTCAGGCGACCTTGTATGCTAACCCCAACACTGACCCGGCCGACGTGGACTTTTACATAGGACGCGCTCCCTTCAACAAACCACGGTGGCTGCTATTCTTGGACCTCGAAGTTTCAAACTGGGAATTTCCATTGGAGATCAGGGATGCGTTTGCAGAAACTGTGGGCAAGGGTTGCGTTCTAGTTCGGCGGTACTTTTCTGGGGGGGTTGTGTCATTGAATAAGAAGGGATTGCCGAAGAGGGAACTGCTGTAAGAGATATCTGTAATTAGATATTTCGTAGGCTGCCTTGATTATTAAAGTAGAAGACGAAAATATGTGCTTCAAGCGCTCATGAAGTTACGCTGTCTTGTGCGTGTAACATACAGGTGCATACTATCCTTGACTGGGCTGGATATACTGGGAATCCCGGAGGCATAGCGCATGGTCTTGAACAGAGTAGGGCGGGTCTGTCGATGGTGTAGTTGCCTTAAGTTGAGTGTTGCGACATTCTACCTTGTTAAGGTACCTAGGTATCGATGGGCGCTTCAATAGATGAACAGTTGTATTTGTTTGTGAATCTTGGCATGCATGTGGCCCCAGATGCGTTATGAATGGGAATCAGAGAGAGCCTTTGTAGTTTGAGGATGGTAAGGACATGTATTTCTTGTTGATTACCTCTCTCATTCAGAGGCTGCAGGGTAAGTGGCTATCTGTTGATATAACCCAGCCTTTCAGTCACGTCTAAGTCTTTTTTCCAGCTTTACTTTGGAAGCTGACTGTCGAATAAAATCGTGGGTTGGTATAGCTAGTAGGTACTAGATAAGTACCTATGTCCAAGTCCGTCGAGTCGATCCCGAAGCAGGCTCAGAAGACCAAAAACTGAGGCTGTTATACTGGGAGTTAGTACAAATCGAGAATGCGCCGAGAACGCCTTCATGCAAGTTACGCCTTGCTTTTGGCCTTGTCGAATGAAATACCTGATACGTATTCCTGCGTGCTCTTTTCCCCCGCACTTTGCTTTCTCAAGCTATACACTCACTTCTCCTTCTACGTCAACCAACATACACAGTAGGTATCTGGGAGTCAAATCGGGCAACGAAACATGGAGGCACTTAAACCCCTCGAGCCTACCCCTACCACCACCGCAATTTCCATCACATTCGCTGCCGCCCTTCTCCTCTTCACCATCGGATTCATCCTCCCCACCTTCCGCCAGTGGTATCGCCTCCGCCACGTCCCAGGCCCATTCCTCAATTCCATCACTTCGCTGGTCTACGCCCGCCGCACGCTCAAAGACGGCTCCGCGCAGTACGTCTACGACCTCTGCAAAAAGTACGGCCCTTTGGTGCGCGTGACCCCCAACATCGTCGTCTTTTCCGACGCGCAAACATTCCGGTATGTCTGCTCGCCAAAGGCAAACTACACCAAGGGGCTGTGGTTCGAGTTCTCCCGGTGGGACCTGGAGCGGTGGTCGTGTATCGCCATGCGTGATAACGAGTCCAGGAAGGAGAGGAAGAGGAGGCTTATCCCTGCTTGGTCGGGTCCTGGGTTGGCTATGATGGAGGAGCGGGTTGATGCCAGGGTGAGGGAGTTTGTGGGGTTGGTAGAAAGAAAATATGTCTCTACTGCTCCGGGCGAGGGGGTTAAACCGATGGAGTTTGGGCATCGGGCGCAGTTTTTCACCCTGGATGTGGCGACGGGGGTGACGTTTGGGAAGCCGTTTGGGTTTATGGAGAGGGATGGGGATGTGAATAGGTATCTCGAGATTACCGAGGTCATGCTGCCCATGTTTGGGATTTTGGGGGCTTTGCCGCAGTTGGTGTATGCAATGCATGCGTGGCCGCTGAACAAGCTGATGCCTGGCGCGGGTGACAAGGTTGGCTTTGGGGTGTTGATGAAGTGAGTCCTCATTATTGCTGATAGACGTTCCTTGCTGATATTAACCCGAATAATCGCAGATTCGCTGAAGATGAAGTCCAGAAACGGCTTCAGCCCGGCGACAAGAATTCAGAACTGGACTTGATCCGCGCTTATCTGAAAAATGGCATCGAGCCTGAGGATGTTGTGCAGGAGTGCATTACTCTCGTGGTTGCGGGCTCTGAGACAACGTCTGTTGTGCTGCGCATGGCACTTCTTGCGCTCCTCACCACTCCCGAGGCATACCGCAAGCTCCAAGCAGAGGTGGACGCTTACTACAACAAGGCAAACCACAAACGTGATGACTCAGATGTCATCAGCTACGCCGACGCAAAGGAGCTCAAGTACCTCTGGGCAGTCATCCGCGAGACCATGCGCGTCTGGCCCAACGGGGCCGGTCTCAGTTTCAGCAAGCAGGTTCCTGACACAGGTGATACCATACACGGTTACTACCTTCCAAAGGGAACCGAGATCGCGCAGTGTATGCTGGGCGTGACCAGGGACAAGGCCCTGTTTGGGCCTGATGTTGAGATCTGGAGACCGGAGAGATGGCTAGAGGCGACTCCGGAACGAGCAGACGAGATGTGGGCGGCCGTGGAGCTGGGCTTTAGTACGGGAAAGTATATTTGTCTCGGGAAACAAGTTGCACTGATGGAGCTGGGGAAGTGGTTTACTGAGATTTTCGGGGACTACGATATTGCCCCTGTGAACAATGTCTCGCCGCTCAAGTTGGTTGATGGGGTGACTTGGTTGTCTTCGAACTTTTGGATTAGATTCACAAGGAGGAACTGATCCTGAGTGTTGATGCGGTGTAATAAATCAGAGCATATGAGGACGGCGATCCTTGCATTTCTTTACCGCAAGGTATAAGAAACCGAAGATTGAGTTTTGGTACCTACTATGATAGGCTTTTACGGTAACATGAAGGGTGAAAGGCAGATCCGGCCCTCTGTCGATACACAGGAAGGAGACAAATGCACACTGTTCCTTATCAGCAGACAAGGACATCTCAGATGAGGACCACAAGCATCACGCATACGCATTGGTAAATTGAACTGAGAGCAAAGAGTATCATAATCACAAAGGTTTCTCCCTAATGTATTGTTACTCCTGTCGATATTCATCAAATTCGACTTTTTCCCTCCTCATCCCTTTCTATCCCACACTCAAACTTCTCTCCTCAAATTTTCCACCCACACAAAAACACCAAACCACCCCTCCCCCTCTTGTTGTTGTCTACTGCCTGCTCAACATACAAAACAAACAACACACCCTCTCACTCTCCCTCCTCACTCCAAAATATAAATATTCGAAAATTAAGATATACACAATAGTAATAGTCCAAGACTATTCTCAAAGTAGAAGAAGAACCAGAAGAAAAAAGAAGCGAACAAGTTTGCTGAATAAGGAAGAAGTAAACGAAACCAGCTGCAACGAATTGGGCCGCCCCTGAAGAAAGGTTCAAAAAGAGAAAAAAGCAAGGGGGCCACCAGAAGGAAGAAGAGAAGTAAAAAATAGGTAGCCGTAGCTCCATCATACGCCCCGTCACAATGTAAACGCCTACTGACTGAAAAAAAGAAACGCTGCCCTTGGGTTCGATGTTGAAGAAAAAAGAATCGATAACCCCCATTGTTCATGACTGCGTTGGAGTGTATGTTTGGTGTTGGCGTATAAGTTCAAGCAATATGTACGTTGATGTTTGCTTTGCCCATGTTGTTATTGTTGCATCGGTCGTGAAGAATGTCGTCCCAGTTTTATATATACTGCCCAGAGAAAAAAAGAAAACGGTCATGGACACATATTAGGCCTTGCCGGCGTCCCTAACAGCACGCATCCACCTTTCCTCTTCACCATTACCGCCAACGACACGGGGAGTTTTATGGTCTGATGTCAGGTTCAGAGCGGACTGCACCTCTATCATGCTCTTGGCACTGAGCAGCGTCATCTCGTTCCTAAGGAGATGAGCCACGCCAGCACGAATCATGATGGTGTCGCCCTCAAAGACATAGACATCCCAAAGACGTGTGGCTTCGTCCAGAGCAAGTTGGCGGGTGAAAAGCGAGGTGAAGAAGTCGGAAAGGTACAAATCTGGGTTGTGGTCGGGGAGATTCGTCAGGTGATCGCAGAGGCTCGGTGACTTCTGAGACAAAGTCTGCAGCAACAAGTTGTAGGCTGATGATTTGGCCCCAGCGTCAGATGCATAAAAGCTGAGTGGCAGGCCCCGGTTAAGGACATTGGCAAGCGCAATAAAAGCATCCACTGGAGTTGGGAGGTTGAGGAGCAAGAGTGCCGCGATGGTCTGGATGTCTTGTTAGTTTGAACGTATACAAATTGATCGCTGAGAGAAAACTCACGTTGCACCCCGACACATAACCAATGTCGCTGCGGTACATGGAATATGCCTTCAACACGTCCACCAAGCTCTGATTGAGCGGGCCTCCAGGCTGGAAGATGCGGAGATCTGGCCATGTGCGATCTTGGACGTCTTTTCTGATAAGATCAAACCAGCCCACCGCACGTGTATCTTCCATGCTTGCATGTCCTGATCTTGTTTTGGCCTCAGCATCGCGGGCACGGCTCAGCGCAGCGTCAAATGATGTCTTGGTAAGGCCGAGATCGTTGCCAATAGCCTTGGTCCAGACAGCTCCTCGGCTTCGTGGTGCGATTCCTCGCCACCACATATCCCTGGTCCTTCGCTCACGAACGGCCTCATTCCATCGGGGCAAGATGTCGCGCTCCCAGATCGCCATCATGCTGTTCGCCGCGATATCTCGGCACTCGGAGCGGACACGCTTGGCATCCTCCCGGCGTCTTTCAGCTTCCTGGCTATGCGCCATCATTTTCTGATACTCCTTCAAGTGCTTGCGCTCTTCAGCAGGATCCTTGGGGGGAAGCCAAGAGGGGCGGGTACGGGACAGGACGGCCTCTTTCTCCTTGGAGATGGGCAATGGATCGATCATGATGTTGGATCGTCGGAGAGGGGGCAGTTCGGCGAATGCTGACTTGACTCTGGGCTTCGCATCAGTTTCCGAGAGTCTTCTGGCGGTTGGCATTGACCCTGTGCTGGACCGCTGAGCTCTGTGCTCTAGATCTTCGGCGTGCTCCTCGAGCTTTTCTGTCAGAGCTTTGGCGTCGGGGTTCAGGTCGTTCAAAACTGAATTCCAGCTCTTGGATCTCGTCGTCACAGGGCTCGACACTCTACTAGAGGCCGCAGAACTAAGCGTCGAAAGAGCAGATTCCGATTTCCACATCGGCGATTTGAGGCATCCTTGCGCCACCGCAACTGGAGGTGTTCCGTTGCCAACACTGCGCACCCTCTCCTTGGGAGTTCGCTCTGGGGATGGCGCTTTGGAGGAGGGCTGGCTTTTGGCGCGCTCGCTGGGCGGCCTGGGCGAAAGGGGCACATTGTCCAAAACAAGGCCATCGGGAATGTCGTCCCCGTCGTCTTCATCGCACTCCAATTCCAGCTCCAGCGCTGATTTGCGCTCTCTGTTAGATTGCCAACTGCTTCGTCGTGGTTTCGGCGTCAGATTGGGGTCTCGTGGGGTGAGCGTGAGTCCAGCTGGGCTAGGGCTTCTATGCCGTGCGGTCAAGCTTAGTGCAGGGCGCAGGCCAAGGTTGCGCATCGGCAGAGGACTGGTTTGTGGTTCCGGCAAGGGTCCGAGGCTGTTGACACGACCATTGACGGCCCGCAAGCTGGTGCTTTGCAGAGGAGCGATATTTGGGCGGGTTTTGACTGAAGAGGCGGAATCCCGCTTCTGGCGGGTCCTGGAGGATTCACGGGAGCTTTGCAACCGTGGTGTCGAAGCCGACATAGGCCGCTTCGTCACGGATCGAGAATCGTAGGGATTTGTGATGTTCTTGGGATCGGAAAGTCGCCGAGGATCGATTTGGCCGTCGTCAAGGCCAATTTCCTCGAAGTGGCTGACATCAGCGAGCACGCTGCAGTCGTCTGAAGCAATAGAGCTTAAAGAGGAGGATTTCGAGGATTTCGAGGCCGTCATACCCGGAGGAGAGCCTGGGCCGGGCAGGACGGCATCATGAACGGGTCTCTCATAGAGCATCATCTTGGCATGATCCACCCAAAGACCGATATCGATGCGGTTGTCGAGCTTTTAGGAGTTGCTGTATCCGTCCTTGTTTGTTTTCCAGATAATCGAGATTAGGGATGCGACAGGAAACGTCGCAGTGCCGTCGTTTCGGAGCCAACCGCTGGACTGACGATATGGCGCACGGCGTCTGAGCGGCAAACCCCTGAATTGCCGAGCAGATGTCTCACGATAGGGCTCGGTCAAGCGAGCGATTGGGCGATAGGAATAAACAAACGTGGCGCGCGACTCGACTCGGGACAAAAGCAGCAGATGGCGATATTAAAATACTCCGGTACGCAGGATGCTGTGAACGATTGACGTTCGTATTATGCGAGTATGGGTGAACGACGGTCGGGGTGGTGCAGTACATATATGGGTGGCTGCGGGAGAGAGGAGAGACGATATTCTGGAGCGAATGTGGTGTTGTTGGGTATGGGTATGTATGGGGGGTGGTGGTGATGTGATATGAACGAGTGTCTGGCCGACCGAGATGGACGGACCTATTGTTTGTAAAGAAAAAAAGAGCGACGTGTCGAGGAGTGTCGAGGAGTGTCGAGAGAAGAAAAAAACCGAGTCAAGAGGGCGCGCAAATGACGAAGGGACTAACGGCGCAAGCGAGAAGGGGGTAAGAAGCGTGGGTCCGGAAATCAACTGGACGAAACGGAGCATCCAAATGTGGGGCACAGCCTATGAAAAGCTGCCGCGAGCATTACCCAAGATGAGCTACATAAAATCAAGGCACAAAGGAGCCAGGAACCGCTATCTTCACTCATGATATCAGATGCAGCCAGTTCCCTGCTGTTGTGGTGATAGCGTCGCTTGTCAAATCCGGTTGCGGCCAGCACTTCTGATCCTCTCTGATATCATCTGGACATACGGATACCCAACGGTACAACTGCGCAGGGCGACGGTGTCCTAGACCACAAAGTCATGACTTGGTACTGCTTCCCCGGAAGGGCGACCGGATCGAGGTCGGGTGGCCTGGTGCCCGCACGACCGGGCCATGCAGAGCCACTTGTGCATTCCCGATTCATGAAGGCATTCGGAGGATAAGCACGACTGGCGGTGGCTAGTCATGAACGGGTCTCCATATCGGCCAACTGCCAGCTCACTTCTTGGGATGACCTCCACACCTCTGCAAGGCCACCGACGGCAGAGGTTGTGAAACAGGTGTGGGAGGGCGGAAACATTGTGGCTTGCAGCTTTCCCAAGAAGAAATGGCTGGTGCAGCAAACCTCCACTTCTGCCGGCGGGCCGGATGTGGCGTCCGGATGCCAACGACCAATTGACAGCTGTCAGTTCGCACGATCAATCTCGATGCATTTTCCAATGTCAAAAAAAGTGGACAGCAACTTCGTCAACAAAATGCACCTCGAATATCTCCATCTTCTTTTCTTTTTTTTCATCGTTCTAGAATTGTGAGATGGAGCGATCGATCGGGGCTTGGAAATGAAGGAGGGGCACGCCCAATCTGTAAGCAGGCATGTGGCGGGGAAGACGCTGTTTGGGAATTTGTGGTTTTATGCTACAGCACAGAACATCATGCCATCTCATGTGCATGAACCACAACGCTTTTCCACATTCCAGGGTCCTTGATTTTCCGACTTGCTGGGTGTCTTCCCCGCGTCTCCCGGTTATCGACTGACATGTTGCACAGCAACAGCTCAACATTGACCGGTCGGATCGGTTGTCGGTTGGATCCTCGGAGCTGATCTCCGGGGAGCAACCCGGTGTTAACAGCAAACGGACCTGGCCGGTAGTGCCGGTATCACCATCTCGTCAACATTATCCCCAATTTGGGCCCAAATCTTATCCGCTCTTTTGAGACTGGGGGGCTGGTTCCAGCAGGTTAGTCGGTTTGGCCACTGTTTCGCTCCACCGGCTTCAGTTCCTTTGGTAGTGGACGGCATTCTCCACGATGGCCTCATGCAACGTCTGCTTCAGAGCTGGCCACAACAGCAACTTAATACCAGTGTCTGTTTTTCTCTTTCTTTTTCTCCTTTTTTTCCCCAGCCCTACCATGTCACCCTCGCCTTGCAACCAAGCAAAGTCGTTGTACATAAAAGATTCTGGTAAAATTAGCTCCCGGCTGGGCAGGCGGCATTGCTGTGAAATACCCACAGTTGGTTCTTGGCAACCAGCGATTTGGTGACAGCTTCATCCATGGACCATATCTGAATATCTATGTGAACTGCCAAAGATAGAAGGTCAATTTTTCACATGATCTCAGTGTTGTCTCAAAATTAACTCTCCACAAACCCCTTTCCGGCATAACTACTTCGCCATGTGCTACACAAACGCCAGAAGGTCTCTGATACTGAAAGCTGAAATCGGGTTACTAGATGGGATTATTACACTGAGATGATGTCCCTTCAGAACAGCAGGCATTACTGGTTCCCTCATCGAAATCTCAAGTCTTTGTTGCCTTCCATGGTGTTGCCGGCGCCCCTGAACTGACAACGACTGTCGATTCAGTTCGCGTGACAATCGGCGGAGAAAAGGTGACGGTGGACAGTTGTTCGATATATCTGGCAGCTGACGACGTCACGGTTTGAGATGGTGGGATGGGTTGAAAGGGAGCATGGGGAAGGAGCACCCCTCGTGCCTTCCTTGACTTCACACGTTGACCTCAAACTCAAGCTCATCAGTTGACTCATTTTCTCAGGGCCTCGCCTCAACAGACCGACTCTCTCCCTCTCAAAACCACCAAACCTTCACCTCACCACATCGACTTCGACTCCAGAACCTTACCACCAACAAACTTCTCTCACACCTGCAGAACAAACCTCAAAATGTTCGCTCTCCCCAACTTCTTCGCAATCTGGCTCCTCTCCTCCATCCTCTCCTTGACCACCGCCCAATACACCCAGAAATGGCACTCCTTCTCCAAGACCTGCACCAACATCACCCTCACCGATAACTGGTTCCTCAACGCCACCTGTTTACCTCTCGACCCTTCCCAACATGTGCCCATCAACTACATTCCTCTTGACCTGAACCTGTGCATAACAATGAATGAGACCGGCCAGCTCGATTGGGATCTTTACGGCAAAGCCAGCAATTACTGCAACAACTGCACACTGGCTCTCAACCCGGGCTGCGTGGATCTGACGTGCACGTGTGGTGCAGACTGGGGCTTTCCGAGCCACAACACGACTATCAATTTGGGTAGGTCTCTCTCTGTCCCTTTTTCTCTTGAGTCATGGACAACAGAACGACCTCATGGAGGGCTGATACTAACACAAGACAATTTCCTAGACGAGGGTATCGGCAACTATGACGGCCAGGTGGTGTGCCGAACAACCGGCCCAATCGACCCACCAGTGACTAGACTGTGATTGCCAACAAGGAGCGTTGATTTACAAGCAGAACAAGAAGAGAAGCTGGAAAGAGCTGATGATATGGAAAGAGAGGGACTGGAGTCGCACGACTCACAGAGTCGACTGGACTGATCGTGGCTTTGCTGCCTTTGGTAGCTAGGTTCGTAGTCCATCAATAAATTGAGGTGTTTTGCTTTCTCACTTCTCAGACATGACTGCAAAAAGATCTTGACCCTGTCTGGCACACGTGAGCCGGACCTAAAGGTGTGAAAACGAAGTTGAACTTCAACTTGACGCTTGACGGTTATACACCCAACCACTACCAACCTGCCTGTATAGAAGATGGCATAAACAACCACCAACCTATAGGACTGACTATCCCCTTCCCTATCCTACTCAAACTCTGCTGAACCACCTCGAAACCCCTCTCACTTCCCGCTCTCCCATACGCAATATCTCAACCCGACCTCCACCCGCACCCCAAACCGTGTGATTGGCTCATTCCACAATTCCAGGATTATTACCCATACCTGATTATCAGATACCCAAAACAGGTTCCATACTGTGTAAGCTAGAGAGAGAGTGTGTGTGAAAGAGCGGCGGTGCAAAGCTGTGCCACACCCCCCAAATGACGAGTACCAAAGAATCCTCCCCCCCATCTCACAAACGGACCCTCGGCATTCTCGAAGTCCTCCGTTTCTGCTTTTGCTTCCCCAGTCGAGACCATCTCATATTCCATGATATCCCAGAGCGTTACTCACATCTCTTGTTGGTCTGGTGGGTGTTACTGGGAGTTTATTAAGTATACAGGGTACCAAGAATCTAAACACTCCATGTGTTGGACGAAGAGCTTCAGAGAAAGGAGAGCATACAGACTTGAAGGATATCATCCTCAGGTATCGAAAGGGCACAGGACGCACTACGATGAACCTCATCAAGAAAAAGAAAAAAAAGAATGTATCCTGCTTACCCATCCAATGCCAGCATCTCATAAATGCAAGATAGGGCACATCACATACAAAACATCCGATTTCTCAATTCTCCCGTCAGCCAAGTCCTATCATCTATGACTTCATCCACGTAACCCCCCCAATAGTTAAAACCCCAACACCTCCAAAACATCGTGACCCGACCATAGCCCAGAGATATGATAAGCCCCCAGTTTCCCCAACAAGTGATTATAAATTCCATCCCATCTCTCTCAAGTACCTAATATCCCACAAGATTGTCCCGTATGTACCATGCAAACTTTTCAAGTTCCCTGTTTTTGTTACCCCAAAAAAGTTCCCGTTCGGAACGGACGGAGAACAAGGTGTGGAATAATACTGTGGGTAAAAACTCTGTCAATTCTGGTATTGTATATTGGGGGGAAGCTTAGGTAGGTGCGGGCTTCCAAACTGTATAGCTCAAGTCCTACTACTAAGGTTTTAATTTCCCTAATAATAAGCCTTTTATATTAATCTAATATACCCCTTAACTAATACTTTACTTAAAGCTATTAAATGCCTATTATTATAAACCTAAAGTTTATTTTCTTTTAAATTCTTTTTCTTTTTATAATATTACCATTCTATTCTATTCCCTAATATCTATTAAATCCAGATTATACTTATTAACTTCCTTCCTAATTATAGCTTCCGTTTTATTTTTATTCCCTATAAACTATAGTTCCTTAGTCTTTTAGCTTTCTTCTTTTTTTATATTCTTTAATAATTTTAAATCCTTTTCCTTTAATTTTTACTTTTTAATTAAATCCTCTATATCTTTTACTTTAATAAGGTTTTTAAATTTAATAAACTTTTCTTTTATAAATACCTTTATTAAGCTATTAATTAATATTTCTTTAATAATTAAATATTCTATTAAAATTTCCTTTTACTATTATCTTTTTTAAAGTTAATAATTATAAATATCGATATATTAAAGTTTTATTTATAGAATATTAAAGTTTATAATTATTAATTAAATAATTTAAACGTTATTATATTATATTTTAATCCTACTATTATTATTTAATTCTATACTTAATTTCTATATTAAGTAAATCTTATATATAGCTTTTTTAATAATTTATAATAAAATTAAAAGCTTTACTTTTATAATTAAAATAATAATAGTATTTTATTTATTAGTTTTTTAACCGACGATATTATTAAAAAACTTTATTATATAAGTTTATAAACTTTTTTAATTAATAAGGTTATTTATAAATAAAGTATTAAAGAAGATTTTAAAGGTATCTTTACTTTTTAATTTTAATATATAGATATTAGTTAATAATAAATAGACTAATATTTATTTAGTAGTAAATTAGTAGGTTATATTAAAATTTATATTAAAATTAATTAATTTAAAGACTATAAAAGTAATATTTAGTTTATTAATAATAGCTATATAAAGAAGAGAGTTAATAAGTCGTTAATAGTAGTAAATTTACTTATAATTAGTTATTTTTTTATTAGGAATTAACTTTTTATCGATTATTAGAATCTAAGGCTTTTTATTAAAAGGTTAGTTATTAAAGTAGGTAAGTTTATTAATATATTTATATTAAGAAAGTTAAATTAACCTATTTAATTTATCCTTTAATACTTTTATATTTAAAAACTATTAAAGGCTCTTTCCTTTTTATAAAGTAAAGTAGGTTTAAAGTCTTTTTATTAATTTATTTATAAAATACTATTTCCTTATAAAAAGGTAATTATAATATTATCTATATAAAAGAAAATAATAACTTTATTTTTTATATAATAATATTATTTATAAGGTATTACTTTATACTTTAAAGTAATAAAAACGTTAGTAAAATTCTGTTATTATAAAAGTAAAGATTTCTTTAAGTTATATAAAGCTTTCTTTAAAAAAAATACTTTATTAATAGTTCTTCCGGTTTTTAGTAAAATTTATATATAAATAGTATATAAAAGGTTAATATAAATAAAGGCATTAACGATATTATATTATAATATTTTAAAGTTAAATTTTATTATAATAAAAATTAAAGTTTTAAACGACTTTCTTATGAAAATAATAATATAGGTATTTTCTATTATAGTTTTAACTTATTAATTGTGACGAACCCCTGATCAGAACCTCTGAAAGGGATACACAGTTGAAGGTAACTTCTGATAGTAATGGTTCGGTGCAGCTAAACAGTGCACAACAAGATGTCTCAATGTAAACACAAGATACCGTGAATACAAGCTGTGATTGCATACTGCGGAACTATCTACAAGCTATCTAGTTCCTCCGTATATATAGACCTTTTCCTAGTCGTGCTCACCTTGCTCAGTGCCCCGAGCACACTGATCACTCCGCTTGGTCTGCTCAGTGCTCCAAGCAGACTGAGCATCCCGCTCAGTCTGTTCAGCGTCCTGAGCACACTGATCAACCGTTCCTTACCGTGATTGGCTCTCCTAGGTGTATTCCTGATTGGTCCTTACTTTCCGTAGTTCCACAACCAATCGTTATTCTCGTCCATATACCAGGGTTGTGACATTAATCTTCTTTTATAATTAACTTAACCTTAACTTTTTATAGAAAACCGTACTTATTAAATTTATAAATAAATACCTATATATTATTAAAGACTTAGTACTTTAAAGTTTTTATTTAATTAACTATCTTTTAAGACTTTATTTCTTTATAGTTTTATAAATAGTCTTTAATTACTATTTTAAATAAATCTTAATAAAGATAGTTTTTTAATTATTTATAGTTTTTTAAAAAGTTAAGAAACTTTTTATAATAGAATTTTATTATAAGCTTTATACTATTTATATAGATTTTATTAGGTTTTTTTAATTTAATAGATTTTTTAAATTTAAAAGGGCTTATAATTAACTTTTAAATTTTATATTTTATAAAAATTCTACTTCTTTTTACTTTTTTTTTTATAATAAAGCTAGCTTTTTAAAGATTATATCGATATTTAATAGTATAAAGGTCTATAGATTCTAAACTTTTAAATTTAATAGTATTTTCTATAAAGTTTATTTTAAAAGTAAGAGTTTTTATTAAAAAGTTTATATAAAGAGGAATGTTTTTAAATATTAAGAAAGTACTTAAAAATCTTAATAACTTTAATTAATTAAACCTTTTAAGTCTGGTTACTTTTTCCGGTTTTATCTTTAAAATATACTTAAGGTATAGTTATTTAAAGGAATTTTCTAATATTAATAAAAGTTTTATATTATTCTATAAAATAGATTATTTATTATTAAATTCTTTTTTAAGTAAATTAATAAAGAGATCTTAATAATAGTTAATATAAAAGTAGTATTTACTTATTATTAAATTATTAATTAAGTCTTTTTTATAGATTTTAATAATTAAAGTAGTTAATTTTATAATTATAAGTTTTATAAAGTTATTAATAAAGTTATTTTTTTTCTTTATAAGCCTTTTATTTTCTTTAAATTCTATATCTTTAGCTTTAATAATTTTATTAAATATTAGATTTTAAATTTTAAAAATCCTAATACCTTTATATTTTATTAAATATTTAATAAAAGTTTAAAGTTAAAGTTTCTTTATTTTATTTTCTCTTTTATAAACGTTAGGAGATATATAGTAAACTTTATAATTATATACCTTAATATAACCTCTTTAAAACTTTAATATATTAAATAATATTAAACTATCCCTTTATTATTTAATAAAGTAAAAGATTTATATAAAAGTTTGTTATTTAAAGTAGGCTTTAAGTATTTAGTTATAAAGGTATATTATTACTTTTATAATTTCTTTTTATAAGAATTTAAATAATTTAATTAATACCTTTATTATAGTAACTTTCCTTTTAATATTACCTTCTAAACATTTAACTTTATTATTTTAATCTTAACAGTCTAAAGTAAAAGGTTTATAAATGATTTTTAAGTCTTTTAATATATTCTTTATTTTTATTAATGCTATTATTTTATTATTATTTTATAAAGTCTATATTATTATAGTATATTAATAAAATAAATAATAAAATAGCTTTATTATTATATTAATAATTCCTTTACTTTTATAGTCTTTAAGATAATAAAGGAAAGTTATTTTATTATAATAGTTAATAAAGAAAATAAGGTACTTAAAGCTTTACAGGTCTTCTTTATATTTAAAAAGGTCTATTATTTATACTTTATTTAAGTAATAAGGATTTAGTTTTAATTAAATACTTTATATATTTTTAATTTTAGTTTATATATAAGTTTTATAGTCCTTAATAATAGGATAGTTGTAAATATTTAGAAATTACTTTTTTACTTTTTCCTAAGGGTCTTTTTCTTCTTTACTTTTTAAGGATTTATAGAAGCTATCCTTCTTTATAGTTAGGAAGCTTTTAAAAATTCCGTTTAGAATTTATAACTTTATACCTTTAATATTTTTAATAAATTTTATTATTATTTATTAATTAGTATAGTTAAGTTAAAGGTATTAAATTATTAGTAAAGTAATAAAAGTTAGCTTTTTTCTTTAAATATAAAAGGTATTATAATAAGTAAGTAATTTTAAAGACTTTATAGTTAAATTAATATATTTGATAATTATTTAATTGTAAGTTTTTTAAAGTAAAGTAATTACTTTATTTAAAAAACTTTATAAGTAATTTTCTAATATTTTATTATCCTATTAAATTTTAAAACCTTTTAATATTCTAAATAATATTAAGTTAATAATAAAGTTTTTATAATAAGCTATATTATAAAACTATAAAGTCTTTAATTTCTATAAGGTTTATATATAAATATTAACTTTTTTATAATTAATAATAAAAACTATTAAGCTTTTTACTATAATATAGTTCTTTAAAGTTATAGGTTAAAAGTAATTAAAGTAATTGATTTTATTAAAAATATAAAAAGTAATATTGAAATTAAAAATCGTTAAATAGTAAAGAGGATATTTTAATATAAAAAAGTAGGACTTTAATATTAATTGCTTTAAAATTTTTAAAGAAACCTTATCTTTTAATTATAAAAAGACGGTATTTACTATTATATACTTAATAAATTAATATTTATAATATACTATAGTAAAAGATTAAACTTTTTACTTTTTAAGTTAATTTCTTTATAATTTCTTTTTATTATTACTTTTTTTTTCTTTTTATTTAATTAATTTCTTTATTTAACTTTTTATTAATATTAAAGACTATTTAAATAAAGGCTTTAATTAAAGAATTAAAGTAAAATTGTAAGTTTTTAAAGACCTTTTTTAATAAAATATAATAATAGTTATTAATTTTATATCTATTTTTATAATAAACGTTATAAATTAAGGTTTTCTTACTGAAAGGTTTAAAATTTAAACTGAAGTTCTACTTTTTTTACTTAATTAAATCGTTTTAAAGATTATAATTCCTTTAACTTTAATTACTTTAGCCTTAATTTTTACAGTCCTTTTTTATATTATTTTCTTTTACTATATTATTATAGAAGGTTAAGAAAGTATTTATAGCTTTTAACTTTTTAATTTCTTTATAAATATAAAGTATTTTATCTTTAATATTTTTAGCGATTTCTTTAAAAATTAGTTTATTAAATAGTATATAGTATTTTTAATTTATTTTAAAATTAAAAGTTTATAAAAAAAGTAAAGGATTTTTACTTATTATTTAAAGAAGGTCTATTAATTAAATAATAGGATTAAAAATATTAAAGACGTAAAATTCCTTAATTATATAAAAGACTTCTTTTTAAGTAATTGCCTATTCTTTTACTTTTTTAAAGTTATTAATAGATTTAAAGGATTTAATATACTCTTTAAACTTCTTTTAATAATAAAAGCAGTATTTATTTTTATTAAAAATTATAGTTTTTTTAAAAGTATCGAAATTATTAACGAAGTTATAATTTCCTTTATAATAAGTATTTTAAAAGCTTATTTTAATATAATTAATAACCTATTTATTAAGTTTTTAAAAAGTGTTTTAAACTTTATTATAATCCTTTATTATTTTTATAAAGTAATTTAAATCGAATTTATATTTTTCCTTTCTTTTAATAGTAAAGTCGTTTATTATATATATAGATTTTAAAATCTTTTTTAATAAATTTAAGACTTTTTTATTACTTTTATTTTTAGCTTTAATAATTAAAGCTATTATTTAAATATAAACTATATAATTAAAGTACTTTTAAAGCTTTTATTTATATTATTTATAAACTTTAAATTTATATTTATAGTATATAATAGTTATATACATTTTAATATACTTTATATTATAAATACTTAAAATGGCTGGCTTTTTAAGTATAAGAATACGGTTTTTTAGATTGATATATACCTAATCGTTTTATATATAGTACTTTAAAACAGTTTTAAATACTTATTAATTACTAAGTCTATTAAGGAAAACCGTATTTTACTTTTTAATAGCTATAAAAAAAGCGGTTAAATCGAACGCTATAGTAATGAGTTTTTTATAGTCGTTTTATTAATAGGTAGGTCTTTTATAAATAGCTTTAAAATAGGCTTTAGAATCAATACTCTAACTGCGAATTGTAGAATAATACTGTAGGCAAAAACTCTGTTAATTCTAGTATTGTACGTTAGGGGGAAGCCTAGGTAGGTGCAGGCTTCCGAACCGTGTAGCTCAAGTCCCACTGCCAAGGTCTTAATTTCCCTAACAGTGGGCCTCCCATACTAATCTGACACAAGGCACCATCGCATGACCTCTCTCGCGTCCAACCGCCTTCCCCGCACCACCACTTCTATTGGTAAGGCCACGCCAAAGCTGGTTTTGGAGCTTATATACCAGACAGGTACCAAATATTCGTCTTGATCAAGCGACTTTTCCACACCTTCACATAAAAGCGTTCCCATCAAAGCGCAACTGAGTTCTGGTTGAAATCACTTCAAGTAAGGAGCACGTACGTTCGTTACTTGCAAAATATTCATTCTTCATTAAAGCACCCTATTCTTTCCTTCTCTACCTACTCCCCGTCTATCATCACCTCTATATTTATCTTCCCTTGAATCTGCCTTGTAGTCGATGGTGGGTTGTCATTCTTCTTTCTTTGCCACGCCTCTTTGACCAAATTGAGCAACAACAGCAAAAAAAAAAAAGCACCTCTCTCAACCGAAATGGAACGATCAAAAGAGAAAAAAAACGCCTCTCCCAGGCTGTCTGACCATCCCAACGTTCCCACCTCTTCGCATCTGAAGAAAGCAATAACCGGAACTTTTTAAGCCAGAAAGATAAAACTCTGAATCCAAGAGTATTCCGATAATGCCCTTGTCGATGAAAGGGTTCAGTCCAGAAAGGAGAGAAGCGGGTTATGGCTGCCTGAGAGCAGCGCGTTACCCCCACGCAGTTGGGTGTTGTGGTCGAGGAAAGGGAGGGAGGAAACCGTGATGATATGTACAAGTACCCTTATCACAGCCGGAAGGTGGGAATAGAGTGACTGCAAGTGAGTTCGCTCAAGCCTTTCAGCTTGCTCACTTGCCAACAGGAGCGATCTTCGCAGGCGCGGTACCAAGACCGTTGCGGTTGCGGAAGAAAAGAACACCCTTGGTGGGACCCTCGGCACCCTCGGTGGGCTCAACCCACTGGCACCACCGGGCAGCCTTCCACATGGACTTGATGAAGCCGACGGGGCCGTCCTTGACGTCGGCGCGGTAGTGCTTGCCCATGACGGGCTTGATGGCCTCGGTGGCTTCGTCGGCGTTGTAGAAGGGGATGCTGCTCACGTAGTGGTGCAGGACGTGGGTCTCGATGATGCCGTGGAGGAGGTGGCGGCCGATGAAGCCAAATTCACGGTCGATGGTGGCAGCGGCGCCGCGGACAAAGTCCCACTCCTCGTCGGTGTAGTGGGGGAGCGAGGGGTCGGTGTGCTGGAGGAAGGTGATGGCGACTGTTGCCAAGGTATTTCTGTTAGAAAATCTTCTCTTTTCTTCATGCTTCATTCTGAGTGTGGGGAAAACTTACCGAGCCAGTGGTTAACCCACATGTAGGGGAGGAAGTACCAGACAAACATGTTGGAAGTGCCAAACTGCTTGCAAAGGTACACAAGGATGGAGATGGCGCAGGCAATGCCGATGTCGCTCATGACAATGGCCCAGGCGTCACGGTTCTCATACAGAGGGCTGCGGGGGTCAAAGTGGTTAACACCGCCACGGAACCCGTTCTTCTTGCCCTTGCCACGGCCCTCTCTGTGCTTCTCATGGTTGTTGTGGCCGGTAACGTTGGTCAGGAGGTACTTCCACCAGCCGATGAGCTGCTGGCCGATCAAGTGGATCAGAGTAGCGATGGGGGTCTCCTCACCGAGCTCAGAGAGCTCGTGAGCCATCTTGCCGAGGCGGGTGGCCTGCTGCTCGCGCGTGCGGGGCAGAAAGACCATGTCACGATCCATGTTACCGGTGGCCTTGTGGTGCTTGCTGTGGCTCAACTGCCAGCTGTAGTAGGGGACCAAGAGAGCGGAGTGGAGGAACCAGCCAGTCACGTTGCAGACAGTCTTGG
This sequence comes from Apiosordaria backusii, assembly GCA_030549205.1. Classification (NCBI taxonomy): domain Eukaryota; kingdom Fungi; phylum Ascomycota; class Sordariomycetes; order Sordariales; family Lasiosphaeriaceae; genus Apiosordaria; species Apiosordaria backusii. The sequence continues at coordinate 874,317 of JAUKTV010000014.1, forward strand.
AAGCAGAGAAAGCACCGTGACCGCACTCGTGGGCAAGGACCCAGATGCCAGTACCGAAGAGTCCCTGAAGGAAAGTGTAGACACCCCAAAGGACAACGCGGGCAGCCTTGGAGGGAATGTTCTCGGGCGTCACATAGTTGTGCCAAATGTAGAAGGTGGTGGCCAGGAGAGCAATGTCACGGGCGACATAGCTGAAGCTGCGAAGGTTGGACCGCTCGAAGCAGTGCTTGGGGATGGCATCGCGGATCTCCTTGATGGTAAAGTCGGGAACCTCAAACTCGTTTCCGTAGGTGTCGATGAGCTTGCCGTACTTCTTCTTGGGGAGGGCAGCGTCCGAGGCGAGGGAGGAGAGCGAAGTCGAGGAGGCCGAAGGGCGGGGAGAATCGACGGGGGAAGCAGCGTAGCTCGAGACGGAGGAGTCGCCGTTGACAGCCTTCCTCTGGGAGGCGTTGTTCGCGGCAGCAACGCCGGAAGACTCTCCAGCAGCCATGGTGAGGGTTGTTGCACAAGTAATTGGGCGGAGGAGAGAAGATGGACGCTGAGGAAAACAGCTCCGAGTTCACCGTGTGCAAGAACAGCAGCAACGGGCGGAAAGGGAAAAGGGAGGGTCTGAGGGCGAGGTGTTGTTAGCAGGCCGGATGGTTAATTAAGACAGCGTCAGAGAGGGAAAGCCACGAACCGTCAAAAAATCAGAACCCGATCGGCCACAAAAGGGAAAAAGTAGGTATTAGAAATTAGGAGGCCCGATGAGGGATGAAAAGAGCTCTCTTTCTCAGGGATAAGTCCAGAAATTTTCGTGTGTTGCGGCGGTTCGGTCTCCTTGCCCGTGGGTCGATATGTTTGGTTTTGTTGGGACGCCGCTGCAACAGAGGGACCACCCGGAACAAGTCGATACAGAATATTAGTGTACCTGCAACTGCAACCACTTTGTAGCACAGTTGATTGGCAATGCAGCACAGCAGAACAAGAGAGATAAATAAACTTGGAATGCTCCAGGGTTTTTAAGTCTGAGCCACCTCCAGAAACAAGGCTGGAGCATACATAGAGTTTCTAAAAGTCACGTATTAGCCACCTCACCACGAGTCCCTTTTCTGCATGGGATAGGTATCTCTAGCTCATCAGGATGGCGATGTCAAGATCTCTAGCTGCCAAAGGATCCATCATTTCACCGCCTCTGGGTGGGTGGGTGGCGGAAGACTCACATGCCAGCAGCTCCAGACACGGCTTGGGCGTGATGTGGTTCCAAGCTGAACGGGCGAGACAAAATACGCAGTCGACATCACATACAAACGAATCATGCCGAGGCCCAACCGAATGATTGGTTGCCATTTGGGAAAAGAGACGGCACTGGAGCGAACCGGAAGGCTAGCTGAGGGATCGCCGTTGACCTGCATTTTCCCATTTTCGGTAGCTCTCACATTCACTTGTGAATTCTCCAAAAGATGGAGGTGGTGGTGTGTGGGTGGGTGGGATGCGAGGTTTCAAAGTTCAAGCACGGTGGCGAAGACCGTCAGTGTGCCAGCCCAACAAGAGCATGAGATTGACTCGTCGGTGGTGATATTCTTTTCTCGATGTCGTTCCCATCGATAAGATCCGATCCGCATGTGGGGTTCTGTTTGTTGGTGTCGCGGGACGGAAGGGACCCACCAACCAAATCCCAGCCAGCTGTCAGTGCTTAGGTTATTCGTTTTCGTCCAGCTTCAGATTGTCGACTGCGGGGGCGGGGTGATGAAGTGGTCTCTGTTTTTTCTGCCTCTCATTTTCTTATGCCAACCGCATGCCGAGTGAAATTTCAGCTGCCAGCCCTCAAACTTTATGTAAGCTCTTATCCGTTGATTGCCCACCATCTCTTTATTTATTTCATCTCATCTTGTGCTATCCCACTCCCTCGGAAGAAAAAACACCGGTTGGTGCCCATCCATCTGAAACGAATCGCAACTTTTTTTTAGGGCACTGTCACTGCCTGTGCTCTGCTGGCCAGACACCAGAGAAAATGCATGTGCAAGGCTTGGTTATGTGGAGTCATCGATTTTGTTGGGGGAAGCTAGACTCTTTTTGTTGAGGCGTCGAAACAGCCCCTGCCGTCTGCGAGGGACCCCTTGTCACCGCCCATGCCCCCTTTACCGCTGCCGTGATTGGCCGGGCAGGCGGAAGGGTCCCGGAAGGGACAAGACGTCCTCGGAGAATTCGGAAGGTTAGAAAGATCGGGGAGCGGCATCGCCGGGCATCTGGCCCAGCTCCGGATGCGACGTTCTTTTTGCGGAGCTCTGGCCGAAAAAGCTTGATCAACGGCGGAGTCAGCTTCACGAATTGCGCCGATGGTTATTCAGGGGTGGGAATAATCCAGACCTTGTGGCGATGTAGCTGTGGAAGCTTGACACAGCCTCATCCGTCTGTTCGCCCAGACGATAGATCGGATGGCTGCCTTCTACGGTCGTGTCTGGGAACCACCGAGACATGTCGAAGCCTGTTTGAAGCTCAAGGCTCAGATATGATGGCATCAATCACCACATCGACGTAACTTGCTGCCGCACACACCAACTAGTCCGTATTCAAGCAGGGCATCATTAATCGACACAGCTCGACATGTTCCTCTCGGTTGTTAATGCGGAAGACCCTAGCTATAGTAGAGTGATGTGACCTTTGATCCATCACGTCGACATCACGGCCATAGTTCTGAAAGCATTTCTCATGAAAAATGGCAATATGACCGCCTCTCCCATTTTCAGATCCCCACTCCCCGCTACCCGATGATACAAAACAAAAACACAGAGAGGATTCTAGGATATTGATGCAAAGTCTCCACTTTATCTTCTTTTGTCTGCCTCCAAAACAGAAACAGATCGCCAAAGATACAGACTACCGCTGAAGAAAAAAGACATTTTTTCACACCCTGCCCTAGTTGACAATCTCCTCCGTCTCCTCAAGCACCTCCTCCATGATCTCCTCAATGACCTGCTCCTCACCGTTGGGCGCAACCTCGGCCGCCTTGGCCTTGAGAAGCTCCTCAACGGGATCAGCAGGAAGGCCGAGATGCGCGCGCTCCTCGGCAAGCTCCTCCTCCATGACCTCGCGCCAGTTGTACCAGTCCTCGAGCACGCGGCGTCTCTCCTGCACCACCGCCACGTCGGCGCTGCTGATGCGCTCGGCATCCTCTTGCTCGAACACTCGCGAGTACTCACGGAGGTTCTTGCGGATCTGCTTCTGCTCCTCCTTGCCAAGGAGAGTCTGGGGGCGAGGACGCCACGCCCATTGCTTGAACTTCTCAATGGGCTCTTCACGCAGCTGCTCTCCCCTGAAGTCGTAGATGTGGTACCCGTTCTCCATCTGCAGTGAATCATTGTCAGTAAACCTTTGTTTTCAATCCAGGGGCATCCAAAAAGAAAACATACCGCGTGCTTCCAGGCGGAGGCCCAGGTGGCGACGTAGCGTCCAGAGGGGTCCCACTCGACGTCGGTGACGCCATAGTGGTCAGCAGTGTTCATGAGCTGCAAGTTGGCCGTCAAGTCCTTGTCAGACTCGGGTTTCTCGCCCTCAAAGTCGAGGTCGTAGAAGTCGAGGTCGGAGCTCTGCTGGTTGTGGACAGTCGCCACAACAACAAATCTACCCTTTGGCGACCAGTAGATGGCGTTGCTGTTCTTCTTCTCAAGCGTCCGGAGGTGCTTGAAGTTGCCAACGGCATTACCCTTGGCCTTTTCGGGGCAGAAGAAAGCGACCGACGTCTTGGGAGGAACAGCCGTGGCGCCGACGGGCTCGGTTGTCGTGATGACGACGAATCTGTCGCCCTTGGGCTCCCAGGCAAAATTAATGACTGTGTCCTTGATCGTGTCCACGACTTCCACAGGAACACCCTTCTCCTTGATGCGGAAGATCTCCAGGGTGGTGGCCTGGGACTTCTTGGACTTGGAATGCCTGTCGACCTTCACGCAGAGGTATCCAGCCTCTGACTGCCAGTGAAGCTTGGCATCCGATACACTGAAGAGATTAAGCGATCTGACAATCTGCTTGGAGGGAATGCTCATGAGTCCGACCCTGGCAGGGTTGCTACCGATTTCAGGAGTCCAGAAGCAGAAGAGCTGCTCGTATTCCTTGACACCATCTCTTTTTACGGTAGCGGGCGCCCAGTCAAAGTCCACGACGCCGTCGAGCTTGACCGTGGTTTTGTCCAACAGGTTCATGCCGGGAAGCTCGTACACGGAGATAGAGGTGCCCTGGTTCAGTCTGGCAACATACTTGTCATCGGCAGACCACTTGAACGCTGGCCAGGGAAACTTGGCGGGCTTCTTGACCTCACCATCGGGTCCAGCGGGGGTGTCCTGCTGGGCAAACGAACGGATGGGCTTGCCGGTCTCGATGTCCCAAATGACATAGTTCTTGCCGTCGTCGTCGATAGAGAGCGAGGGGTGGCCCTCATCCGGAATGGAGATGGGTCTGTTGGACCACGTAACCAGATAGTTCTCGTTCGGGGAATAGGCGACGAGATTGACGAAGGGGTGGGCAAACCGCCTCAATCTCGTCCAGGACGCACCACCCCAGAGCTGGACACCCTGCTGGTGGACAGAGGTCAGGTATGTACCGAGGGGCGACCATTGTACAAAGGTCTCGGTCCAGTGTTGCCGGTCGACGATGTTCTCGGGCTGATCCTTCTCGTTGTTCCAGAAAACACCAACGGTCTCTCCTCTGTACATGACGAACTGATCTCTGCCGCGGCCCGAGGGGTCGGCCATGAAGGAGCGGAGGTGCTCCTTTTCTTGGAAAGGCTCGATGACGGGGGGAGTGTACTCCTCATCGATGCGGCCCTCACGTCCATAGCGGTCGATATCGGTGAGCTTGTTGACGCGCAGAGTGTGCTTCTTGTCGAGAGGGGAGTAATCGAGTTGGCGCACGGCGGCAGCGGCCTCGGCGGGCGATGAGTACTCGACAAAGGCAAACCTGCAGCAACATTTCCGTCAGCGCCATCATACTTGACCCCCGCAAAAGCCCATCTCCAAAGAGAGGGGTTCCCAATGTGGATCGCCCACGTACCGCAGCGACTTGCCATGGTCGCCAAAGGGCATGAAGATGGCATCTTCACTGGTCTTGCCGACAGCGTTGAGCTTCTTCAACAAGAACTTGACGAGCTTTGGCTTCTGCTCCTCGGTGACCTCGGGAAGGCCATCGATGACGACAAACGTGTCGTAGCCTTGCTCGAGCTGGACCTCATATTTTTCCTTGAGATCGGACACATCGACCTCATCGTAGTCGAAATCCTCCTCGTCGAGGTTCTCGTCGCGCAGAGTCTCGTAGGACGGCGCCATGCTGGGCAGACTCGTTTCGGGCTGGGTCTACTGCGAAAACGGACGTGTGTCTTGATGGTTGCGCTGCCGCTAGACCTGGTCTGCTTCGATGTCGATCGGGATAATTGAGATTTTGTGCGCTGCGCAGACTGTGGTGGGGTTCGGCGAACGGTTTTTTGGAGAGTTGGAAAAATTGCCCCACAACCCTGTTCTTTTTACGAGCGATGGACCAAGTAGGGAGCTGCCTGTAACTCGGTTTCAAGTACTTGCAATGTTAGAAAACATGGCAGATGCCTTTCTATAGATTCAAGGCCAAGTCAATACAATCCAAGTTGTAATTTAATTGTGCAAGTGTATCTCAGGGGCTTATCCTTTGTCTGCATCTCAGTCCTCCTTGTTGTGAGCTTGGGCAAGATCCGCAACATGCAAAAAAACTTCCCTTCCCGGCAGAGACCCAAAGCCACTTGGTGAGGGGCTGCTGCGAGGTGACGGGCAAGTGGCGGGCAGCTGTGGCAGGCGGGCGGTGAGGAGAGCTCCCAACTTTTTCTGCCGTTTGCGACGGCAAAAAGTGCCCAGGCAGCTTCGACGTGGTGTTGAGAGCAGAGCCCGGTCCCATAGCTGCCCCTCCTCCCCACGGCGACCCATACATACTAACGACCTGGTACGGATATCTCCTGAATCTTGGGCCACCGCAACTTCGAGTCGGTCTAACGTCTTTGTTTTGTTTATACACAGATACCCAACCTCTCATCAGTGCCATGGTCCGTTGTTCTCTCTTGCCCCATGCCTTGTTAATACCTTCTTTTCCACTAATGCCCCGCTGCAGGCTTCCTTCAGTCCCACCCAAATCTTCGAGGAGGGCACCACACAGGAGAAGGGCGAGAATGCCCGTCTCAGCGCCTTCGTCGGCGCAATTGCCGTTGGCGATCTGGTGAAGAGCACACTTGGCCCCAAGGGCATGGACAAGATTCTGCAGTCTGCGTATGTCCTGAGCTTCTCTGCCGTCGCTGCCGTTGTCGTCTCATCCGCTAATCGCAATATGTGGATCACAGCTCGACCGCCGAGATTATGGTTACAAACGACGGTGCCACCATCCTCAAGGCCATCTCCCTCGATAACGCTGCCGCCAAGGTCCTCGTAAACATCTCCAAGGTTCAAGACGATGAAGTTGGTGATGGCACCACCTCGGTTACCGTGCTCGCCGCTGAGCTGCTTCGCGAAGCCGAGAAGCTCGTCGACAAGAAGGTCCACCCTCAGACGATTATCGAAGGCTATCGGATAGCCAGCCAGGCTGCCCTCAAGGCTCTCGAGGCTTCTGCGGTAGATCACAGCAAAAACCCCCAAGCTTTCAGAGAAGACCTCCTCGCCATCGCGCGGACAACCCTGAGCTCCAAGGTGCTCGCCCAAGACAGAGACCACTTTTCCAAACTGGCGGTGGATGCCATCATGAGACTCAAGGGCTCCTCCGATCTCAGCCATATTCAAATTATCAAGAAGGCCGGCGGCAAGCTTTGCGAATCGTATTTGGACGAAGGTTTCATCTTGGACAAGAAGATCGGTGTCAACCAGCCCAAGCGTTTGGAAAATGCCAAGATCCTTATCGCCAACACCTCGATGGACACAGACAAGGTCAAGATTTTCGGTGCGCGCCTCAAGGTCAGCTCTACTGCCAAGTTGGCCGAGCTGGAGAAGGCCGAAAAGGAAAAGATGAAGGCCAAGGTGGAGAAGATCAAGGCGCACGGAATCAACTGCTTTATCAACAGACAGCTCATCTACAACTGGCCCGAGCAGCTCTTCACCGACGCCGGTATCATGTCGATTGAGCATGCCGACTTCGACGGCATCGAGCGGCTAGCTCTGGTCACGGGCGGTGAGATCGCTTCGACTTTCGACCACCCAGAGTCAGTTAAGCTCGGCCACTGCGATTTGATCGAGGAAGTCATTATTGGTGAGGATACTCTGATCAAGTTTTCGGGCGTGGCTGCTGGACAGGCATGCACGATTGTGCTCCGTGGCGCGACAGACCAGCTCCTGGACGAGGCCGAGCGCAGTTTGCACGACGCCCTCGCCGTTCTATCCCAGACTGTCATTGAGCCCAGGACGACGCTTGGTGGTGGTTGTGCCGAGATGGTGATGGCCAAGGCTGTCGAGGGTGCCGCTACCCGGGTTGAAGGCAAGAAGCAGATGGCCGTCTCTGCCTTTGCCGTGGCTCTCAGACAGCTGCCCACTATTCTTGCAGACAACGCCGGTCTTGATTCTGGTGAGCTGGTTGCTCGCCTGCGCAAGGCTATTTACGACGGGTTGACGACTTATGGCCTTGACCTGATGACTCCTGGCGGTGGCATCACCGACATGCGGGAGCTTGGTGTCATTGAGAGTTACAAGCTGAAAAAGGCGGTGGTTTCATCGGCCAGCGAGGCCGCAGAGGTGAGTTATCGTTCCCGTTCAAGATATTGTCCCCCTGACTGACATTTGTCTTCTAGCTCCTGCTTCGTGTTGATGACATAATAAGAGCGGCCCCCAGAAGGCGTGAGAGACATTAAGCCTCATGTGGACAGCAACATAGCATGAGCGGCCTGTATAATATCCACCTTAGACGGCCTGAATGAAAAATCAAGGGAATAAATACCCTGGGTATGAACATCATATTCTGCGTCGCTTCACATTTGCCTCATGTCTCGATACCCCGAAACTAACGTCAAAGAAACGATGGTGTATTATTCAGAACCAAATTAACGACGTGCGAGCTACTTAGAGCTCCCAAACAATCTCCAGGACCTCATCCACGGCTCTCCTATTTTCCTTTTCCTGCCCAGGCAACACTCTCGACGCACGGTAAACATAAATTTGCCTGTATTCCTTCTTTTGCCCTCGCCTGCCTTTACCCTGCGCCCAGTACGCATCTGCCAACAACCACTGTTTCTTTTCATCGTCCCCCATTTTCTGTCTCAGCGGTCCATAAGCCTCGTCATAATCACCCTCGTCGGCGTATAGCCACGTCCCTTCGACCTTGTTCAAGTCTTCCTCGGTGGGGAAAGATCCAGGGGAGTATTCAGTGTATGAATAGCCGTTTACCCAGAGTCCCTTTCTCTTGTCTTTGTTAGCATCGCCGTCGTTGCTGGGACTATTGCCCTCTCCGAAACCAGTCTTCCACCGCTGTAAAAAGCAATCACCACAGACCTCGTTGACTCCTGCCATCTTGTCCACAGGAGCATGAAACCAACTTCTCCAGTGGTGAAGGCTTAGTAGCGGCGGTGCCGAAGAGCGTGGTTCTGCCCCACGGCTGCGGCGAACAAGCTCAGATGAAGATGGCCTTTTTCTTGTCCTTTGCCGGCCAGTGGCCCTCCCATGAGTGGCATCACCATCGTGAGAGTTGCCACACTTCGGTTTTGTCTCCATCTTCTGCCCACCAATCACACTTCCACCAACGGGATGATTTCCACGGTCAAAAAACCGAACTATGACAATCCAAATGCGGCTTGGAAGGTGTTGAAGGTCTCTTGGAGTCACATCCCCTCCACCTCTGCCACCCTTGCCGCCACCACCACGGTTTTGTTCAGGCGTCCATTTTCCGTTTGTGTTCGCTCCAGTCCCTCTCTCACCAGCCGCGCCGCCGCCGCGATCTTTTTCACCGGCTTCCCACTTCTCCTTCCCAGTTCCTCTCTCCCCAGCAGCACCACCGCCCCTATCCCTCTTCCCCGTTGCCCACTTCTCCTTCCCAGTTCCTCTCTCCCCAGCAGCACCGCCCCCTCTATCCCTCTGCCCCGTCGCCCATTTCTCTTTTCCAGTCCCCCTCTCACCAGCAGCACCACCCCCCCTATCCCTCTCCCCCGCCACCCACTTCCCCTTCCCCGTCCCCCTCTCCCCCGCCGCACCCCCCCTCGATCCCTCTTACCCACTCCCTCCCTCCCATCCCCCTCCCTCTTCCCCAACCCGGGCCCCTCAAAGAAACCCGACACATCCCCCCTCACATCCCCCTGCCACAACCCCTTCACGTCCACCAACCTCGCCTCCGTGTAATTATACACACAATCCCTCAGTATCCCATCCCCCCCTATCCTCCCTTTCCCCCCTATCCTCCCTTTCCCCCCTGTCCCCATCCCTTTCCCCCCTGTCCCCATCCCTTTCCCCTCATTCCCCATCACCCCGGCCCCCTCCACAGCACACCTCTCATAAAAAGGAACCAACTCCTTCGCCAACCCCACCGAAACAAACACCCCCGCCCCCCAAACGCCATCTCCCCATATCGTTCATTTGCCTGCTTGCTATCCGACTTTGCACCCAAATACAGCGGCAACGACGGATTAAACCTTGCCAGCGCGGCAGATAACGTGTGAAGAGACGGGAAAAACGTGTCGTCGTCCAAAAGGGAGAGGAATGTCGTCTGCGGGGTGGAGAAGGAGAGCATTGACGCAAGGAGGAGGAAGTGGAGTTGTTCGGTGGTGTAATTCTTAGTATTCGGGGGCGGTTGGGGGGGTGGGAGGGCGGTGGTGAGGATGGAGTATTTGTTGTAAAGTTTGACCAAGGCGGGGATGGTGTCGGCAGGAGGGAGGGAGTGATAATCGGTTATGGTGAGGATGAGGCGGGATTTGGAACCTGTCAACCAGTGGCTGAATGCTGAAAGGGTGGAGGGGTTGGACAGGCGGGAGTAGGTTGAGGCTACGCCAAAGATCAACTCTGGGTGGGGGGTTTTTGGGTAGGGAGGGGGGACTGCAAGAGGGAGGATGGTGGAGCATTTAGGGGATGGGATGATGGGGGTGTCATCGTGGAGGTTGATGCTGATTGTTGTTTTGTCAGAGATGAATGACTGGGAAATGTTGGCGACGATGTTTCTGTCGATGGTTTTGTCGAACTGGGGCTTGATGCAGTGCTGGGTGTAGAGGATCGTGTCTGTGAGGCCGAACTTTTCTTGTCGAAGATACTCGAGTTCGGGGGGTCGGGCTAGATTTCTGCTCGCTTTTCCTTCCAAGATTTCTGGCGGTTTCTGTTCTGTTACGCCATTGTCTACCTGTGGTGAGAATGGTGGTTGCTTGTCTGGGTGTTGTCGATCAAGATGAAACCATTCCCCTGCCAGGTTCTCAACCATGGACTGGGCTGCTGTTATGGAGACAGTTGGCGGGATGCCATTGTGTACCCGGAGGGCGGTGAACAGCAGAAGGGCTAGGATGACCGACAACAGCACCAGGGTAATTCGTGAGAAGCACCGTGGAGCTAACATCATGTAAGGGGCATGTCGAGTGGTTGAGTGGTGCTTGGACATGAGATTTGCCGTGCGTTGACGACCAGAGCTAAAACTCTAGAAAGAAGAAAGGTCATGGTAAAAGGCAAACTCGAATTCCTACAAGACATAGGGTGAGGTATGTACGCTGAGCATATCCTGGTGGGTAAATGGTCGCCGGCAGCGGGACAAGGCGAAAATGACCAGGTACTGATGATCTCCCTCATGCAAGATTCCTCCCATCAGTGATGCCTGAGAGGACTTGGCAAGGTGATCTCAGGGTCTACAGGTTGGCATTGTGACAGGCATGGGCAGGACTGTACTCGTGTTTGCCTGATAATCGGGCACATCTCTCAGCAGGCCCCGACCAAACATCTTCAAACAGCGAAGCAGAGTTGCTCCAGAACTGATCATGCCATCACTCAAGCTCAGAATTCAGGGTGACCTCTCCGATGCCACCGGATGCAATGGCACACCAGATACCAGCCCGAAAAACACAGAGTAAGACCGCCCTGTAATGACTGGCACGTCAAGTTCAGATGCCTGAACGCAAGACATGTCAAGAACTTTGAGAAACCTGTCACGGCCGGCAACTCGAAACAATCTCTGTGTGCCGTGCTGTTGGGGCCCATATACCGGCGCGGCATAGATATTACCCATTCCCTGGGCCATTCGTAATGAGAAGACGACCGCCAAGTGATTCAAGGCCTTGCTAATTTGGATATACCAGACCTTCTTGCTCACAAACAACAAGATGTCGTGGTATCCAGAATGTGTTGGTGAAGCAGGGGGTGACATGAAACCAACTCAATCACCACGGTTGTATTCCCATGTCAGACGTGTTGCCACAAGTACCTGTATCACAATCATTCATCGTCAGATGCCCTTCGTGACACCGTCTTGTGAAGACACATCCGACCTGACAAAGGATCAGCCGCCAATGCTTGGCCGTTGTAATACCAGCCGCGGGAGCACGCCGGCATCCAATCCAAGGACGTTGCGTCAATGCAACAATATACCGGCAGATTAACCGATCGTATGTCTCCGACACCTGAATCTTGGAAAATGCGGGGAGCGGCTCGTTCTCGGTGAGTCTCCGATGGCTTCGGGACGACCATCCCTGCCTGTTTCTGTTCGGAGCCGGAGATGGCTGGAAACAGCCACTCAGGCAAAGTCTCTCCGCCCGAGCCCTGGTAAGGACAAGTCTCAGAAGTAACTGGCCAAGTCAATATGGCCATCGCCATCAAGCAATGGAAACAGGTTCAGCGCTCCGAAAGTCTGGTCTGCGTCTTCCCCAAAACCGTGTGTGACTGAAAAGTCGGGTGTTTCAGTCATCCCAAGGAAGGTAGACTCAAAGTCAAAGCCAAACCGCTGGAATACCACATCGTCCTGTGATGGATACGTCTTGTCTGGCTTGTTGTTGTTCTCGCCTGATCCGGTGGATGGATTGAGTTTGGATTGAGACCCTTGAGTGGCATTATCACTAGTTCCTCGAGGCGTCCGAGGTATAAGCCCAAACAATTGCGATGAGCTCTCTGTTCTCCGCGCCCGCTCTTGTATCTCTTTCTTCTCCAAATAATCCAACGCTGTACTGAGTAAAGACTTGGCAATGAGCGAATATTGAACTGCATGGGTGTCTGTCTGCGCAAAGTACTCCAGTGCGGCAATGGCAGCGCGGCAGTACTTTTCGATAATGCGTCCGAAACCGCCAATGAGGCCGACGCCCAGGACAAGTGAGGAAGCAAACAGCCATGACCTAAAGCAAGTGTCAGTTTGATGTGAGAGCTGGCATAAACGGACTTACACAATAACAGGCGCACGCCTAGTCATCAAACCCCTTTCAATCAAGTCCTGAATTGGCTCAACCATCAGTATCGCTGCATCAATACACGCATCCGCAAGCTTCGACTTTCCAGAAGTTGTGGTCGGTGACGAGTACCCATCCGAGAGCCTCCGATGCAGCTCGACCATCAGAAACGGCCTCGAAACCAATATCACAGCATAATAATACGACGCCAGCACCTGGCAAGCTCCGTTTACCATCCCGGCCCCGACCACTCCCTCTGTATTTCCCTCCACAACTTCCTTCAACCGCTCAAGCCACTGCCCTGACCACTCCCTCAGCTCCGTGGAAATTCCCTCTGTCAGCCTCGGCGATATCTTTCTCCTCGAGTACACCTCCACCACCACGCTCTCGATCACCAGAAATATTTGGGCTGAGGCATTCAACAGATCAAACCTCTCCCTCCCGCCCATCTCAGGCGCCCGGTAAGACACCGTACAGTCCACATCCGACGTCGCTGGCGGCCTTCCCATCGACGTCGACAGAAACAGATCCACCACCCTCAAACTCTTCCACAACCGATCCCTCTGCCTGTGAATCTCAGGCCCGAACCTCGCGTTCACCGCAGTCCTATGCACTCCAATCGACAACGCCGCCCTCGCCGCCAGCCCAAAGAACAAAAACGCAGCATTAATCTGACACGCCCCCAGCGAGTACAGCGTGATCAGTATAAAAACCTGCACACTCGCCACCCCCAAGTTCCCCCCCAAACTCGCAAACGCCACGTCCCTCGCATAGTCAAAATACTGTTGCGCCGTCCCGTCGTTGGCCTTCTCAGACTTTTGACACCCAATCGCCAGCACAAGGTAATTGACTGCCCCCGTTAACAAATCCGTATTCTGGTGTCCATGATCCTGGTGATGCTGCTGCTCAACCCAGGAAGAGATATCCCTCTCCAGACGAGCATTATCCTCAAACAGATCAATCAGCCCCATCGTAACCTCAAGGTAAGCCTCCACCGCAGGCCCAACAGGGATCTTCACCGGGGGAGGAAGCGCGCCATAACCCGATGACACTGACGGCCTCGAGGAAATATTCTCCAGCGCCGAATACCCGCTCGTCTCAGGCGCAAAAGCGTGAGCATCAACCCTCGTCGTAACCAACCGCCGGACAGTCTGGAAAAAAGACAGCGGTGCACAGTCCCCAATGAAAATCAGCTTCCCCTGAGCATCGCATAACAACCTCGCCTCGCGGGGGACCTCAGTATCCTCGTGTTCTTCCAGCACTCCATGGTGGTGGTGGTGATCGCCTCCATGAGAAGAAGCAGGGGGTTGAATCGGTGTAGCCTGATGACGACGATGATGATGATGCTCCTGTCGTACTGGCGGATCAGAATGACCCGTCTGATGAACTGGATTGTTCGAAACCGAGATACTCCCAGCCGGAGACCTAGAAGCGTGCGAAGCGTGAGAAGAAGAAGCAATGTTGTCAGGGCGGGGCGGCCGTGGTCTCGTCGGCCGTTTGCGCGGCGCGGTGTACCGGCAATTCTCGGGCTCCCGGCGGCGGACGCAGTACCCGCAAGGAACGACGCCGCTGCACCGGATCTTGCGCTGTTTGCACGTGTCGCAGGCGTTTGCGACGCGGGACCGGACGCCTCTGGTTTCCATCTTTTTTCTTTTTTTGTTTCGTGAAGAAAACGGTGAGAAGACGGTGCAGAGATAGTGCAACCTATCAAAGCAGCCAGCGCGCACTAATCGGGAAGGAGGAGCTTGGCCCAGACGTCACTGTCACGAGGACGAGGCATCCCGGAAAACAGCGGCTCCTGGTTCTTGGTCTGTTCCATTCAAGTGGTATGTTCAAGCTCAATTGGTCAGCTCATCTCTTTCCAATTATTGTTCTTCTGTCTTGCAATGACAACTCGGTCTTTGTTAGCACTGGTGACCAACCAAGACAGTGTCGACATCAGGGTTAGGGTATGTGATGGTTGTCAGTCTTGATCAGACCTCGAGACGAAGCAGGATGACAGAAGGCGGGTGGAACAGTAACTGGTGGGAATGCGTATCAGCGGTTTTACAGAGGCTTCATTTCACGATTACAGGTATATTCACCGGTTTTAATCACGATTCGTGATTTATCTAACCTTCAGCAGAAAGGTAAGTTACATACATCTACATGCAATAGTCATCCCTGGTATCAAAGCGCCCATAAGATCCTCTCCAAACCTCCCCATATCCATATGACAAAAGAAAAAGCCAGTGGAATAATTGCAAATAAAACCCCGTACAATATACCAACAAACTCCATCCATCCCAACTCCCCTCAACCAAATAGGTAGCATCTCTAATCCAGAGTCCAAGTCCATCTTCCCAATCCATCACCAATAATCCCAAGCAACCCTTTAATCCATCAACTCCCCTCTCACAACCCCCCCAAAACCTTCCCCGCATACTCCACCGCCAACCTCCCCTTTTCCTCCACCTGCTCTTTCCCCTTCGCCCGTCCCATATCCTCCAGATGAAACCTCAAGCAATTCTCCAGCGCCTTCCTCCCTTCCCTGTTCTTATCCTTCTCCTCCCACTTCTTGTGCACCCCCTGCGGGGACTCAGCCTTCAGCCCCAAGTGGTTCATCACCGCCTCCCCCTGCCTCCTCACCACCCCCAGCTCCCCGGCAATTTTCTTCATGCCATTAAACAAGATCTCATGTCTGACCGCAGCGCGCATCTCATCTCTGTGAACCCGTCCAGAAAGCGTCACCACCCCGTTGAAGACCTCGCGGAGTTCCTTGGTGAGGGACTTCATCTTGTCTTGCTGCTGACCTTGGCCATCAGAGGGAAGAGCATCGATTTTTGCCTCGAGAGACTGAAGGAGGGCTTTAATGGTCTTCATATCGTCGTTATTGTTGCCAGTTCCAGGAGCATCACCATTGTTGCTCTCCCGGTTTCCAGAGGCATCGTCGTCATCGTCCGCAGCAGCATTGGGCAGTGTGCCTCTATCACCCCTCCAATCTAACCCATCCATCACCCCAGGAACAACAGCACCCGCAACCTCGTCCCCGCCAGGTGCCGTCTCGCCGTCGACCGGATACTCAAAGTCCGGCCTCTCAAAAATCTCCTCAATCAACCCCTTGATCTCCTCATCATCCCCCCCATCGTCAGCCTCGTCATCCTCATGAAAAGCAAAATCCAGGTTGGTATCCAGATCCATAGGGGCGGGGGTGTTCTGGCTGGTGTTGCCAGTGGCACTAGTAGAGGCTGTTAACTCACGAGTGATTTGCTCCTCAATTTCATCTGACGTGCGGTTGCCCACCTCATCATCATCATCATCAGCAACAGCGGTCTGAGCCGCTTCCTCACGCTCGTTGGTGGCAGCAGCAGTAGGTGGAGCAGCAGGCCTGGGCAGAGCAGGAAACATCACCTCCAGCTCCCTCCCCGTCAGCTGGCGGTGTCCCTCGTATTCGTTCCAAGTCGACGACTTTCTCTTCTTCTTCTTCTGTCCGGCGGCGCTGCCGTCGTCCTTGTTCTTCTTTTTGCTCTTCTTGACTGAAGGCTTGTCACCGTCGAGAGTGGCCATCTCGACTTCCTTGCCTTTGGCTTTGTTGTCGGTTGTGACGATAGTATCAACATCCATGGCATCAGCATCAGCAGTCCCATCAACGCTCTTGCCAATGCCACCGTTGTCACCACCGTTGGTCGATATACCAGGACCACCATCCTTGCCCTTGACCGCCCCACCCCCCAAACTCTTCCTCTTCCCCTTCCCCTTCTCCTTCCTCTCCTCCTTAATCCTAGCAATCCTCTCCGAAAACGGCGTGCTCGGCTGAATAACACTCAACCCCCTCGTCCTACTCCCCAGCACAGTCCCCACCGACCTCGGGACACCCGCAGGAGTAAAAGTCTCCTCAGGGACGTCATCATCATAAACATTTTCTTCACCCTTGTCGACATCATTTTCTTCCTCATGGCTAACCTTAACCCTCTTGTTCTTCTTCTTCTTCTCCTTCTTCTTCCCGGTCCCCGCAGCAGAACTCGGAGTCCCAAACTGGGGCGGGATGGGTATAATACTGCTCGCGGTGCTCGGACGACCAGACCTCTTGGCCCGCTTGGCCGCAGGCGACTGCGAGAGCTCGAGCTCAGAGTCGTTGTTGGCTCGGACTGGGGTCTCGGGCGAGTCGGGGGAGGAGTTGAAGTCGCGTTTGCGGCCCATTGTGAAATGACTGGGTTGCCTGCAAGAAAACAGATTAGGGGGTTATTCTGTAAAGTAAAACGTGTAGTGACTCACTGTGGTAGGAGTGATCAAGATAAATCAAGACGAAAGTCGTACGGTGAAAGGGAGTCAAAGGGAAGGTCCACGCTCTTGTTCTCGAACAGCGAGCGACTTTGTGACGAGTAAGTAAAATGAATAAGAGAGGATGAGAGACTGGCGGGATGTAAGCTTGTGGTGAACTTAATCAAGGCCAGTGATGAAAGAGGTGTAAAGTCGAAAAGAAAAAGCTGTGGGAAGGAAATTGAGGTGGTAGAAGTTAAATGATCAAGGAAGCAGGCTCCTTCCTACCCACGGCCAGGTGAAAGCCTGCGGACCGCTGGACCCGCGAGTAAACAAACCCCCGGCAGGTGAAAGCGATCAGCGGGGAGAACAGCTCGGCGGAAGGTGAAAAGCTCTGCAGAGGCTGATATGAAGTCGGCAGAGGCGAGGTACGCAGCGGGAGTTGTGACGAGACACAACAGCAGTCTATGGGGTGGGCAGACGTCTACTTCTAATGCCTGGAAGGCGTCGTTCCGGAGGACTGTCATTACAAAGTCCAAACAAACCTTCCAACGTGAAGGAACACCATCCCAGCAGCCCACAGAACAAACACATCTCAGCTTTAACACCAAGAAACTTCTTCATTGGCAGGACATCATGCGTTAGTCCGGCTACAAGACACCTCAAAAGCAGAGACACGATAGCCAAAGCCACCCTGCACCGAACCGGTCCTATGACGAACATTAACGAGTGGTATGTATTTATAATATTTTGAGCAACCCCATTGACCATACCAGGGGCGTCGACCCATGCTACCTATGTTATCGGAACCGAAGACGTACATACAGGAATTGTGCGCGCTATATGCCAGCCGACCAAATACTCGGGGAAAAAAAGACGGAAAATGTACCCTCATCCCAGAAAAGAACCAGATGCCCAACCCAGATATAAAAACCCCATACAACAAAAAACTAAACAGTATAAAACCCCTAAAGAAACAGAGACGAGAGAAATCAGAAAATCTCAAACCACCCACCACTCATCCACACCAAACTCCCCACAAACGAACCCACCACCACAATCGTCACTATCGCCGCCCCCGCCCTATCCCCAGCAGTAATAGTCTTCATCGGATCCAGTTCAAAAGCACTAGACCCAGCATTTGGATCACCCACCGACGTTCCTCCCGTCAAGTTCGTCAACGGACCCTTGCCATCGTCCAACAACAGCGTCGACAGCGCCGCCAGCGCGCTCATCTGCTGGCCCGCCGGTCCATTATCCCTGTCACCATCAAACTCCCCCCTATCCCAGCGGAACCCACAAGTGCCATCCGATAGACACGACTCCGCGGCGCCTTTTGTCGAAGACTTCAGAACCTCCACGATGGAGTCGCGGGTAAAAGGCGCCACGACGGCCGTGGACGCAAGCGCGCGGTGCATGTACCCCTTGAAGGAGTGCTGGTCGACGTTGCACTGAACCCGGTCTTTCAGCTCGCAGGGGCGCTCGACCATGATGCCGTCAGGGAAGAAGTGATCGACGGTGCGGTTGAGAAGGCCGGCAACGCGGTTCTTCCATTGGGCCTGTCTGTTGCCGGTGGTCTGGAGGTTGAAGGTCAGTTATCTGGGTACAACTACCGCCACGCAAGGCTAAAGAAGAAAAGAAGCAGCGGAACATACATAGTTGTACATGATGGCAGCGCCGTGAAGCAACACAGCGGCATTAGGCGACCATTGCACCGGGTTGATATTGGTGCAATTCGTCGGGGTGTTGGCACCGTCATACACATTAAAATCTTTCGTGATATACCCAACGCCTGCCGTCCAGTCCCACGTTCGTTCGGCCCACTCGGCATATGTCTCGTTGTTCGTATACCGCGCGAGCCGGGCGGCAATGTTGAGAAAGACGACATTGGCAATGGTGTTCTTGTAATCATACCCGTTATTGGTATGCGGGACCTGCCAGCGGAGACCACCAGCGCAGTCGGCCGTTTCCCAGCGGGCGGCCTGGGTGTTGAAGACGGCCTGGGCCAGGGCGAGGTATTGCGGATCGCTAGGTGCCGGGTTGGGGAAGTTAACCTCAGCGGCGAGCATGGCCGTCATGCCCCAGAAGCCTTGATCATCGTTGCCGAGAGAGGCGGTCCAATTTCGCGGCATAAAGGCATTCACTGGGGCTTCGGCTTGGAAAACAATCGATCGGATGGTCTCGTTATTGTATGTGCTATCGCCCGTGTAATGCCAGTAGTCGATTAAGGTACCGAACATGGCACCGGCCTGCCACCAGTAATAGGGGCCACCCGGCGGCGGCCCGGGAAGAATGCCCGGTGTCTGGCCCGGCTCATCGCCTCGGTAGTACTCCCAAAGATTGGCGGCGACGAGTTTGGCGGCTTTCTTAATGGACTCTGTCTCAGATCTTTGTTAGCGACGGTCCGTCCCATATTCTCGGGAGTTTGTTCTGCTGTGCTAGCTGAAGCGGACAGGTTGTCCAACCCGTCCGGCGTCCGGGAACCCACCTCGAGAATCAAGATCAACCTGCAGCTTGCTGCCAGCTTGCGCACTGGCTCCCGTCACTGCGCACAGCAGCAGCGCTGCCGCAGCAGAAGTGTTCTTCCATCTCATGTTTGCGGTTCGGCGGCGCACATCGGTTGTCTGCCGTCGGGGCTTGAAAAGACGTCGTCGAAAGAGGAGCTAGGGGGAAATAAGGCTCGGATCGTCAGATCGAATTTGGTTTCGAATAGGGAGACTCGGGGGCTTGCACGTGGCGGAAGGGCAGGGCAGGACAGGACAGGACAGGACAGCAGCCGTCAGCAATTCAACATTTGACCACCATGCCATAGACAGTGAGAGAAAGAGTCGTAGTGCACATAAAACCTGTCGGGGACAAGTCGTCGTCAGCAAGTTCCTGCACGGAGTGAGAATGGGCGGTTGACCTGACGTAAGGCCGGGCAGAACAAGAGGCCAGGGCCCGGCGAAACGGGAAACGAAGTTCGTTCGGGAGGGGCGTCAATCCCAAATTGGTGACATTTCTTTGTCCCCAGCAGCTGTCCATTGTTGCATCGGCGCACTCGAGGGCAGCAGTTGAGAGCCTGAGCAGGGATGCTGAAAATGGCTGCTGGGGCGGTGCCCATGTGCTGTGGGGGGCGTTGAAGACGGCGACGGCTGCTGTTGGCCCATCGCATCGACTCGTCAGTCAAGAAGTCCCAAACAGGATCTAGCGCGTTCTAGTTCGTATTGGCTCGTCTGCCAAGAAGACCCTCTTTTGCGGGGTACGTCCCGCCGTCCGTTTCATGCTTGGCATTTTGAGACATGTCTTGGCTCCTGAAGATGTTGGTCTTACACAGGACTGCGTACAACTTACATGGGATTTTTCCTTTTCTCTATTGTACAGGAATCTTGCGAAACATTATTGACAATACTCTCGGCCTTGGGTTGGCCAAAGTTCAAAAACAGACAAATAGCACAGCATTTTCCCAACCAGGGCATCAGCAATCTTTGTGCCTCCCATCAGTGTCAGCCTCCCACTACATACGATGCCTTCTTTCTCCCACAAGCGACAAAACTCTCTTCACCTCTTTCCCTGGTCCCCATGGTATGTCTGAATTGGGTACGTCATACTCTGTTGGCTACTATGAGGCGAACGGTGATGCTGGTTTCCCCCACCGTGGCCTCGATTGAATCGCGCATCATTGTTGTATCTGTTGTGTCGCCTGGGGGTGATCGATGGTCTATTCGGGAGTGGGCTGCGAAGCTCTGGGTTCTGAGGCTGTTGAAGGCCTTGCGGAGTGAAAGGAGGCTGGTGTTCCGCATGGTTTTGCCTTAGACCTTCCTCGAAAAGTTTCATCTCGTCCAAAACCCGAGCCTTCACCAAACCCGGAATCTCATTGACTGACTTGTTCAGTTTGTGCTTCAACTGAGCCATCTCCTCTTTCAACTGACTATTCCCCTCTTTCAACCGAGAGATTTCTTCTTCCTGGGCCGTGACGCGGTCTTTGAGGTCATCTCCCTGTTGTCGGACAGCACCTGTTGAGGGGGTTGTCTCCAACAATACAAGGCGGGCGTTCTGCTTTTCGTTGGCTTGTCTCAGAGTTGCAAGCTCTGTTTGCAGCTTGGCAATGCATGACTTGTCAGAGTTGGGACTGCGCTGATGTTCGTCTTCTTCTTCCGAATCGGTGCTCCCGTCTGATCCTGCATCGCGTCTGTCTTTTTCAAGCTTCCCAAGCCGAGTAACAACATTTTGGGCCAGCTTCTTGTGATGGCCGCGATGCCGTTTGACGGCATCTTGAAGCTTTTCGTGCCTCATGTTAAGTTTGGCAAGGGAAGTCTTGATGTCCTTGCGCTTTGATTCCTCCACGGCAAGGTTCCGAACACAAGCCTCCAGCTTGGAATCAAGCTTGGAATCAAAAGCGCCCAGCTTTTCGTCATATCTGGTCTTGATCGCCTTCAGTTGATCTTTAACAACGTGAGTGATGTATCCCTCATTGCTTTTTTTCTTCTCCTCCAATTTCTCAATCCTGGCCACTGCGCTCTTGACGGTGGAGTTGAGCTGAGTAGGTACCTGGGTCCCATTTTGAAGGGAGATGTCAATCTTCAAGCTCTCGATGGAATTAGTGTGCCTGATCAGGGTGGCTGCTTGTTGGCTCATCTCAAGATCAATGACCCGCAAACGCTCAGTGATTTTCCGGTGGGCAGACCGACTATCCAGCATCGATGGTGTCTCCGGGCTATATATGGACGAGCTCATCATAGACTCGTCCTCGGAAATATGTGTGGAATCCGAGGTGAGGCCTATAGCAGAGTCAAACCGGGGTACTGGCGGTGACGATGGTGGGGATACCACTCTAACTGTGCGAGCTGAACGTCGTGCCGAACTTGTCGAGGGCCTTTTTGATGGTCTGCTGGGAGTCCGTGGTGCAGATGTTGATTGCTTTCTCTTCTTCGTGGTCGTGTTATTTCGCCTCTCGCCAGGCAGAGTGAGCACCTCGTCATCGCTGTCATCGCTGCTGTCATCTTCAACATCATCCGGGCTGTGCTGAGCAAGATTGAAGAGAGCGCCCCTCTTCTTCAACGCAGCCCACTTGTCACGAAGTTCTGGCTTCTTGAGGCTGGCCGGAATCATGTTTCCTGGAGCTGAGTCCAGAAACTTGATGTATGCGTCAGCAAATCGAGCGACTTTGAATGCTTTTCGAGTTCCCTTGAGATCAACGTAAGCCTGCGGGCTTTGACATAAATTCTCTCTAGAGCCTCGATGGTCCCCTTTCCGGATCTCGACAAAGTATCTGGCGATAATTGTTCGTAGTATTTGGGAGCGGAGTGGAAGTCCTTGAAGAAATTGAGCCCTCGAAAGAGCAATGCAACATTGTTGCGCACCCGATTCTTGATAACTGCCTCGGGGTTTGAGTTTTGTGAGGACCCTTGGGGCATGCGCGTGTAATCGGGACTTATGAGCGCCTTCCAGATCTTTTGTTTCGAGTGCTTTTCAATGTCTGCAACAATGCTGTCGTCGAAAAGAAAGCCAGGGATTTCCCAAAAAGGCCCGTCTGGGGCAGTCTTGAAGTCCGCCATAACCTCGATCTCGGAATCACTGTTGTCGAGAGTTTGTGAGGTGGTAGCAGTATTTTGACTCATGACTTGGAAGGCTGAATGAATCTTAACGACCTGTGAACCTTTGTATCAGGCTGAGTCGGATTAGCTTCAGATCAAATCAGTAGAGTCGAAGTCAATACCTTCGATGAGCTTTAGACTGTAGTCTTTACGCTCCCAAAGCCCTGGTTTTCATGCTCTTTTCAGGAAAGGAATCGGTCCCGAGACTTCGCGACGTGGCGAGTTGAGAGAGAGCAGCACGACTGGTGGAATCAGAAATTGGAGAGGATTGCGATGAACAAGAGAAACCAGGAGAAACAAGTGAAAGGGTTGTAAAAGTGAGCGAGAGTGAAGGCTCCACATCTGGTAAAGTCCTCAGAGAACGGATGACTCTGTCAGGTCAACTAATGGCTGGCCAGGGGAAAGAACATCGGGAGGTCGTGCCTTCCCACGCCCTGGACAAAACAACTGGCACCGCTACATGTACAGCCTACCACATAGACTACTAAATACAGGCGTTGCAATTGTATTTAAAGGCCCATTACACCATTTTAAGGCCTGTCGACTATCTTTATAGGTCTACTGACTATCTTTCGAGGCCTTACGGCTATTAGTATGAAGAGGAAACCTGGAAAACGTCGTTATTTGTTTCTCGAAAAGTAGGAGACCAAAGTAAATGCCTGGTTTCTTTAAGCTCATGTAGCGCATTTGCTGCGCGGCGGGGACCAAGGCTAGAAGTCTCTCATGAGGGTGAAGATGAGAGGATGTCATGACAGTCGCTAGAATCATTCAGGGGCTCAGGGGCAGCCAAGAAAATGTGGATCCATTCGGGAATGGCCCGTGCACGAAGCTTAGCGTCGGCATCTGAACCATGCTCGGTCCTCTCCACCAAACGTTCTCGCAAGCCGAAGACTGTGGATAATGCAACAAGTGCATTCGGAGACGACGCTCTTATGATCTGAACGGGACAGCATTACCGAAATGGCGTCTACAGGAGGGAGCACTGGCGAGCCTTGGACCATCGAGACAAAGTCCAAGTTCAACGGGTATGTTTCTGCGCCTTTCCAATCGTTGCCACCTGCTAACAAACCTGTGTCCGTCAACAGCAAAGACAGAAGCGAGTTCCTCGACCCATGCCAGGAGGCTGCCACGAAAAGCATTCGGTGTTTGCACCGCAACCGGGGCGATCGAACCATGTGCTCCGATTACTTCCAGTCAGTCGTGGCGATCCCATACCTTTGACGCAAATCCTCGAGCAGAATATGCTAACAGTAGCTTGTGGCACGACAGAGCATACAGAGATTGCAAGAAGATTTGGGTATGGTATACGATTCTCTTTGGAAGTACTGGGCTGAAAACTGACCAATGCTTGTGGGGGATAGATCGAGAAGCGGAGGATAGAGAGCAAAAGAGGAGGCAATACATGAACATGGACGACACCGAACGAACGAGATACCCCGCATCTTAGCCATGATAAACCAGAGCACTATCACGCTATACCGGCCGATATTCCAGGGATTGGTATCTGAGGATGGGAAATTTGGGAATTTCACGTGGGACCGCTTCTCAGAGTAGAACAGGCAGGATTGCTCCTGTCTCTGTCACAATTTATGTAGTTTTGTTTCCCCTCTCTTTGCTATACCATAAAATGGCAACTGGGTATGATTTAGGAAACAAAACCTTGAATCCTTGTACCAGCAAGAGAGGAGGCAACGGGCATAACTTTTTAAGTTAACCTGCTCAGAGACAGAGGCTCACCGCGGTGAAGGTGGGGCTGCCATGGGCAAGCACAAGCCCCACAACCCCACCAAAATGTGGTTGTGAGCTTCTTGTGCTCATTCGTCTTTTTGCAAGGAGGAAATATCTTGTTTCTGGGCTTACCTGAGGTAGTTGATGCTAATATCTTCAGCGTTGAGCAATTGTCCTGGTTGATTGCAAATCGTACCCGGAGCATTCAGAAAGCTCAATTCCTGGCCTGCTATTGGCCCCTCACCTTCACACTCCATCTTGTCCGCCACGTCGGGTTGGCTGGCCTTCCTCTTCCGCTTCGTTTTCGCCTGCGCCTGTGCCAAAAGAAGATCGAGTGCTGCACCTTGCAGCCAGACCTCGGCCATGGCCTACAAAAACAAGTACAGATATGGGCCACCTGCCCTCAAAAACAACGTGGACATGCAATTGCAGTCTGCCTTTAGTGACGGGAACTGGTCCACCGTCGTCCGTCTTGCTGCAAAACGGTTTGCGACCTTTAAAGACCCCTATTATGAGGTATGTCACCCCCATAAAGCAGCAAACATCCTTGATGTACTAATCCTTCTCGTTAGGCCATCAAAGTTTCGGCTGAAGCTCAACAACAGGGTGCTGCCGAGAAATGTGCGGTACTTGTCCATGTTGACGAGCTAGTCAAGAGCAAAAAGACACCTGATATTGACACGCTTGATCTTTATGAGTGGGCCTGTCAAGACTTCATCGGGTATGAAATCGATTTCGCCGAGACGTTTGGCCCCTTGAGAGCCCGATGGGTCAAGGCAAATGCCAGCAGTCCAATGGCAGCCTCCTGTCTCCAAGGGTGTCTGGAGCAATGGGATCTTGTCAGCGCTCAACAGATTGCAGCAACATTGGATAAGACCAACGCAAACTCAGCCGACCGCCGATACATGTTTTGGAATATCACTTTGACCTTCCTTCTTTCAGTATGTGTTCTGGCTTATCAACTGTATTGTGCAGACATGATACTAACATAGCCAGGTTAGCCCACAGTGCACAGAAGCCAGCCGCAAGGTGTACAGTCTTTTGACAGTGAGACAGCTTCAAAAGGCTGCCGATATCACTGAAAATTCCGATAAACTCGAAAAGACCGACAGAGGCCTTTTAACAGAGGAAGAGGTTTGCCTCTACTACCGAGTATTATTGAGCCATGGCACCAAAGAGGAATTCCTGACCCGCTTAAGGAGCCCCAAATTGGGTGCCATAAGCCAGCTCAGACAAGGCCACAAACTACTCTTTTGCGAATGCCTCGACGCTCTGGAAACCTGGGGTGAATGGGACACCATCTATGAGCTTTGCCGTGACGCTCTAAAGCTCGGCCTTGACGGCTCCACAACACCATTCTTCGTTTGCGATTTGAGGATATGGAAGAAGTTTGTGGCTGCTGCCACCGAGGCAACAAATGCGGATGAGTCAGTGCTTCTTTTCTGAGCGACAAGATCAATATGCTAACAGCCTTTCAGGGCTCTGGATGAAGTTCAAGATGTCCTTAAGCAGTTCATCGAGCTCAAGGACAAAGCTACCCCAATGTACAAAAAGAACATCAGCCTAGCGCTCCTTGAAACTACTTTCGGGCTCCCTTCGACAACGATAAATCCCAACCACGAGAACAAGGCTTTGTCACCGAAGGTCATCCAAATAGGGCTTTTTCTCGACCAGTATTACGAGAGATTTGCCGCCTTTGATGATGTAAAGGGGTATGTGGCTGAGCTAGGATACGAAGAAGCCAAGACCTTCTTGGAGGATGTGTTGCCCAAGATTCCAGGCGAGGCATGTCTATCCACTCTTCGCGGTGTCTCTAGATGCTAACACAAGTCATTATATAGAACCCAACTAAGGCCCAACAGATCATCATCACGGCCTTGGAGTCTAGGCTGCGTTACACTCTCACCACCTGCCCACAGACACTTTCTCCCCACCCGACCGTAGTGGAGGGAACAGACCAAGGAAAGCCGTTCCAGTGCCGCGTTTGCACCAAATTTGCCAAGAGCCCTTGCGAAGACTGCTTGAAAAAGCTGATTGTTGATGCGGCTGAGGCCTACAGCCAAATAGCTACTGACAAGGAGCTTTTGGCTACGATTCCGAAGCTGGACAGAGACCCTCGCCTTGACTTGGCCCTTGTCATGGGCAATTCTCTGCTCAAACTGTCTGGACTGCGCCCTGGGCTATCAAATTTCGCCCAGTCATTATGGCAGGATGTTCAGCCTGATGTTTTGCTGCAGGCAGTCTTGCTTCTTGACACACAGCTAAAAGTAACACCAAATGACAATGGGCTACGGCTTTTGCTGGTACAGCTGTACCTCCTTTTTGGCTGCGCCTCTTATGCTTACCAGCTTTGGGTTCCCCTTGAGGTCAAGCGGACAATACAAGATGCCCTCAGCCCGCTGTTCTTTGATAGGATATCCAGCATCTCACCGGGGCTGTTCCAGGGAACCAAGCCCCTGATGGAGCCGCTGCGTGCTTATTACAGCCAGAGTTTACGGGATCCTAGCCCGGTTAGGATCTGGGATGCCTTTTCGTCTGGCAGTTACACAAGCATTCTCGACATGGCCGAGTATGACAAGAAGTTGCGCACCAGCTGCACTCTTGTGATGACACTGGTGGAGGAGAGGCGGGCCACGAGGTATTTCGGTGGCAAACTTGATGTTGATATTGATGATCACATCCTGGCCGGTAAGCTTCTATCCCCACCTCACTCTATCAACAGACTGCTCACAGCTCCCGCAGCCGATATTGTAGAGGACACCACCCTCGTCCATAAAACCGACTACGGTTCCTTCCCCAACCTCGAGAGCTCCAACGGGCCACCAATCCAAGAGTTCATCCGTCTCGGCCCAGGTCCTTCTGTGCGTTTACCTCCTCACAGCTTTCAATCAAGTACTGACAATTCTTAGAACGAACGCTCCCACCTCTCCTTCCTCGCCGAGCAATACCTCGACCTCCTCACTTACACCCCACCAAAAGACTACAAGCCCTCCAAGCCCGCCGACGCCGCCGCCCGCGACAAGGCCTACACCCTCGAATCCCTCACCCGGATCAACACCTCCCTCACCGACTTCCTCCACAAGCCCACCACCCCAACGCTGCTCACCACCTCCGAAACAAACTACTACACCGCTCTCTCCCTCCTCTCCGCCTTGACCCTAACAGCAATCTCCCTCCCCAAATCAGAGCCCTCCGTCCCCAACATCGTCTCCCAGACAACCCAATCCCTCAAAACTACCCTCACGACCCTCCGCGCGGGGCTAATGTCCCCCAAGTCCCCCGTGGCGGTCTCAACCCAGCAAGCGATTTCCTCCCTGTGCGACATGCCCGCTTTTGCCTCGGTGCGGGATATCGCGATGGCGGCTAAACTCTCCGCTGGGTTTGTGCTTTCTTACCACGAGAAGGAGACCGCAAGGGACAAGTCTGGAAAATCGGGCCTGCACAAGGAAGTAGTTGCCGAAATGAAGGCTCTGGAGTCGGCTGCTACCAAGACGTTGGCTGATGCCAAGGCTCATGTGGGGGTGCTGAAGGGGGTGATGAACGAGAGCGGGTGGTTGGATAGATTGCTGAATGTTGTTTTGGGCGAGGAGGATAAAGAGCAGGATGAAGTCACAGAAAAGGTCAGTCAGGTGGTGGAGGGGAGGGGAGGGGCGGAGGAGTGGGCGGGCAAGGTGGTGGATAGCTGGAGGGAGGGGGTCAAGGGGTGGGGGATGGTTAGGTTTGAGTGAGTGATTGAGCTTGGATGGCAGCTACGTATGTGGACAGTGTATACAAAAAGATGGGGGGTTGTATGCAAACGGGGCATCTTGTGGCCATGCTATTGTTGTACTAAAATGCTTACCACCCCATATATGTATTAACCATCGGCTGCTTAATATTGCCCCCCTTCGTTCCGAGTTATTCCAATCCGCTATGCAAAATAAACTAAAGCAGAACTAAAATAAAATAGGTATCATAGAAATATGCCTCCAAATCCGCCCACCCACCCCGAAGCAAAAGTAGTAGTCCAAAAACTCCCCCCTGGCCCTCCTCCTCTTATGATTATTTCCCATGCACCCTAATAACTCTGACTCCCCCTCCTCTTAGTCCTCTCCCTCTGCGCCCTAGCCAGCACCCCCCTCTGCTCCTCCCCGAGCGTGACCCAGATCCAAAACCAGGACATGGTCTCGACAAACATAAAGGTAAAAAACACCCTATTCTTCAACGCGTCCCCGCCCCAGCCAGAAGGTGTGTAGTTTGGGTTGTTGTGCAGCGCGTGGTGGAGGTTTGGGTGAGAAAACCGGCTGGTGGCGTTGTCGTCGTGGTAGAAGAGCGGGGAGGAGGGGGAGAAGAAGAAGGAGTAGATTGCCAGGGCGAAACTAATCGAGACTCGTAACGGGGCTGTACAAAACAGGGAGTTAGTTAGGGGATGGTGGGGAGGGCCGGGGGGGGGGGGGGAGGGGGAAAGAGACGGACCTTGAGTACCCCAGTGGGTTATCAGACAGATTTCCTCAGGGTAAGAGAGGGTGACGAGGTCGGAGATGCCGAGGAAACCGAGGAGGATTCCTAGAAAGGCCAGGGCGGGGGATTGGGCGTCGAAGGAGCGGGAGGAGGGGAGGCCCATGGATTCGCCTAGGAGGTAGACTATCGACTGGTCGGAGATGGCGGAGGGGTTGGTGAGGAAGAGGAAGGCGAGGGTTAGGTGGAAGAGGGAGAGGGAGGTTATGATTGTTTTGGAGGATATTAGGGCCATGATGGCGGTGGTTTGGGGTTTGTTGGTCGACGGATCAAGATGTGGTGGTAAAGTGAGATGTGGTTGTCACTGTCGTTGGTGGTGTAATTGCAGGTTCGGAAGGCCAGCGTCAGGGCGCTTTGAAAGATCTTCTAGGCGTAGCCAGGCACAAGTAGGCAGGCGCTCGAGGGAGGGGCAGATTGGCTGATGGTGTTTTGTTGGAGACTTGCGCAAAGGTAGCGTTGTTGCTTTTTGCGGTGATGGGTAGATATATGCTGTCGTCGCCAGATGCTCGTCAAAGAGACAGGTATTGGATTCAGAGTCGGGATCAGCTCCCTCGTGTCTTGTGTCGTATGAGACAACTGCTGAGGTCTTGTGGTTTGCTGGACCTGAGCTTCGTGTCAGTTCTGTCACAGTCCAAAGGGGCACATTTCCAAGCCTTATCGGCCGCTGTCCCTTTGATAAGCGAGGGTGATTGATTGGACCATTGTGTCCCGTTAAACTGGGGCACGGGATCGGTCAGC
The DNA here is from genome assembly GCA_030549205.1 of Apiosordaria backusii. NCBI lineage: Eukaryota > Fungi > Ascomycota > Sordariomycetes > Sordariales > Lasiosphaeriaceae > Apiosordaria > Apiosordaria backusii. The sequence continues at coordinate 903,396 of JAUKTV010000014.1, forward strand.
CACATTTATGCTTAAGCTTAAAGCTCTAGTGTGGCTTGGGAGATCCAGGAACTTGGCATTGCAACCCCTTTGGGCAAGAGGACAGGGATGCAGCTGTGATTGCGATGGCGGGGTCCATGTTGCTGTCACTGAAGCGCATCAAAGGGACTATCTCTGAACTTTTGACCCAAGAATTCACTGAATTTTAGACATCATCTAGTGGCACTGAAAAACAATCAACCTCGGACCAACACATGGAGAAACGCCACCTCCAATCGCGACTCGCATCCCAATTAGCTAGAACCACAGCCATGGCAGCGGACACAAACTCACCCGCCGACCCCCCTAACCCAGAGCCGGCGCTCGACATCGACCGTCACCTAAAATACTGGAAGATGTGCCTGCAGTCCCCCCTGCCCCACCACTACCTCTCCAACGAAGGGAACCGCACGGCCCTAGCCTACTTCATCATCAACTCTATTGTCATACTCACTCCTAATAGTAATAACAACACAGAGAGTCCCCTGATCACTCCGCAGGACCGGAGAAAGCTCCGTCAATGGGTTCTCTCACACCAACACCCAGGAGGTGGCTTCTCTCCTTCTTCGTCTCTAGTATTTCCACTCCAGGGCTATGAGCAATGGGGGCCAGAGACAGGATCGCAAAATGCAGAGTCAGCTGGGCTGGCGAATGCGCCAGGGACACTATTTGCGCTGCAGCTTCTAGCGCTCTTGGCGGATAAGGACGATCCAGACGGTGCATTCAATGGGGTTGACCGGGTGCAGACGCTCCGCTGGTTACGGAGGCTGCAGAGAGAAGATGGGAGTTTTGGGGAGGTGCTGAGGTTGCTGCCGGGTCAGGGGTGGTTCATCGGGGGAGGCTATGACATGCGGTACTGCTACATTGCCGCATCGATACGGTGGATGTTGAGGGGGGATGTGAAGGAGGGTGAGCCGGGGTGGGTGGAGGACTTTGACACAGAGAAGTTGGCGAATTATATTCTCAGCAGTCAGGTAGGTTTTCCGAGGTTTCATTCTTAAGAAGTTATCGGTGCTGACTTTAGTTGGGTAGACATACGACGGCGGGTTCGCAGGTAGCTCACAAGAAGAACCACACGGTAACTCACCCTTCTAACATTCCTTTCCCTTACCATCCCATCACTAACATCGAACCCAGCCGGCTACGCCTACTGCGCCATATCAGCCCTCTCCCTCCTCGACCGCCCCCTGACAACCACCACCACCAACCCACCTCCCACTTCCCCTCTCCTATCCCGCATCCGCGACCTACCCGCCCTAACCCACTGGCTCACCTCCCGCCAATTCATCTACCTCACCCCCTCCCCCCCATCCCCCACCGACTCAGACCCCTCCCCCGACGACAACGATGAAACCGAAGACGTCAACTTCCTCCTCCCCTCCCTATCATCCCTTTCCCTCTCCCCGCCCTCCTCCCAACACCCCCTCGTAGCCTCCAACGGCCGCACAAACAAAGTAGCAGACACGTGCTACACCTGGTGGGTCCTCGCCGCCCTCTCCAACCTCTCCCAGCTACCCCTCTTTGGCGACTGGTTACCCGCCAGAAGGTTCCTCCTGGAGAAAATGGCGCATCGGATTGGGGGGTTTAGCAAGTATCCAGGGGGTCCACCGGATGTGTACCATAGCTGTTTTGGGCTTACTGTCATGTCTCTGATGGGGGAGCCTGGACTGCGGAAGCTGGATGGGGGGTTGGCGGTGCCTGAGGAGACGGTTAAAGTGATTGAACGGGCGAGGGGGAAGTTGTTGAAGAAGGCGAGAACGGAGGGGAAGGGGAGGGAGGTGGTGGTGTTGGGGGTTATGATGAGGGGGGCGAGGCCGGGGTGGTTGGGTGCTGTTGGTGTGAACTGAACACTGGTATCTAATGAGGGATTGGAAAAGCGCAAGCAGGTCTTATACTTGAGGCGGTTTAAACTATAGACAGTAAAGTTGTTCTAACGAGGGCGATGAGAGCTCACAGAAAGTAAGCTAAGCTATAGCTCACACCTTATGAGCGTAATGCCAGCTAATAAAACAGTGGAAACAGAGAGAAGACAATCTTTAACACATTGCAGCTTGTCTTGCCATACTATGCGGGCGAGCAACGAAATACCTATTGACACAGCCAACTTGAGATACTTCGTCAAAATTTAAGATGTATTCAAGGGTTAGGGATAATGTGGGCAACTTACTGCCCCACGTCCCTAGTGTTGTGAGATTTCTGGCTGCGGACTTGACAACCAAGTTAAAAAAAAATATCGCAAAAGATGAGTTTTCCCCTCGACCGGAATCGAGCCGGTGACCTTTCGGTAATCAATAAATTCCTTTACAGCCGAACGTGATAGCCAACTACACCACAAGGGGTTTAAATTGCTGAAGACCAACCAACATTTCGGAGCCTATCATTTGGGATCTGAGTAACACTGCGATGCAAGCTTGAAAGGGGACATATTGTGCAAGCCCATGTCGCGGGCAAGTGAAGCAAACTCATCCCGCCAATAGATGACTTCCAATCGAGCTCCTCGCAAACATTGGTATCTCTTACCCAAACTCCAGCCGCTAACTATCAAATCCTGTCATTACATCCTTTCCTTCGTGACCTCATTTACCCCCATCCCCTACTCACAAATCACCTTGCTCATTACCATCTTCCTCCCCTAGAACATGCAAAATCAACCTCTTATACCCCTCCACCGCCTTCTCCAAATCTCTAACCTTCAACCCTTCATCATCCCCATGCGCCACAAGAATACTCCCCGGTCCATAAAGATAACTCGTATGCCCCCCCTCCAAATTCGGAACATCCGTCCCATAACTCGCAACCATCGCCTCAAACCCCTCCACCTCACACTCGCACTTCACCGGTCCATAACCCCCAAACCATTCCGAACTCAGCGCCTCCCCATCCGTCTCCTTCAAAATCTTCTCAATCTTGGCAATAACATCCTTGTGCCCTTCCTTCTGGCTCCCCGACGCGACCCGAATGGCAAGCCTGGCGCTGGCAGACTTGGGGATCACGTTTGCTGCGACGCCGCCTTCCAAAACGCCGATATTCACGGTGGTGTTGCCGTATCTCTCGCTACTTCCCAAATCAGTGTTGAGAATGGTGTGCAGACTGCGAACGAGGACCTCGTTGGCGGATTTGCCTAGTTGCGGGTAGCCTGAGTGGCCTGCTTTTCCTTGGGAGTGGATGATGCCGTTTGTGATACCCTTGTGGCCGCAGGCAAGTTTGTTTTCGGTGGGCTCCCCGAAAATGGCGGAGGTGAAGCGGTATTGTTTTTCGTTGCTGCTGCTGAAGATAGAACTGCTGTGGGAGCGGCGGGAGAACTCCTTCATGCCGATGCCCGAGGTTTCTTCTCCTACTACGAAGAGGAGCATGATATCTGAGGGTGAGATTGACTTGGATGAGAGGAGGGAGGATAAGGCGAGGAGCTGGGCTGAGAGGGAGGCCTTGGCGTCGACGGAGCCGCGGCCGGAGATGAGGGTGTCTGAGGTTATGGGCCCTGAGGGAGTGGTTTTGTAGGGGATGTATGGAGGGACGACGTCGATGTGGGAGGTGATGAGGAGCTTGAAGTTGGCGGTGGTGGGTTTGTCAGGAGTGGGCCAGGCGAGAACATTGTATCGTGCGTTGGAGCCGGTGTTGAGTCCGGCTGGAATTTGTTGGAGCTCAACCGTGTAGTTCTGTGCGCTGAGATATTCCTGGAGGAAAAGAGCGGCGTCCTCTTCGGTGCCACTCAGAGAGGGTATGTCGACGAGGTTTTTGTGAAGCGTGAGGAGGTCATGGCGGTAGGAAGGGCCGTCCGCGTGTGGTGTAGGGGTTGCATATACTGCTGGCGAGTATAACGTGTTGCAGAGCAGCAGCAACTGTGAAATCCGCTTCATTTTGAGTTTCGACTAGCTCTCTGCACCCCGGATTTTGTTGATGAAAGGATGGAAGATTGAATGTCTCGGTCGAGTTCATAGCGCTGATGAGGTCATCCTTTCAGTGGGTCCAAATATGCACAAATCGCTAATGTAAGGGCGGTGGGGTGCTGAATGACTTGTGCGCTTAACACTGACAGCGGGAGCCTCTGCACAACATCATCTCATCTTTAGTCTTCCAGAATGCATCATTCAACCTCTCATTTCGTATTCAGCTCTGCAGCTCACTCTTCAGCTCACTCTTCATAGCTGGCGGGCAGCAACAGAAGCTAACCGCTCAGGCAGCACCTGGCCAAAGTCAAACTTGCCATCCGCCCCCTTCACCACGGTTCCTCTCTCGGTGACAATGGCATCAATCAGCTCATGGGGCGTCACGTCAAAGGCTGGGTTCCAAACACCAATTCTCTGATCAGCAATCGCGACCCTCGCCGTCCTGTTGGTATCGACGGTTCCGTCCTCATTGACAATGGCACCGCTGATTTGGGTCAACTCCTCACGCTTGCGCTCCTCAATCTCGATGCTACTCCCAGTCTTCGTCTCAAGGTCGATACTCGTTGTTGGGGCAGCAACAACAAACTTGACGCCGTGGTGCCGAGCGAGCACAGCCAACTGATAGGTGCCAATCTTGTTGGCAGTATCACCGTTGCGAACGACGCGGTCAGCGCCGACAATGACGGCACCAATGTTCATGCGCTCACCATGGAGGTTGAAGAGGGCGCCCGCCATGCTGTCGGTAATAAGAGTTGATGGGATGCCCTCAAAGACGAGCTCGAACGACGTAAGGCGGCTGCCCTGGTTGTAAGGGCGGGTCTCGGTGCAGTAGGCGTGCTTGAGGAGACCCTCGGAGTGAAGGGTGCGGATGATGCCAAGGGCAGTGCCATGACCGGATGTAGCAAGAGAGCCGGTGTTGCAGTGGGTGAGAACGGAGATGGGACGCTCGGAAGAGGCATTGTACTGCTGTTGCAACCAGGCGGCACCATGGGAGCCAATGGAGGTGTTGTTGTGAAGGTCCTTGGCGAGAATCTCCTCTGCTGTCTTGATGTAGGTGTTGAGGATGGCCTCCTTGGCTTCAGGGTGAGCCAAACCCTCGAGGTTTGCAGCCCTGGTGGCCAGCTTGAGAAGCGTGATAGCATTGGACAGATCCACTGCTGTTGGCCTGCTCTCCTTGAGGTAGTCGAGCCTCGACTCGATATGCGCAATGACCTCCTCGGGGTCAGTTGCAGCTTGTGATGCATGTTAGTGCCGTCTTGAATCAAGGGTAGAGGACGGACGTACTGCAGTCTCCGTTGTGCAGCTCAACTGCATGGGCCAAGGCAGCGACAATGGCAATAGCGGGGGCACCTCTCACTCTCATGGACCGGATGCAGTCAAAAGCCTCCTCGGCGGTAGACACCTCATCGTAGTGGTTCTCATGAGGCAGTCTCAGCTGGTCGAGGACTAACAGCTTGCCCCGCGAATACTTGATAGCCTGGAGGGTAGCCATTTTGCTGATGTGTTCTGGAGAGTCGGAAGAATAAACGATTCTCAGAATTAGCCAGTCGCTTTTGACGATGCCAAAAATACCCCTGGATTTTGCCACAGGGAATGAGCCTGTTTGCGATCTCCAAATAGAAAATCTCTCTCGTGGAGGTGCAGCGGCCGGGACTGCCATCAGATGCCCCGCCATTGAGCAAATGGAAGTTTGGTGGGGCAATCTTTCGAAAATTCAGGGTGAGGAAGCACAACATACAGCGCTAGTCCTATAAAGGATCAAGGTGAGCTGCAGCGCCAAGAAGCGGTGAGAGCTCCTGAACATGCATTGACGTGCCACACCTTCTCTCAGGGGATTCTGCCAGCGCATGGCCAGGAGCTATCTGTCTTACAAGAAACCCAACGCGCTTCGACGAGGGCATGTCATAGATTCCTAGAGCTGTTCAGCATGGAACAGCCCTTTTCGTCGTCAAAGGTGACGGGTTAGTGGCTGATTTTGCCATCTGCAGAGCTCCCAGCTAACCACTGTACACCCAAACAGTCGAGTACTTCGATCCCCACGATGTCTACAAGCTCCTTGCGCCGGGGTTGATCCCTCGCCTTCCGCTCCGCGATCTCAACTGGCAATCCCACGCCGGGCCATTGCGATCTATTAACACTCTACACATCGAGCTCCTACCATCCGGCGCCGACTACTCGAACATCTTTACGCCCCTATCCTCCCCTAATCCGAAAGGCGCAAGCTCCACCGATGTCGCCAATCAACCTCCCCGAGATGATGGCTTTCAGACAGCCGCCATCGCCGGACGGGGTGGCTCGACCGATCAGGTAGACTCGACACTTCGTCCGCCAGCAGGTCCCGGCAAGGAACGGAGGCATCAAATACCCGGCTTGCGTCGAACACCTTACCTCAAGGTGTTGCTGATACGATGCGACGACAACGATACCTACAAATCCACCACCAAGGCCGAAATAAAAGAGTGGATAAAAATCAACGCACCCCCTGCGCAAGGCAAAACTGGAGCTGAGAATCATGACGCCTTTGAGTGGCTGATCATCCACGTGGTGCTCCCAAACACTGTCGCCGCAACCCAGCCACGAACAACCGGAAAAGTACCAGACTCTAGTGATGTTTCAAAGACGGCGACATTAAAGTGGCGTGGGGGCTCGACATCGTTACTGGAGAGGCTTCGCACCGATTTCAACGGCTCGAGCAAGGGCGCCGTGGACAGGATCAGGCAGATTCGCATTGGAGTCAACGATGTGCCATACAGTATGCTTCCGAGGGTGGTGCCCGCGGTGCCTACGGGGTATCGCGAGACCGAGCAGGACAGTGAGGCCGCGTGGGCGGACTTGATTGGGAAGTTTAAGGAGCTCATCCTATCCAGCTTCGACACACGCGTCACACAGTACGAGGAGGACATCAAAGAACGAGACGGCCAGAGGAGCTTACCAGGGTGGAACTTTTGCACCTTTTTTATCCTGAAGGAAGGTCTGGCCAGGGGCTTTGAGAGTGTCGGTCTTGTTGAGGACGCTCTTGTTGGGTATGATGAGCTCAGTGTTGGGTTGGATACCATCATACAAGAACAGGCTGCTGCGGGATCTGCTGAAGCTCATGGCGGTGCTTTACTCCCTTTCACACCGGACCTCAAGGAGACGGCTCAAAAAGCCCTGAGTGACCTTGCGGGAGGGACCCTCGAGTTTGACGAAGAGGAAGCTGTTGATCTCCAATCTGGCGAGAAGCAAAAGCTGGACCATTCGGAAAGCATCCCCATCACTTCGTCGAAAAAGGCGTACCGGGAACTCATTTTGGCCAACAATGTGTCATTATTTGACTTCCGGTGCTACATATTCGCCCGTCAGATATCCTTGCTTCTTCGACTTGGAAATGCATGGTCAACACGAGAGGAGCTGGTCGCTAAACTCAAAGAGCAACAAGAAATGGTTCCCCGAGGCGTGGCTGCGAAAACACCTGTGCCCAAACTGAACGAGGAACCCGAAAACCTACTGCAGTTGGCCGAGATCTGCAAGCGCACCCTCGAGTTTGTGCCTGCAGTCTCGACAGTCATGAGAGAAGACATCATTGCGGCTATTATTTCTGCCAGAAAACATGAAGAAGGAGACGGCGCCAAGCCAGCCCTCGACCCTCTATTATCTGAAGTTGTGGACAACATGGTGTCGTCTTTTGCCTTTTCTGTTGCCCAACAGATCCTCGCCCAGACGTCCACCAAGGCGTTGCCGATTCCCCCTTCCGCCCTTAATGATGCTCATGACCAAAAGGCGTCAATCCCTGAACCAAAGACGATGATGCATCCAGCCAGGACCACATCTCTTCACGGCCAGGGCACTCAACGGCCACCTTTGAGCCCTGGATTCCCGTCTGGCCGTCTGTCAGGCTCAATCGAGAGTCCGACTGTGTCCTCCTACCATAAGCCCGGGCTTGAAGAACTGGCTGCTAGGAGAGCCGAGTTGTACGCATTATCCAGGAATATCCTGGAGGAGTGCGGTAAAAAGCGTGGCTGGTCAGATGGGTGGTCTGCAGTGCCAACTGTTGGAGAACCGGGCATTGTGGATATGGAGGAAATCAGCCTTGACGATGATGCAGAAAAGACAGAGCCTGCTTCAGCAGCAACTGTGGATGTTCTACACACATCTGTCGCGGGCGTAGGAACTCCTCTTCTCCGTACGGCGCTGGATAACAAGGATGACTTTTATCGACTCTATGAGACACTCACCGATAAAGCTCTCCGCCACTATACAGTAGCCCAGCACTTGCACTCTGTTCAAGCATGCATGGCTGACCTGGCAGTACTCAAGTTCCACCTCGAGGAGTACAAGGAGGCGGCTTTCTACTTTTACAGAGTCATTCCCTTCTTTGGAGAAAGTAGCTGGGCCCTTCTCGAGCTCTCTATGCTGGTCATGTACGCGAGATGTCTCAAGAAGCTGAACAAGCTCGACGATTATGTCAACCAAGCCCTTCGGCAGCTTCTTTGCAAGGCGGCTGCGGCCGAGAGGGATAGGTTACAACAAAAGTCACGGTTCAGGAACACCCTTACCTCGGCGACGCAGTATCCGGAAGCTTCTGCTATCACTGGCTTCTTAGCAGACCTGATCTCGGTGTCAGCGTCGCTAGAGAAGGATGTGAGGATCCCCTTGACGAGTCTATGTTGTGACCTGGCACTTGATGGGCCGCCATTCTATGACGAGGGTCAGGATAGCTTCTCCCTGTTTCTTGACTTTCACAGTCTGTTGGTAGATGATTTTGAGGCCGACTCAGTCAGCATCCGCATCACGAGCCGGACCGCGGGTGGCAACAGGGAAATTTGGCTGCAGACAGAGAAACCTGTTACGATCCGGCCAGGGTTAAACAAAGTACGGGTGCAAAGCACCACCATGATGGCTGGCACCTTCGAGGTTGATCAAGTTCGTTTGTCCAGTAAGAAGGTACTGCTGCACTACGAACGGGATTTGACTCAGCCCGTAGACAAGAGTTCTACGACTTTGAAGAACCCCCAGGTCACCCTTTATCAGCGGGCTAGCGGCCTCGATGTACGGCTGACGGGGACGAAGGATCTCCAGCTCGACAAGAAGAAATCTCTCGACCTTGAGCTTTCAACTGGCTGGAACACAGTCAAGACGTGTGAGATCAAGATCAGGTCTGCCACTGGGGGGCTGCGGCTGGTCATGAGCGAAGCCGAGGTCATCGGCTCAACACAAGCTATCAAAGCGGAAGGAGGAACCTTCAAGTTCGGCACGATACCAGCCAACAGCTCCATCAAAGTCCGATTCCCCTTCACTGTTGAACAAGATCTCCTCGACGTCGCTGTCAGGGCCGAAGTCACTTACTCCACCGAACGTGGCAGTTTCACCTTTTTCAAGACGTCATCAGTCCCGATCTCCCTCGCTGTGGAGGTCAATGTCCAGGATATCTTCAAACACAACGCCCTTTTTTCACGGTTTGCTGTCTCCAGCGCCAACTCCAGCCCTTTGAGGCTGTTCAAAAGCGAGCTGCTGGGTTCTGAGGTTTTCGACACCCATTTCGGTCAGTCGCCAAGCCAGCCGGTCTTGATCTTTCCCAAGCAACCGACAAGCTTGCTGTACAAGATCACGAGAAAACCAGGTGTTGCCATCGGGCTCAAAACGAACAAGGCGCTGTATCTCAAACTGTACTACAGCGTCCTGCAAGAAGAGATCGAAGCTCTCTTTGAGCAGAGCATCATCGCCGACTTGGAAGAGTCCCCAATGAGGGAGTACTCCAAGCTTGTTGTATCGAAAGTTCTATCAGCAGTACAAAGCCGACTGTCAGAATACGACCTCGAGAAAGCTGCCCTCTTGGGAGAATTGCAAACTTCTTTTCTGGCCAACATCAACTGGGAATCTCACTTCTCCGGCCTCGGCCACCAGAACCAAACCGGAAGCTCTTCCCCTTCCCCAGCTGGCGAGGACGAAGTCTCCGCGGCAACCCTGTCAAACTTTATACTCACCTGGTTGACGGCACACCCCTCCCTTGCCTTGCCGCACCCAGAGTCCATCCCAGAACCAAACACCATCGTCATTCCCGTCGACATACCCCCCGTAGCCATAGTGCACACCGCCGACCTGAGGATCTCTTCCTCCCCTCCCCCGGTGGTGACCGGCACCGACCCCGAGTCTGGCTCGCCCACCTTTGTGATCAACCAGTTGCTCCCAGCAACTTTGCACCTGAAGTGGACACGAATCTGGGACACCGACCCCTCCCACTCATCCCTCAACCAAGACCTAGAGTTTGGGTACGAGATCACCGCCCCGGGGGACAGCTGGTTGCTGGGCGGGCGGAGAAAAGGGCATTTTATTATCCCTGCTGTCGAGGACGGAAGAGAAGAGGGAGGAAAAAAGTTGAGTTCGGAAGCGGAGACGGAGGCGGAGATTCCGGTTGTGTTGGTGCCTTTGCGGGAAGGGTTTTTGCCGTGGCCTGGGGTGGAGATTAAGGAGGTGAGGGCGGGGGATGAAGTGAATGGTGGTGGAAAGGGGGGGGGAGGGAATGGGATGGCGGTGCACTGTGAGACGGACTATAAAAACTTGGGGGAGACGGTGGAGGTTGTGGGGGATAGGGGGAAGGTTACGGTTAGTTTGGATGTGAGTGATGGGGGGGATAGAGGGGGTCCGATGGTGCTGGAGTGTGAGGGGGGTGGGTGGGGGAGGGGGAGGGTTGTTGCTTAGGATGGTAAAGAAGTGGATTGGGGTTGTGTTTAGCAGGTTGGTAGCAGGTTTAGGTATAGTGAATATTGTTAATTCAGGAACTCATTTTTTGGGACGGGAGATTGGATTTGTGGCGCAGAAGGGTGTCGTTTATGACGTGGTATGCTAGGAAGGGGGGTTTTTGGAAGTGTGCTTGCCAGCAGATTGGCGAAAAGGGGGTAATTAGGGGCTGTCGTGTGGCTCGATGGGCAGTGTGAATAGCTGCAGGTATGTGCATAGGTAAGGTGCTTTGTGTCAGATAGCTCGCACATTGCAGACGAGAGTCGGCCCTGCATATCTCCATTACTCACTAGGTAGGTTGTCACAATTGTTGCATGCGAGGTTGGAGGTAAGGTAAGAACTATCGGCTGCAGGAAATACCACCCGATTTTCCTCAAACAACATAACGGGGAATAGATCTGGCTGACTATCATCATGACTAAAGAGGCCTCTGAGTAAGGATCCCCAATAACTAATAACGAGGTAGGTGGTACAAGTTGAGAATGGGGATGGGAGATGCCCGCCTTTTGCGCCACATACCTACGGTACCCTACCTTGTGGTGGGTTGTCTTCGGGATTGAGGGTGCGGGTTCGGAAAGTCGGATGTGATCGGGAGAAGTGAAGTCGATAGGTAGGTGTCATGAGTGTGAGAGATACACGATGCTTGAGTAAAATAGGGGTATGAGTAAGCCTTCATGCCGGTTTGGGAGGCTGGCGCAGGTCAGGCGAAGAGTAACTTGGGTGGGTCGGTGGTATGACCTCATTCTTTTGGAGGAGCGGGCAGGCAGTGAAATAGATGGTTTGGTGGTGTGTTAGTAACAGTGTTTGCCATGTCTCGGGCCGAGGTTGTCAAATGTACCTAGAGTGATCAATGGTTGATGGGGGCGGAAATGTTGAGGGTGTCTTGAGGCTTTGGCGTGAAATAGCTGGCGATGTGAAGTAGAGGTGAGTGTTCAGTGGGATTATTTAAGGGCTTAGAGAATGGCTTTTCGTCCCCTCGATCTAACAGTTAAGTTATCACAAGGCTTTTATTCATTTTATTGTCGATTAGAGACTTGGGATGGCTGAAGCATCATCATCATCATCACATCCAGGCCGGAAGAGAAGAGCCCACAAAAGGAGTCGACATGGAATGTCTACCAACATGCAAGCAGCAGCATATTCGGTGCGACGAGTTTAAACTGGTCTGGTATAGATTCCAATCCATCCACCATGCTTTGGACGCATAGCTAACGGGAGCAGCACCAACTGTCTCACGCGTGGTGGAGAATGCGGTTATGCTGCCGAAGGGGCCAGCGGCACTTCAGATTCCCCTTCGTCGGCGACGACAGCGATCCAACCACGTTTGGTAGCACATCCAAGCTCACCGGCAGATCCGTTTGATACACTGCCTATCAGAACGCCACATCGGCCGTTGGAGTTGTTCAATCATTGTATGGATTCAACAGGCATGCTTGTTTACTTCGCAAAGGGGGCGGGTGCTGATGGACAGGGGTAAAGTTGCCAACTACAGGATTTTTACTCGCACTGCTGTGCCAAAGAGTGCGAACTCACAATGGTTGCTTGTTCTCTTCTTTCTTTCCATGACTGAATATAAAGGCTGACTGAAGTCGAGCAGTGTCGGGATTGCCTTTTCCGACCCAGATACATTCCGGGCTTGTCTCATTATGAGTGCTTTGCACTACTCTCGAATAAGCGGCAGCTTAAGAGAGTGTGAAATGGAAGAGACGTACTTGTACCATAAGCTTGAAGCGATGAGATTGGTGAACAGTAAAGTTGCGGATCCGGCAACATGTATAAGTGATGGGTGTCTGAGTCTGATTGCCGGCCTGGCTTTGGCTGAGGTGAGATACCTATCCTTTTCAAAGTTGTATCCAAATTGTTAACAGTTCATAGAGCGGTATGGGCGACTCCAATGCTGCCGAAGCACACATCAATGGCCTGTGTACCTTCATTGACATGAAACACCCTGAGGAATGGCAGCATCGATTTTATGGGTTGCTACAGAGGATCATTATTATGTAAGTTCAAGCTTGGTTTGACGTCTTCAAACACCATCCTGATATTTCTTTCAAGGGCTGATAGCTACATCGCTGCGTCCAGAGACCCGTCTCTAGAATCACAAATCATCGAAACAAACGACATGGCCCTCTGCTATCCGCACCCATACTTCACCAAGCCAACTTCCGCCCTCTTATCAACCGCCCAGGTCCAGGCTACCAACCTCTCCCCCTTTTACCTGACCTCTTCTCCCGGCCTTGAAGCCTGTAAAGCCGACGTCGAGGGAGAAGTCTTGTTCAGCACCCTCCGGCGCCTCACTTCTCTTTGCTTTCCCCCGCATGACAACAGCAACAACAAAGCAATATCCCTCCTGCTGTCAGACGCAGAGTCCTACAGAGCCAGTCTCTTCTTCCAACCCGAACCCCCCTCTTCCTCTCCAACTCCATCCTCAAACCAACCACGCCGCCCCGACACCAAAAAGCGAAAGCGCAAAGACCACCCTTATCAACAAACCCCCCCAATTTACTTCCCCAGCTCAAGCCGCGCCTGGGTAGCAGCCGGCTATCTCTACACCCATCTCCTCTTATCACCCCTGTGGACTCATACCTCCCAAGACCAAACCATAGACCCCGACCTCCTCTGGTATCTCCTCCACACCCTCCAAGATGACCTCACCAAAACAGAAGAAGCCATGAAGATCGGCGCCTATAGCTCAGAACTGTGGATATGGGGGGTGATCATCGGCGCTTATGCGGTTCAGTTCTCTCTTCGGGGACAACAGGACGCCCAGGTGATGGGGGTGGTGAATCATGACACAACTGAGGTCAATCAAGAGCTGCAGGATATCTTTGGGGGTGGTTCTTCAGCAGGTGCGCCAACTCAGACGGTTATTTGGCCTGGGCCGGCTTATAGTGGTGATCCAGCGTCGTCGTCTTCCTCGCAGGATGGTAGTGATGATTCACTCCCGGGCTTCGACAACCCAGATCAAAGATACAGAGAATTCAACCAGCAACACGGGCAAAATCAGATCCCAGCTGCGTCGCCACCACCGAAGGACTACCTGCATTCTCTGAGAATATTCTTCAGTCAAAAGATTGCCGTGTGGAGCGACACAACAAAGGTGGTAGAGTGGGAAGGGGCAAAGCAGATGCTGGGCAGGATAGTCTGGCCCCAGCAAGCATCCGCACAGACAATGGAACAGTCTGTAAGTCTAGAGATTATTATGAGAAGGATATGGGCTGAGGGTGTGTCTGGTTGTGGTCATGTATTTGGTGATGTGCAGCCATGATGAATGAATGTCAAGCCAACTCTTTGAAGCTTGGCGCAGAGTTTTCAGGAGTTCAGGGGTTCAGGGGTTCAGAGGTTCAGGGGTTCAGGGGTTTAGGGGTGGATAACGACGCCGTGGGCGAAAAGGAGGGTACTTTGGGCGCTTCAGATCTTCCGATGTGATCGTTAGGCAGCGTTCCCTTTTGGTTTTGTAGACAAAAGATTTACTTACTAATCCCCAGCCTTCCGCTGTGATCACCCGTTTCTAAGGAAGTCTCCCTTGTCTTTTTGTCTCTTCGAGCATTACCTGAAGTCGATGGGCTCTTGTCTAGCCGATCTACAGATAGCCTTGAATTGTAGGCCGGCTGATATGTTGGTATCGGTGATGGATCTCCTACTAGGTTCGAATCATGAACTGGTATTGTTGCAAGACTGGAGTTGTATGCTGCTGTTGAAAGGCTAGGATGATGATACTGTCCTGGCGGTTCAGGCCATCGTGGCATTGCTGAAAGAATGGAATTATATGGCGGTATTGGTGGAAGAGACAATACCGGCTTTCTCTTTGCTTCTGAATTGCGCCGATAGAAATCATTTACGATTCTCTCCAATGCGTCCAAGTCTCCTCGTTTCCAGTCTGCGCACATCGACTCAAACTCACTTAATTCGGATCTTCTGGCCCAAGTTTTTGCACTGAAATCCGCCGCGTCTCGTGCCAAGCAGTCGTCATCGTATTTGAGAACATGATATACCATCTCCGGATCACCGGTTGCCGCAGCGTACATCAATAAGGTCATCCCGTTAGTCGGGCCTAGCGGCTGTACCATCTGTGTTCGTGTATCCCAGAGCATGACAGGATGATGGTGTAATATGTGCGCCATTACTCCGTCGTGTTCCTTCTTATACCTCTCGACCAATGATTGTTTTTCCGGTGCATAGGTGGTTTGCTCTGGATTCCTAGGCCAGAGCCGTTTAACATAGTCGGAATTCTCAGCTTCGGTTATTTTCGCAGAGATAGCGTCAATCTTCGAAGAGAGCGTCGCATTGATGTTGTGGAGAGATAGCCGGTGTGCTGCTCGCCTGTCCAGCCTGTACTGAAGACCTTCTGCTCGAACCTTTAACGCCACAATTTCTGAATTTACCCGCTCGAGTTCCTTCCTTGTTCTTTCAATTTCCATGTCGGAACTGGCAAGGTCACTCATATTCAGTTGATATTTGCGTGACAGCTTTGCTCCATCCCAAACACACTGTATCAGGGCTGCACACTCCATGCGAAGAGTGATCTGATCTGAAATGTTTGGCCAATCGGGAGGAATAAAACTGGTCTCCGTAGAAAGTGGGATACTCGATAGATCCACGACCCAGAGCGGATGTCGGTCGATCGTGTCTCGTCTCATAGAAGCCGACAAAACAACCGATGGTACTTGAGAAGGAACAATCATTTTGGTTGCCGAGTACAAGAGGCTTGACCAAAGCTTTGCGATTGTGGATAATGGCGTCGGTGAATACTGATCATCGAAG
Organism: Apiosordaria backusii; assembly: GCA_030549205.1. Classification (NCBI taxonomy): domain Eukaryota; kingdom Fungi; phylum Ascomycota; class Sordariomycetes; order Sordariales; family Lasiosphaeriaceae; genus Apiosordaria; species Apiosordaria backusii. The sequence goes on from JAUKTV010000014.1 coordinate 918,782, forward strand.
TAGAGGTATGGCAAAGGCTCTTTTGCCCCCGTCACCGATTCTCGAAAAAACCGTAACGCAAGTATGAAACTGCCTGTTGTTTCCAAAGTGTAAGAGAACCTCGCCAAGAACAGAGTCTCTTCTGTGTCAGCCACAAACTTATGTGGCCTGGGAGTCTTGATCATGGCCATCTCTCGTTCGAAGCATTCTGATGGGTATACCTCATCAAGCTTCGCATTCCATGGATATGGCTTGGGTGGTAGATAGATCCAGTATGCTTTGTCATCAGGTGGCGGTATATCACCTGGCCGGTCGTTGCGGATCCAGATGATCTCGGGGGAAGGGATATGAGAAGGCCTCCGGATGTAGACCGTGTGTAAGCCATGGGGACGAATAAAGACAGGCTTGGAATGAGCCCTGAACCTTTCATCGTGACATGAAACCAGAGGAATCGCGACCACAAACGAGGGGTTGCTTTTAGAGCTGCAAGACAAGTACCCGTAAATAACATGATTCGTGGGATTGTTTGGCGTGGGGGAACCGGGGTTGAAGCCTCCCTTAACAGGAACTTTGGGCCTGGATGAGCTGGGACTAGAACCTCCGCTCAGGGATATGCTAATAGGCATTGTTCCCCCAAATATGTCGAATGCACGAATATGCGTTTCGATGCCGCTTGAAGGACGCCGGACAATGTCGCCGCAATACTTGAAGTCGGCCGGGGAAGTTGCAAGTATACCCCCGGATACAGCCGGGAGAGCTGTCTTCAATTGCTCTTGTTGATCCTCCATCGATCCAAGTGACCAAGCCAGGATTGAATCGTCGGGTATCTGTTTCATGATTGCTTCTTGCAATCGCCCAAAGGCGCGTTCAAGCCCTATGCCATAGCTTGGGGTTATGTCCACGTCGAAGATTCCGACCAAACAGTAGGCCATATCTTCGGGCCTCGTCGTCATCCGTCTCGAAGCCCAAGACATTCTTTGTGCGACACTGCACTCCCGCAAACTTGCAAAGCCTGTCAAGATGTGGTGTGGTAGTCCGGTTGCTTCCTCGATGGTTACCGACAGTGATGATTTTGTACCCAGTTGGGCCCATGCTGAGTCGAAGAAGGTAACTTTTCGAGGTGCCAGGAGCTCCTGAAGTGTCCACCCCCGCGTAAACCAACGACTTTGGCAAATCTCATGGGGTTGGCCGGTCTTGACATCGGAGAGGTATGCATAACAAATCTTCGAGTTCTGGTACCAGCGGAACATGGAATTGATGGCCTCGCTGAGCTCCACCGTGCTAGACTTATCGATGCAGCACGTGTCGATCCAGATGTAATTGATGCCGTCTTTGCTGGCCTGCTCGCAGCTACGGTTCAGCTTGGCCCTGCGTGAAACATCACAACTGTCCAACGCTTGCATGCCTTGGAAAGACAGTTCCTCTTCTTCTCTGCCCCATGTGTGTGATAGGATTGCGTATGGCTCCGGCGGCTCGGGGTAGAACTTCTCGAGACGCTTTGTACGGACGTTAATCAGTCGCATGTTGTCGGATCTGTGGTGGCCGCAATGTCACACCCGAAGTTAGCAAAGAACAAAGCGTACTGAAAATATCAACTTACTTATTTGCTGCTTGTGCTGTTCAGTGTTTTGACGATCCCAAGCGATTCGTTATCTCAGGAAAGCAGGCAGCTTCGCGAGGCTGCGCCCCGCGTTTGGTCACGTGAATGGCGCTTGTCCGCAATGCTGATGTAATTTCGTGCACATCAGTATGTAGTCGAGAGGGCTTTGAAGAGGTTATGTAGAAGTGTATACTTTTTTTGCTATGGAGTCGTTATTCATGTGGCGGCGATCTAATTTGTAAGACGTACGCATATCCTTTCAGAAATAAGCTAAAACACGACTACCTATACACTAGACACAGTCCCATCGCGACCAGGAGAGCGATTAGGCTGCCCATCCTCTACTAGCGTCTGATTATCATTCAGCTTTGGATTTCGCAGAGCCATCGCAAAACCAATCAGTGGAACACATAAACAAATACCAGTGATCGTCAAAAGCCTCTGAGCATGTTTATACGAGTCTATCAGAGCCTGGCGCTCCGGTGTGCCGACAGGATACTCAGTCGAGAAGCTGAAAGGATCAGCGTATGCAAACGTTGCCAAAGTAGCATTGTTGAAGTCGGCGAGTCGCGAAGAAAGCTCTCCAGGCAAGACTTGAGTCCAGATCGCCCCCGAAATGGCGCCGCCAAAAGCAGACCCGAGGTTGTAAGTCGCGAGGTAGAGACCTGTCATAACGGCAAGGTTCTCATGCTTCAAAGCGACTTGAAGGGAGGCTTGGGCCGGATAGGGGAACATGCCACCAGCGATGCCAAGTACAACCTGAGCACCGATGACACCAGCTCGGCTCGAGGTCTCAGCATCGCCGCGATATCTGATGAGCAGACCAAAAGCGACCATGAAGAGGCAAGTCCCGATGACGATGAATATTTTCAAGCGACGGACCTTGTAGACGACAAAGCCGAGAACAGTGCCGCTGAGGACACTGAAAAATGTGTAAAAGGAAGAGACCCGAGTCGCTGTCTTGACGTCGAAGTCGAAGGCAACGACAAGGACCGAGTACAAGTAGTCGCCCTGCATATACCATGCCCAGTTGAGCATCAAGGCGATGCCCAAAGCAGCCCATACAGCGCGGTCTTTGACGAGCTTGAATGGTACAAGCGGGTGTGGGGCATGAAGTTGCCAGAGGATGAAGACTGGGATGGTGACTGCATCAACAATTAGAGACGCAAGTACGTGAGGGGCAGTCCAAGATGCCTCGAAGCCGCCCGCTATAGTAACCGGAACTAAAAGCAGAGCAAACACAGCGATCTTGAGGATGATGCCTATAACATCAAGACGCCAAAATAAGTAAGAAAGAAAAGGGCCCCATGGTAAATTTCTGATTGGGTCGGTATACCCATCCATCACGCTCGACCGACGGGCTCGGCGGCCAAGAGATATCAGACTGATAATCAGGGGCAAGGCGCACACGGGATAGATGATACACCACATGCCAATCGCCCAACGCCAGTCGGTAACACCGAGCACAGCTTGGGAAATATTCCCACTGACCCATGTTATGATGAGGAACGGTATGTTGGGAATGTAACTGAACAGCAGGCGGGCCCGAGTTGAGGTGATATCGGCAATGATGACCTCGAGGAGCAAGATGATCATGGTGTAGCCGATTTGATAGATGAGAGCCCCGGCGGCAAACGTTTCGACATTGTGGGAAGTAGCCTCCAGAATGGTGCCGAGAACATAGAAGAAAACAGACAGGCTGACAAGCTCGACACGGCCAAAGATATCAGCAATCCTGGCAGATGTTGGTTGCGCCGCTGCAGCGATGACTGAACGCAGCACGTTGACGGTAGCTAACAGCGAGTGTTGAGAAAAGGAAGCGGTGGCATATGGCTGGTATGTGTACCGGAGAATGCCATCGAGGCCATAGGCAAAGGCAATTATGAAAACACTGGTGAAGATGAAAACGTAGTCGGCGGTCGTCAGGATTGATGCCAGGGCCTCAGCACGGCGCACACCAGGAGACTTCTCATCAGCCAAAGCCGTTGATGGTGGTTGTTGAAGTGTTTTCGTCGCCGGGAAGGGCGCTAAACCGTCCGTAACGGCGTCAGTGTCGCTGCTGTCGGTACGCATGGCGACCAGAACCGTGTCCGAGGGCCGAATGGGAGGAACGGCTAGATGTGGTAGAATACGCCAGCATAACTGAGTGGGTTAAAATTATCTTCAGCGACAAATAATTGTCTAAACCGGTGGATACAGGTTGCCTTCCTGTATTTACTGTTAAATATCTGACAACATGACATCATGGCCCCCACCTTGGATTAGCGCGTTGAAGGGAAAAGTATAAGCCGCAGGTGCAGGCACGACTTTGAAGATATGAAGTCGTAACTGATATTATCTGTTACCTCGAGTGTGAGAATCAGTTCATTAAAAAGGGCCAGTTCTTCTGACAGTAAAATGGCAGGGAAATGGCTGCTCATAATATTTCAAAACTTCACAGACATGATTGCCATGACCAGAGCTGAAGAGCGACTTACTCGTTAGATATCACTTGCTCGATCATCCGAGGCGTAGGTACGTCGGAAGGAACCTCCCGAAGCACTCGGAGCTCTGGTTATGGCGAAGGAGAAAGGAGATTGCTGCCTTCTTCGTCAATCCGTGGTCTTTCTCCCCATGGCATGGAATATCGAGAATGGAAGGAACGTACAGCTTGAACCCATACCCACAGCGCATCCTCAAAACTCGACAGGTCGATCGAAGAATCTCTCCTCTACAATGTTTCTCTTGCATCTCCCAACATCTTCCACCTTCATCTCTTCCACCTTACTCGTCATATACTCGGCAACATCTCATTCAATTCAATATCAACCACCATCAGACTTTTGTTTTCGATTTTACGTCACCACACAATCTTGGGAGATTTTCTCTATACACCGTGCCATTCTCACGTTTCTTGGATACCCTCTCCATTCTCCTGACCGTACTTCCAGTCACGTCGGCAAATCCAGCCCTCACCCCTCCGCGGCCCTACCTGCACAGCGTTCACAACTGGAACATCACGTCAAAAAGCTCTAGCCAACTGCTAAGCTCGGCCCGTGACAATACCACCTACCTTTGTGGATCTCGCTCAGATGCACCAATTTTCACTTGTAGGTCTGCGAGGAACGCTGCTGCTAGATATTGGCTGACTCTTGACCACAGTGGGCGACGAAGATGATGGCGGCCCTGGTGTGATAATGCACGACGCCGACTTCAGCAACAAACACCAGAGCCACTACTACTTCTTCTACGAAAACGACCGGGACGAGACTCCCTGGAAGTACACACTTGTGAGCTTACCTTGTTGCCCCTCAGGCTTTGCTTTAAACTTGACTAACAACACCTGACCGGCAGCTCCATCCCGGCAAAACAATCTTCATCTCTGTCTGCCCTACCTTCTCAGGCCGGATCGTCCGCGGCAACCCCCACGAGAACCTCGACGGCACGGCCAAGCACAACCTAGGAACGTGGATCGAGGTGGCTTGGGAAGCACAAGGAGACACCACTGCTTCGAACTCGACAGCAGTAGCTACCCGGTCATAGGGGGACGTTTCTTTGCTTGAAGGGTGCGATGGAGGTGCGGTGATGCTTGCTACAGATGGAAGTGGGCTAGTGACTGGGTTCAGTCGGGATATCCTCAAGGCAGCACCAAAGGCGGCACTGGCCAAAAAGACGGGGGGAAGTGTGGTGCTTGGCAAGACTGTTGGGCCCGAGGCTAACCAAGAGGCTATGAAGTGGGAATTGAAAATGTTGGATCCGTTGAGGGAAGCGTTTATTGTGCAGGACATCAAGCCGGTGATTGTGACGGAGAATGGGAGGTGGGATTTGACGATGTATGCTGGGATTTATTGATGATGGGGTTTTGGGTTTTGGTTAGAACTTTTGGTTAGGGTTCATTATGAATGAACGGGTAAGAGGTGGGACTATATGTGAGAGATATTGCTTTGGTTAGTGCGGTTTTGGTTTCTCGTTCGAATTGGCTCGAAATATAAGATCTGTAGAGTATGTAAAGAGTAGAGTTGGGATAGGAATAATGACGGTTTTGGTTACCACGATGTTGGGAGTCGTGGGAGTCAAAAGTGCCCCCACTTGAAGAAAGCTTGACCCCTGTAGCATCCATTGAGCCCCCTGGTTTACAATGCCTGCCGCGGGAAGGGTGGGGTGATTCCTGCGGCAGAACCCCTGGCTAAGGATCAGCCACTGGCGCATTGGCCGCCACCGTGGACATCTGACAACCTTTCAGGAACCGTCTGATCGGGTCGTCCCCATCCTTCAAGCTTCAGCCATTTTCTTTGTGTGCATTATTTTCCCGTCATTCATTATTAACCTTTTTGTAGAACTATCCTGACCCACGGTTCTTTGCGCCTCTTTTGGCTCTAGGAGGAGCCCAAATCCCCATTTCTCGACATTATCCAAGTCCACCACGAGTCCACGACCCCCCTTTTCTGCAGTAGTATATCAGCCGCGAACCCACGAGCGACGCGTAGAAACCCCGGGAACCATGGCCCGGCGACAACACATAACGCTCATGCTGATGGGCGTCATGTTCTTTTTGACCATGACGTACTTCATGTCGAGCAAAGCCAGCAGCGGCGGGCGGGACCCCACGAGGATATCCGACGAGACGTGGAGGAGCAGCAGCCACAACAGCAACAGCAACGGCGCGGAACTGGGTGCCATTTCGGAGAGTGTTTTGAAGGGCGGGTCTATTGCGCCCAAGTTGGAGAATGCTACTGCGAAGTGAGCCCACCTTTTTTTCTTGTTCCTACTGCGGTGGTTGGATTCATACTGTGGTGGTTTGAGGAATAAGTAGAAGCGAAGCTAACTATGGGGAACATGAAACAGGGCTGAATTAGGCCGCGCCTCGTGGAAGCTGTTCCACACGATGATGGCGCGCTTTCCGGAGGAGCCCACACCCGACGATAGTGTCGCGCTCAAGACGTATATCCAACTTTTTGCGAGGCTGTACCCCTGTGGGGACTGCGCGTCGCACTTCCAGAAGCTGCTGGAGAAGTACCCGCCTCAGGTGAGCAGTCGGAACAATGCGGCGGGGTGGGCGTGCTTTGTGCATAATGAGGTGAATAAGAGGTTGAAGAAGGAGCAGTTTGATTGTAATAATATTGGGGACTTTTATGACTGCGGGTGTGGGGATGATAAGGGCAAGAAGACCAAGGAGGAGGGAGGGGAGGGGAAGAGGAGGAGGGATTATGAGATTGAGGTTGGGGAGGGGGTTAGTTTGGAGAGGGAGGAGGGGTTGGTTAGGGGAGGTTAAGAATTGGGATGGTGAAAGTTTGGTTTATGGAGTTGGGGAGTTTTTGCATATTTTGAGTGAGGTGGTCTTTTAATGCTGGGGACGGGAAAGTGCTGGAAGGGCTGGACTCTGATGCGTGAATCTGGAAGTTTTACTTGAGACTGGGTCGATGGTCTGGAAATGACCTCTCTGGCCCACGTCAAGGAGGCCATCGCATTGGAAACTGGACTGTCGGCACTCCTAGACTCATCAAAGATTGGGATCACTCGAGATCAGGTTATCGTGTGTCTTATACCCCGATTGCTACATATATTCTCTTAAACCGTAGCCTCCTATATGGAGGATCTAATCGATAAGATGATAAGCTCTCCATCAGCCGCTCACGTGATGCGCATCAGGCAGCCTGGGCCAGGCAAGGCGCGCGTGCGTGTCTGAGCTGCCTTGAGCTTGGGAGGAGCTCCAAGCTTCAGTTGGCAACCATTGAACAACACTTGACCATTTGTCAACGCCCGCCTCGATTTCCCGACGACTGACGATTCGATCCATTTTTACCCATCAACCACTTCCGATCGATAACTACAAAACCCAGGCCCCAAAATGGAATTCGGTACATCAGGCTGCCTCAGCGAAGGTCAGTGACATCGCAACTCCCACTTGCCGACTCCACATTGTCTGGTCCCTGGTTGCTAAGAGTTGGTTCCTTGCAGATGGCATCCATGTTGATATGGACCGGTTGAAGAAGGGTGAGGTCAAGTAAGTGATATCCAGGGAATCGTATACCGTCAGAAGACAACAGTTTAGCTAACAATTCCTCCCTCCAGCCTTGGTACCTCGATGTAAGCGACGACCCCCCGGTCTCAGACTGACCGAACCGATACCCCAAAGCGCCCCTCCTCTCTAACACTGGAACGATGATAGTATGGCAATCACATTCAAAGACGGCGTTATCCTCGGGGCCGACTCTCGCACAACGACAGGCGCATACATTGCCAACCGCGTAACCGACAAGCTCACCCGGGTACACGACACAATCTGGTGCTGCCGGTCCGGGTCCGCCGCCGACACACAAGCCGTGGCCGATATCGTGCAATACCAGCTCGGGCTGTTCCACATGATGAACGGCAAGCCCCCCACCACACAGACGGCGGCGGCCATCTTCCAGGAGATGTGCTATGCGAACAAGGACCGGTTGTCGTAAGTATACCCCGCTTGCCAATCTACAAGGTGGGGAGTAAGATACTGATTAGTTATTCTTCCCCACAGAGCCGGCCTCATCATCGCAGGCTGGGACGAGCGTCACGGCGGCCAAGTCTACAGCATCCCCCTCGGCGGGTCCCTCCACAAGCAACCATACGCCATTGGCGGTTCCGGCTCGACGTACATCTACGGTTACACCGACGCCCACTGGAAGGAAGGGATGGAGGAGGAGGAGGCGGTCAACTTTGTCAAGGAGTCGCTGAAGGAGGCCATCAAGTGGGACGGCAGCTCAGGTGGTGTCATTCGCATGGTGGTGTTAACGGCCAAGGGCGCGGACAGGCATTTGTACCTACCAGATACGGATTACAAGGTCAGGCACAACAACTGAAGTGCATGTGGTTGGGGGAATAAGGCAACCAGAACGGAGGTATTGGCCTGGTTGGGGGAGGGGTCATAGGTATGATGAAGTGGACGGCTATGTACAGTAATGCCATTCCATGATGGATTTCATGAATAGACATCGTAGAGATGGATGATTTGGTGTGAGTTTGTGCGGGAGTTGTGTGTGCGATGCCTGAATAATATCTCCTGAAATGTTCTTGAAATTTACCCGCGTCTGTGGTCGGTGATTAACATGAGTATTGAAACGCCGCTGAGGCATACATGATATCTTCAGCGGTCTCAATCATTTTATCCACGGTATGGATGGCTACCTCCGGTTTCTTGCGAGACCGTGAGGCGGTGAGACCGAGTTAAACGGTGGTGTTGTGATGGTTGCACGCCCTGGACATGATGAATCTACGATTGGAAGCCGAGGTATGCAAGAATGCGAGCTCGGCAGTAGGCCTACAAAAGAGAGTCTCCAAAAGGCCCTCGAAGACTTACCTGCCTAGATATAGGTTCGAAATATATCGGAACGGAACGCCGTGCTTGCATGTTTTTGGTGATTGTTGCGACCGTGTTCAACTGTTTAACAGGTTACCGAGGCACAATCGGTACAAATACAAATTCTATATCCAAGCAAATTTGCCGTCTTTTTTTTTTGGGCCGGTCATGCTGCTGGCCCGGAGTTACTGCAGGTTCACCCAGGGGGGCATGCTTGCTTGCTTGATGCCCGATGGCTTGCACTGTTGACGGACCGTTGACCGACTGTTGAATGGTTTTGGTTGTGGGATGGGATGGGATAGGGGTGAATTTCCTTGATTTTATTTAGGCGAGCCGGTATTTGTCGAGGTGGTTGTGTAACATTTCTATGTGGTGTGTGTTTTCTGTAGGTATGATAGGTATGTGGTATTGCGGGATGTGAGCACTCAGAAGGGAAGGAATGAACACCTCGGGAAGTCCCGAGGAAAAGGTGAGCCACTTGAGGGACGGGAGCTATCAGGGGATATCCCTTCCAAGGAATTCTTGGGATCTGGGGGAAATCGTGAAGACCCCACTGGGTTGAAAGCCTAGGTTGGCGATGGGCTTGATGGATGCATCGACATAACCTTCTGATAATTTCTTTTTAGCATCGGACTGTTTTCCAGCCAAGATCTCAAAAAGGGCCCGGGCGTATCATTGGGCATAAATTGCTGTACTGCATTAATGTTTCTCCACGCTGTGAGGACCGAGGATAGGACCCCTTTTCTTCTTTACCCCTCCTGCCCCCTCATCTTTGACCTCCACCGCCTGGAGAAGCGAATGCCCATTTGAGGGCCCCATTGAAGAGGCGCCTATGCCTTAGGTCGGGACGGTGAGGGGAGGACTCTGCAGTGCAAGCAGCCAATCTCTGTCCAGAGTGACGCCACGGGGTCGCTTGTGAGGTGAGGGGCACAGCCAAAAAATGTCAGTGAAGCGACAGATGAGGAGGGGCTTGATGACAAGAAGAGCAACGAAGGGAGTTTTTGGAGTGGGCAATGTCCACGATCAAAACATTCTGTCCGCTAATTCATCATGTATATAAATAGGCTCAGCGCGGTAGGCTCGGTCGACTTGTAACAGAGTCCTAAGTCTAGTGTTGTAGATCCGGCCGGAACGGAAGGGAAGGTGCTTGGGTGAAATGTCGAGCCCCTCACTACCTTAGGAGCTTCCAGGTTAAAGCCAGAGGCATTCTAGAATGGTAAAACGTGGGCTTAAAACTGGGCGAAGTTGGTTTTTTTTTTTTAAAAAAAAATAAAAAAAAATAAAATACCTAATAAGCGCTCCCCGCGTTATGCTTAATCAACGCCGGTTTGTTTGGCTGTTGAAGAAGCGCAAACCGCAAAGTCCGAAGATGGACGTTGACAGTTGAAGTCTGGATACCCCCTGCGTCATCCTTCCCCCACCGCTCTTCACCCCACCACGGTTGAGATGCCCCTGGTAAAAGGGTGGCGCCATTCGCTATCTGATCATCGCACTCCACAATTTTCTTATCAGTGATTCTTCCCGTCCCGCTGTTCACACCTCCCTCACCTTCAATTTTGAGGATGTTTGGTGTCCGGCATCTGTGAAGCATTATAGACGGGAGAATCACAAGATACGGAGGCAATGCAGAAAGGGTATTCAGCAAGAATACAGGATAATATCCATCCCGTGGTGTAGATGCACCATTGCCTCATCTGGCGCCATCTCAGGGGACTCGGTTGGGGCTGCGGTGTGGCGTGTGGGCGCTGGTTTCCCGTCCGCTAGCATTCTTTCTTGCACACACGTGGCGGAAGAAGGTCCTGGGTTCATCGTCGTCTTGATCTCCCGATTGCCCGCACCCGGCGTTATCGCATTGCTGCAGATATATCCTCCTTGTTTCCCCCAGGTGTGTCTGCGCGACCGGAGTCTTGAGCTGTTTTCCCCTTTTTACCCCCTCCGTTGTTGCCCTCTTTACGTCTAGGAAGCGGCCCTGGGATCGGAATACCTATCGGTTGATTCTCTTATCACCTGTCCAACTGCACTCCAACCCTCCGGCCGCTTCTTGGCATTGCTTCATCGGCCTCTGCTATGCGATAATCTTGGGTCGCATCTCTTGGTCGCCCATCTCTCCCTCATATCGTCTTATCCCTACGAGTAGATTTGCCACCCGTCGCTGCTTCTCTTTTTATCTTTATTTTTCACGTTTTTCTGTGTTCAACCCGGGTTGGTTGTCAGAAACCTGCAGGAGCCGTCTCTGCCATCCGGTTCGTCCTCTTCGTCTTATCATCGACATCTCGACCCTGACGGACAGCGTTCAGGCTTCAGGTTGAACGCTTCATATGCCAAAGGCCTAGCCCAAATCAAGCTCACAGTTGTTGCACAGGTAAGCACCTCGAGATTCCAGTCTGTGTCTTGCTTGCCACACGTTGGTCCTCCCCTCCCGTTCACTATCGCCAAGTGACGTCGTTGTGCCTGTCGACACTCCCAATCGTCTAGATCGCCCAACAGCAACACGCCAGCTCCAAGCGCGACCTGGCTGCCGGACGGCTCCCATCAGATATCATCTGGTGTTTGTTCGTCTTTGTTTGCATGGCGTCATTCGGCGAGTCAGGCCAAAGCTTCACACGTTGAGTTTGACCCGTCGTTGGTCGTCCTTGGTCATTCGAAACAGAAACATCGGCTGCGTCGATATGCTGAGACACACCATTTGTCATTTGCCTGGACGAGGAGCCGCCTAGGAGATCGCCTGGGTGGCTGCAGTGTTTCCGCAGCAAGGCTGCCGTCCGTTCTGTCTGCAGTGTCTTGCCTGCAGCGCAGCCACTGGCCAGCGGCATCACATCAACAGGAGACGAGAAAAAAAGGTGTTGATTGTGCCCTTGTCGTGCAGCACGCGCGCGGCCAACACTGTGTTACCTCCCGCCAGCCTGGCACATCATCGCCTCCCCGCAAACACTATATCCTTTCATCTCATCGTTTTTTTTTTTTTTTTTTCGTTCCTGCTTGTTGTTTTGTTGTTGCTTTTGCACCGTTTCCCAGGACCCCCACATTTGCTTGGGCGCTGGTGCTAACCCGGGTCTTTATCGCTGGTCTCAAGATATCGCTGGTCTCAAGATATCGCTGGTCTCAAGATCTCGCCAGCCAGAGAAAACCCATGCTAATTCTCCGCTATCGCGGCACAGCCACTTTTGATCCGATAGCACTCGCAGCAGGACCCTCCACCACGCGATAAGCACTGAACTCTTGGCAGTCACCTCACCTCCCCCGACGTCAACGACAGCTCAGACAACCATGCCAGCATGGCTGCAATAATCGGCGACGTATTTGGAGAATCGCCTTCGAGATTTCATAACATGATTGCAGGCCCGGGCATCCAGCACCAGCACCAGCACGCACACGATATTCACTACCAAGCCCGCCCAGTCAACCGAACTTGCGACCAGGATGCCCAGTCCCACCATCCACGCCCAACGGCGAGCCCCCGAAGGCAAGGCTCTGCGTCCCTAGCCGGCGCGCAATATCAGACAACACCGCACAGAGACTGGCAGGATTCACCAGTCCCGACAGCAGTGGCAGGAGATAAGCCAGCGAAGCAAACACCATCGAACCGCCCACCGATGTCGAGTGGGGCCACACGTCGCCTCCCGTCTCCGCCATCTTCGTCGTCTTCGTCGTCCGAAACGCCCTCTGGTGGCGCAGGGCCACAATATGACGTCTCAACCGAAACGGTTCACGATGTCGCCAGCAGTCCGTCCTCTGCCTCGGCCTCGCTTGCTTCGTCGCTCAGTACGACCGCAACCATAGTGCCTGCATCAAAGGCGATGCCTTCTCCTGCATCGGACCATGGTCCGCGCTGGGATTCATCTGCCGATGTGCAGCTCGTCGATGCGCCCTCAACCCCTCCATCTTTCAACGATGGCTCGAATTCGCCGATACAACCTCAGACCACGATTCACGTCCAGGACCTTGCACATATCCAGACGCTGGCCATGGTCGACCATCTTAACGCCACTGGACCGGGGAACCTGAACGATCCCCCATTACAACAGATGAAATACGAAATCAGCGCGATGCCTATTGGGGATATCATTGAAATGGTTGCTGCCCTTCTTACAAAGATCACCACTACGAACGACCTACAACACGATGCCCTCAACCGGAACGCACACCATCTCAGACAAGCCCAGGCCCAAGCGAGAAGCGAGGAAGCTGGTGGGGATGCCAACGCAAGCCCCTTGAGCAGTAGTGTTTTGGCGTTTCACGGGAAAAATGTGCCCTCGATTAGCATATTAAGCTATCTCGGTCGAATACACAAGTACTGTCCCACCACATACGAGGTCTTTTTGAGTTTGCTGGTCTATTTTGACAGGATGACGGAGCGGGTCAACGACATGGTGGTCAAGAGCGAAGAGGCGCGGCGGGTGCAGCTTGCACAGCAGCAAACACAGGGACAGAGCCCAAAACCAGCAGCGGATCCAGATACAGTCATGCGGGATAGCAATGAGGCGGACGAGGATAGCGACGAAACCGATTCGGACTTGGCGGATACTGACGAGGATGCCGGCACGGGAGCCAAAGGGGATAATAGCAACGCCAACACGCATCCGGCAGCTGGGCAGGCGACATACTTTGTGGTGGACAGTTATAACATCCACCGGCTTATCATTGCGGGAGTGACGTGCGCCAGCAAGTTCTTTTCCGATGTGTTTTATACAAACTCGCGATATGCCAAGGTACGTTTTTTTCAGTGCTTTTGAAGGTTATCTTTGGGCTGAACACTAACTGGGTAATCACAGGTTGGCGGTCTCCCTCTTGCTGAACTAAACCATCTCGAACTCCAATTTTTGCTACTCAACGACTTTCGCCTCGCTGTTCCCGTGGAAGATTTAGAGGCCTATGCTACCATGCTAGTCGAGTTTTATGCGAGGGAAGTTGTCTCGCAAAAGGCAGGTTCGGGGTAGGTAATGCGGTGGTCTGACTTCATCGAACCCGTCGATGAAGGGATACATTGCTACGACACTAGCTTTTTGGCATGTTCATCAAAGGGGGGTAATGGCGCGGGAGAGATCAGGACGTGGTTGTGCATTTGGCTATCCACCTATCATGTTCGAATAGGGTGACAAGTGAGACAGAGCAGCTCATGGATAGCTATTTATGCTCTCAGAAGGGACCAGAACCGAGTGTCGTGATAGACATCTTTCATGGAACCCCATAGCCTTTTTTTTTCATTTCTTGTTTTACCATGAGGACAAACATTTCATATATATTTTTAGATGGAACCGGAGGGGGGAAAAGGGGGCAAAGAAACTACAACAACTACTACAACCTTTTTTTGTTTTTGAAAAACTTGGTTCTGGGATGACTTTAGATGAATTAGGATGGATAAACTCAGCGTTAAACCTTTCTTTTTCTTTCCGGTTCCTGTTTTGGTTCGTTGGTTTATGCTTTGGGTTCAGCCATAGTAGCAGGAGCATTCTCATCTTGTTGATGGTTTTATATTTTGTTTTTTTCATTTTGGTTGTTTCTTTGGGTAGCTTCTGGTATCTAGTCTTTTTTCTTTTTAAGGGTTTGGTCTTCCCTTCTGGCTCTTGATACCCGGATAGAAGATATCGGGCACATTATATTGATGACACAAAGGCATGATAGATCACAACAAATTGAGAGATTTTCTGGACGCACGCCCAAAATTTTCCATATCAAAATACCTATGATGAGAACGGAGTGATGAGGGACTGGTGGTAGTGGTGTGATAGGTAGGTGGTATAGATACGCCTTCCGAAACTCAAAGCAGTGTGTGTGTGTGTGTGTGATGCCCAGATAAGCCGAATTTATCCGTCCACATATCATCCCTGAAACAAGACGGCTGGGGCCATGTGGTAGACCGCTACGATCGGGGGACGGAAGAGACGGAAGCGGGACGGTGATAATAAGTACCTTAGCCAAGGACTTGGCTGCCGGTATTTTGACTTTTGCCTCATATCTTGCTACCTTTGCTACCAAAAGATTGGCCCTATTGCGACAAGAGCACGAAAAGGATCGGCATTGTTAGGATTGGGGAGCAGGAAGGTAATTTATTCTGGACTTTGGGAGGGCTGGGCGCCATGCCTTTTTTTTGTGTTAGGTGTAGGAGAAGTGTGGCCAGATGTCCATGTTTGGCCTTTGAAATGTGATTATGAAGTAGAATTGATTTCAGTACCTGTGATTGCTTTGTTTATTTTTTTCAATTGATTTGTTCGTTGTAAGAAACCGACTTTTGAGGTTTGTTTTACAGCCAGGATGTTCCCGACCACCACCACTCGAAGAAAAGGGGTAGTACCCCTGACATTCCACATCACCACACTCACCCTACTAACCACAACAACATTCGCCTCCTCTTTGAACAACCACAACCCCAAATCACAATGCCCCTCCCTCCCGCCCCCATCCCTAAAATCCAACCAGCTCCTCTCCGGTATCTGCCCCCTCCCCAACCCCAGTTCTCTGCTCGAAACCCTCTACTCCAACTCCTCCTCGTCTAATGACTACACCCCCTGGACCCACCCCCCAAGCTGCGAGCTCACCACGGACCTCAACTCCCAATATTGCGCTTACACCAACTCCCGCCACGGGCACAGGGGGTGGAGCATCGTTACCACGCCGGCGAGGGCGGCGGACGTAGCTTCGTGGTTTTTGGACCTGCCGCTCTCTGAGACTTCCCCTGCTGGTTCTTCCCAGGGGAAAAAAAACGGAAATGGGGAGGGGGGGAGTAAAAAGAAGTGGAAAGTAGTGCAGATAGAAGGGAAGGGCAAGGGCGTGGTGGCTACGGAGGAGATCCAAGAGTGGGAGGAGATCTTGCTTGATTACGCGACGCTGGTGGTGGATGTTGGGTTTACGATCGAGGTGAATGCTCTCAGGGGGTACAGGTTGTTGCATGAGGCGGTGGGGAGGATGGGGGATGGCGGGGTGGGGGTTATGGAGTTGGGGAAGAGTAGTGAGTATGCTCAGGTATGTGGCCTTTTTCTTTAATATTGCCGGGTATTTTAGTAGGGGGTGGATGGTTGCTGACTGGCTTTGGTGATGGCACACTATAGGATGTGGTGGAGAATGTGCTGAGGACGAACGCGTTTAGCACGAGGGTTGGGGAGGGGGATTACATGGCGGTTTATCCGACTGTTTCGGTGAGATCAATCAAATGTTACAACCAAGAGCGACGACGTAAACTTGGGGGGGAAAAGGCTAACTGGGGGAATAGAGGATAAACCATGCTTGTATGCCAAAGTAGGTCTTGTTGAATTCTCGACCTATTATTGATAACACAATGCTAATCAACCTGACAGTGCATACACCCGCTTCGTCCAAGAATCCCTTCAAGTTTCCATCGCCGCCTCCAAGCCCATCCACCCCGGGGAAGAAATTACCATCTCCTGTCCGTCCTTGCCCCCCTAACCTACCACCCCATACCTATCTCACTAACCCATCACCCCAGATCTAACCCTAGGCAAAACCCACTCCGAGCGCACCCACCTCCTCAAACGATGGGGCTTCACCTGCACCTGCCCCCTCTGCACCGCCTCCCCGGAAGCCATCGCCGCCTCCGACGCCCGCCGGAAAGAAATCGAGAAGCTCCGCGACAGCGCCATCCGCGCCTTTCAAGCCAACAAGCCCTACCAGGCCCTCCGACTGACGAGGCAGGTTCTGCCTCTACTGGCAAAGGAGGAGCTGTTTCCGGTGGAGAGCGAGCAGCTGGAGAACCTGAGCAGGATTTACTGGGTGCTGAACGATATGGAGAAGGCGGAGAAGTACGCGAGGCGGAGCTTGGAGGTGCTGGCGAATCAGGGGTATATTAAGGAGGTTGAGTCGTGGATGATCAAGAAGATGTGGAGGAGGTTTGAGGAGGAGGAGGGGCCTAGGGGAGGAAGGTATTGAATGGTTTTTTTTTGTGTGTTGAGGAGTATTGGTTGATTGTTTGGAAGATAGGTAAACGAGAGGGTGAAATTTGCTTGATGGACGCTGGCTTCCGAAAGATTTGATTTTGAAATTTGGGAAATCTGAAATGACTTCATAAATCGATGTTTTGTTTTTCTTTGGGGGCGGGGGGGGGGGGGGGCCGATAGATTGTCTCCAGTGGCCGAATCCCAGCCGCAGCAGGGCCGAATTGCCAATGCTGTGGTTTGGATGATGTTGGACATGATGTAGTGTGGATTCAACGGCGTTCAAGACATTGTTCGTTGTTGCAATCCACACTTCACCATGGTCAACACGGTCCAAACGCCAGAATTGGCAATTCAACTCTGGCGTATGAGAAACTGGACACGGGACTTGACACGTTTGTGAAGAGGAGGTGAAGTCTGTTTTACAATGTGCCGTTCAATTTGTTTATATGTGATTCGGACCTCCCCAGACAGGGGGCGCAACTGATGACGGAGATCGCTTGTCAATATTCGTCATAAATTGGCCTTGATCTAGTCCCAACGCACACAAGTCAGTTATGACCCGTACTAATCCCTTTGATCATCTTAAGCGATTTCAGCGAAGAAGAAATTGCCCAACCTCGACGAGGTCAAAGATGCACCAAGCGGTGATACAGTGATGGCCTTCCGTCGTAAATTGGTAGACATATGCGAGCAAGTCCGAGATGAACAATTCCAGTGCGAGCTCAGCCGAGTTGACTGCCGGAGACGCTGTCTGTTCGGGGCACGGAGCCGGCAAGCTACCCCGGATGGGTAACCATTGGTGGCGATCGGTAGTGGAGCATCGGTTGCAATCACAGTATCGTTCGGGAATACAGGCGGGGTCGCAAGAGAGCCGGTATCTGACCACTCAGCACAGCTGAGGATGAGCTGATGGATGATGGGCCAGGATGAGGGTCACAGAGTGTGGTCGCTTTGCATCGGAGGTCTGTTGGATAATCAACCCGACAGGCGGTGAGATCCTTCGCGGGGACAATCTTGAGATTCGACTGGGACAGCAGGTGCAATGAAACACGGATTATGCAATACATGACCGAAACCAGAAGGTGGTTTGGCGTAGTGGAAAAAGGCGTATCCCAATTATCACACCGAAGCGCGAACTCGAACCATGTTACCTTTTTGGAGGCATGGAACTCCCATGTGGCCTGACGGGGCCATTGGAACACCTCCACTGATGAGCAACGTTAGATGAAGGAGTTCTGTGCATGCGACCACCCACCCACCCCCATATGGGGTACCCCGCCTCTCGTTTATCCCCGTGGGGAACCCTTCCAGCCGTTGTACACCGAGGGTCATCCCGTCAATGGCAGAGTCTTGTGTATGCACGATAAGATCCCGTCTCTTGTTTCATTGAATTGATTGACGTGGAAAACAACACACAAACACTTGGACACACTCGCTCCAAAACCGACCCCACCTTGTCAACAGACGAAGTTGATGCTCTCAGCCTCAAGAATTTCACGATCGGACGCCACCATCTCTTGTCTGACTTGGCCTTTGAGACTACTGCTTGGCTTTGCTCCAAGGGAAATCTTTTGTAAGTCATCGGACCGATATTATCCCTCTCGACTTGTAACAGGACCTCGATGGGTCCACATTGCGTCAGCCAAGAGATGTCCCCATCGGCAGTGCCCGCCAAGACTAACGCCTCAACCAGGGTCTCACGTTCTGTGCCGTGTGGGAGAGATCTCAGATTGGCGTCGATGGCGTTTCTTTCCTCCGACCTGCGTATCCCTCGATGACAGGACATGGCTTCCCTTTGTTTGTTTTGCTTTCGCCCACAGAAAATCCGGGGAGCGGAACCTGTTCCATTCGTGCCATTCCACCGGGTAGGAAAACCAACAACAGATGGACATGAATCATGTCTTTTATTATTAGAACGGAAACACGGCAATGCCTGGCCACATGCAAAATTCCCAACAGTAACCCGCAACAGTGCAACCGCGTTCAAGGTAGCGTTATGGGATCTTCGCTGCGTGATGAGGAGCGGGGGAGCCAAACCCTGCTTGCCTTCTGCACGCTGACCGAGACTTTCTCATCCTTCGGTCTCCTGTAAGCCTGCTTGCAGCGAAACAATGGGACCCTGATGCCGCTGAGGGTAGGGATGGACAGGGTCGACACCACTGCACACAAAAGCTCGAGTTAAGCTCGTGGGATACCCTAGTGTACACCTAGCATTCCGTCTTGGCATGTGGTCGATCACTACCTACACAGTTGCAGCCTGTCGCACCCGCCAGACCAGCCACCGACCAGGTTTATGTAGAACTTTCACACCCCGTTGCCTCTTTGCGGGGAACAGGAAGGATGGTGAGGGGACCAAAGGAGCACGGGTACAACGTCGGTCCAACCCAAGTCAGCCACCTGCGTGTGGTACCGGGGAATACCTTATTAAGACTGCCTTGCCCGGTATCACTCTGTCCCGTTGTGTTTCCATTCCCATTTACTTTCGGAGCACGCAAGAGCTTTTCCAGCCCTATCGCCTTTACATTATTCAGGCATTCTTGGCAGCTCCCCCTCCCCCCCACCACAATCATGCCGGAAAGTCCAATATCGGACCCCGGCACTGCTCGAATTGAGAAATTGTATGGATGGAGTTCCAAATTCATGGCGGTTTTAAACTTTGGACTAACACCCTGCAAGCAGCAGTGAGCCCAAGGGTGCTCCCGGACACCATCTCGAGAAAGGGCACTCGAACACTGAACATGTCGACCTTAATGCCAACCTGGAAGCCAGGTGAGATTCCACTCCCTTAGATACCCCAGTCAAGATCACCCCCCCAGCTTACACATCTCTCAAATACAGAATCAAGAACCCCCTTGAGGGCATCCCACGAGACCAGCTTCTGCAGCGTGTGGAGGCCTTCTGCGAAGAAAAGGGCCTGACTCAGCATGTTGAACTCTTCCGCAAGGGCGCTCTCGTAGCCCAAAACCCAGACGAGTACGACAGGATCATCGGCGCCGAGGCCCTCAATGAGGACGAGAAGCTCGCGCTACGGAACGAGGTCGAGCACAAGTGGCGCCTCCCTGCCAAGCTCTTTTTGACCATTGCGACCTGCTCGATTGGTGCTGCTGTTCAGGGGTGGGATCAGACTGGTACGAATGGAGCGAATATCTTCTTTCCTGATATCTATGGCATTGGTGGCACGTCGACGCGAGACAAGCTCTTGGTTGGGTTGGTGAATGCTGGCCCGTATATTGGGAGTGCTTTTTGTGGGTGTTGGTTGTCTGATCCTATCAAGTGAGTCCCTTTTTCACTCCAACTGAAAAAGAACAAGAGAAACTAATTGATATGATGTTAGCAACCTATGGGGCCGTCGTGGTGTCATCTTCTTCAGCGCGCATTTCTGTCTCTGGCCTGTGATCGGTTCCGCCTTCTGCCACAGCTGGTGGGAGCAGCTCATCTGCCGGCTTTTCATGGGTATCGGTATGGGTGTCAAGGCTTCGACTGTGCCTATCTACGCAGCTGAAAACTCACCTGCTTCCATCCGAGGCGCTTTGGTTATGTCTTGGCGTAAGTTCCCTTGAAGGCTGGATTGTAAGAAGAAAACATTCTAACATCTCATGACAGAAATGTGGACGGCATTCGGAATCATGCTAGGCACCGCGTTCAACCTAGCAGTTTGGAACGCCGGAGCGATCAACTGGCGTCTGATGCTCGGTGCCCCCTTTATCCCTGCAGTCCCCCTTTTGGTGCTCATCTACTTCTGCCCAGAGTCACCGCGCTGGTACATGAAAAAGAACCGCTACGGCAAAGCCTGGGACGCCATGATCCGGCTGCGAAACCACCCTATCCAAGTAGCCCGCGACATCTTTTACATCCACTCCCAACTCGAACTGGAGGAGCAGCTCCTCCGCAACACGTGGTACCTCCAGCGCATGGCCGAGCTCTTCACCATCCCCCGCGTGCGCCGCGCCACCCTGGCGGCCTTCACCGTCATGATCGCCCAGCAAATGTGCGGCATCAACATTATCGCCTTTTACTCCACCACCATCTTCAAAGAAGCCGGGCAAGACGACTTCCAGGCTCTGCTCGCGTCGTTTGGCTTTGGGCTAGTCAACTGGCTGTTTGCCTTCCCCGCCTTTTGGACGATCGACACGTTTGGCAGACGATCGCTGCTGCTGTTCACCTTCCCGCAGATGACCTGGACGTTGCTCGCGGCGGGGCTGTGCACCCTTTTGGAGCAGGGCACCGCCCGCACCGCGCTCGTGGCGCTGTTCGTGTACCTCTTTGCTGCGTTTTACTCCCCGGGCGAGGGCCCGGTGCCGTTTACCTACAGCGCTGAGGTTTTCCCGCTCAGTCACAGAGAAATCGGGATGGGCTTCTCGGTCGCGACGTGTTTGTTCTGGGCGGCGGTGTTGGGTATGACGTTCCCGTTCTTGCTGGAGAGCGCGGGCACGGTGGGGGCGTTTGGGTGTTATGCTGGGTTTAACGCTGTGGCGATGATCATGATCTTCTTTTGGGTGCCGGAGACGAAGCAGAAGACGCTGGAGGAGCTGGATTACGTGTTTGCGGTGCCGACGAGGAAGTTTGCGAGTTATCAGCTGAGGCATGCGCTGCCGTGGTGGTTCAAGAGGTGGGTTTTGTGGAGGAGGGATGCGAAGCTGAAGCCGCTTTATACGATGGACCGTGATCATCAGGGGGAGAGGGCGAGGCAACAGGGGAGCGGGAGTAATACTCTTTCAGAGACGGAGGGGGATGTTGGTAAGACTGCTGGGGCGGGGGAGACTTTTAGGGCGGTTTAAACGTGATTTTGGATGGGGTTAAGTTGGAGATATTTTTGGATGGTGGGAAGTTTTGTCGGTTTGATTTGAGATACCTGTGCAATTTGTTAAAGAGGAGGGATTGTTGTGGAGATCGTATACACCTAATCTAATGGTGTGGTGTTGAATGGTATGCCACCTGCTCATCTTGATCTGTGATCCTTTCCGCAGGCTACCAACGTATGAATTCTAGACCGAGTTCGTCACGGTAAAACACCAGCGGCTTGGATGTTTAGCATGAGCGATAGCTGTGACGTATTAATTGGGCACTTTTGCGTTGTCCCTATCACCAGCTTCGACGGGCTGGCAAAGACGCTCGCATGTTTCTGACCGAGGTCGTGTGCCACGTGTGTGCCTAACGGCTCAGTTACGGCAGCATTAGAGGTGGCTGAGACTGAGGCTTGGGATCGCTGGCAACTCATGGTGCCCAAGGCAAGCCTCATTGTGCCCAACGCCTATGTCTAGCTACCCCGTGAACCTTAACCCAGAAAGTAATAAACTGTGTTACCTATTCGCTTGTTTTCTTGCTGTATTACACCCTGACCTATCGTCGACTATATGACCCCTGATAGCGTCCTTATTTCTGCTGCTCTGAATGTCTCCGTGGCGACTGCTCTTTTTTCTCAACCCCGCAACTCAGAAATGACGACCCTTCGCCCCAAAACACCAGAAGATAACCCTTCATGCAATAAAGAGAGGAAATCAGACGGCAGTCCCTTACCAGAGGGTACGAAAAAGCCATGTGCAGGTGACAGTCCTTCACTCGAAAACACGACAAAATCAGATGATAGGCTCGCACCCGAAAATATGCAACGCACCTTTCTTGGTATCGACTGGATACCATGTGGAAGTTGCCGTTCTGACGAAGCGGCATTTGGTTCTGGTGGAATAATTATTGCAGATTTACAAGGAACCTGTCGCTGGTGTCGGATCATTCGCAGTGGCCTAGAGCTGCATGGTGTTTTTGACAGGCCAGTTCTGGAATACCAATATCTCCCCATGCATGTCAAGAGTTTTGGCATTGGCAACTTTGAACGACTTGAAATTACCTGGCGTTCGTCTTACAGCTACTGGGAAAAACAACATTATTATTTTTTCCGTGACAGGTACCTATGTTTCAAGTCACCTCCCTCCTCCAAGCTTCTCCAAGAGATGACGCTATCTGTATCTCATATAGCTATCTCTGACATGTCTCCAACAGATCCAAGCCTTCGACTGTGTCTTCCGCTAATTATACCCCCAATACGGTGGCACTCAATGCCATGTCCGCAGAAGCTCTGGAGCTAGCTTCCAAATGGCTTCGTAAATGCATGGATGAGCACCCAGAATGTCCATCAGCAAACCCGAAATATTTTCCGAAACGAGTGGTGGATGTTGGACAGGATATACCACGTCTCATCGAAGAGCCTCATGTTGCAGTTGGGCCATATGTTGCTCTCAGCTACTGTTGGGGGCCCGATCCGCACACGCAGCTCAAAACGAAATCAGACAACTTGGAGGCTCATAAACAAAGGATCCCGCTGTCTACCATGCCACTCACGCTTAAACACGCCATCCACGTCACCCGTCAACTCGGCTTTCAATATCTCTGGATTGACGCCCTTTGCAT
The DNA here is from genome assembly GCA_030549205.1 of Apiosordaria backusii. Lineage (NCBI taxonomy): Eukaryota > Fungi > Ascomycota > Sordariomycetes > Sordariales > Lasiosphaeriaceae > Apiosordaria > Apiosordaria backusii. The sequence goes on from JAUKTV010000014.1 coordinate 941,967, forward strand.
TATCCAGGATTCTACGCTTGACTGGGAGGAACAAGCCGCTCGGATGCAGGACATATATGAGGGTGCTGCTATTACTATAGCGGCAGATGCGGGAAGCAATAGCGCAGCGGGTTTATCATGCAGTGAAAACAGGTCGCTTCTTCATGGTAAACGCATCACTGGTGAGGAGCTCAGGGTGGCTGTCAGACCATATACAGGTCCTAGCCGGAAATACAGAGAGACACCAACGCACCATCCACCACGTAGTCTCAAAGCCGAGGATCATGCAACTCTCAGAAACGGAAACTCAATATTGCAAGCACGGGCATGGGCTTTCCAGGAACAGATGCTGTCAAAGCGAGTCTTGCATTTCGGGGAGTTTGAGATGGGATGGGAGTGTGCTATTTGCACAAGGTGTGAATGCGGTGCTGACAATTGGACGAATTCTGGCAGCAACAAAAAATATGGCACATATCAGTTTGGTGGTACGAGCCCTATTGGAAAGTCTGGCACCCAACTAAAACAGCTCGTCCAAGGCTGCACCAGGAAACGCTCAACGTACAAGTCGTCTGACACGCTTTCATGGAACTGGATACGAGCCATCCAAAACTATTCGAAGCGGGCCTTAACTGTACCCTCGGACAGGCTCCCAGCGCTCTCTGGACTTGCATCTAGGGCAGCTCACGCACACTCCGCAACCTATTTAGCAGGGTTGTGGACGGAAGACTTGGCTTTGGGTCTTTTATGGCGCAGGAGTGATGGGGGTGTAGGTACCCGACCAGCGGAATACATCGCGCCGAGTTGGTCTTGGGCTTCCATCCAAGGGGCTGGAGTCGACTGGGGGCTGGGCCTGTCAGCAAGAAGCTGGGTCACATTCGATTTGCAGGATGTCTCTTGCACGCCTCGAACAGCGGAGAACCCGTTCGGCGCAGTGACAGACGGGTAGGTGACGAGTTCCCTTATCGGCCCCTCTGTCTCAGGTTGTGCTCGGTTTACCTCTGCACAAGCGAGTTCAAGCCCAATTGTTAACGACTTTGTCATAGGTGGATTAAAGCTCGGTGCTTGACGTTACCGTTCTCGGTCACTTCAGATCACCAAATGGGTGACTTCTCGCATGTGAAGGGCCGGGTCAGCGCAACTTCCGATGTGAGTAGTTTGCAAGAGTTTGAGTGTGACCAAAGCTATATGATGGTTGAAGTGTATAACAACGGCCAGAGGCTTCGGGCTGCAGGCCTTCTTTTAAAACCATCAAGACGGGTGCCTGGAGCATGGGAACGGGTGGGATACTATCAACGCAGGAATGATCATGGGGAACGGGAATATCCTAAGTGGAGCCTGAGAAGCATTACACTGGTCTAAAACCGATCATCAGCTGAGGCTTCGAGATGATGTATATCGGTACCGTCTTAGGCGACATGTATAACACAGATTTCATAATCCCATCGAAGGTACCTAACCTTCGGACCGTCATAATTTCAAAATTGCACAAATCTTAGCGAAGATAAGGATGTTGGTTCGCGAGAGGGGCAGTTCAAGGTCGTGGTCAGGATTACCAAATACGGGCAAGTTATTTCTTTTCACTTCGGTCTAGATTTAGCTCTCTGCACGCCCAAATCAAATGATGGATTCCGATCGATGGTCGTTTGTAAGAGAATTGTCGACGTGGGCGTATCAGGGCCCGGGACTTGGAGTCATCCTGATCAAGGTGGGGTAGGTAGGCACTATCTTTCGTAGGGGCCGAAGACGGGACATGTCAGATGATATCAGAGCTCTTAAAATGGATTGACTCACAAACAGTATCTGAAACATCCCTCTATGCATATGGAAACCGTGGTTGCTTTCATAGATTATTGGATAAGCTGATCGAGAATGTCTTTCTCAATTGGAGTGTTTGTGGTGGTGTTGCTCATCGCGACAACAGTTGCCGGGTGGCGACTCTCGGGCCGGTCCCCACCTCATCATCGGCCCGCATCATCGCATCCTCATCCGAGTCTTGACGACGAGAAGAGACAGAGAACCATCACCGAAAAGCCAACCAACGCACCTATTCACAATGAAACCAAAATCGAACCCCTCCCGAACTTCTCATGGCAGGACACACCACCCCTCCAGCTCCGACCCTTCAAGCCAACATACCACATCACCATGGCCATCCAGGCCTCCTCCCCATCCGAACTGATCATCATGGACAAGAACTACCTCGACCGAGTCACCGCCCGGAAATCCACCCTTGCCTCCCACCCTGACATCGTCAAGGGGTACATCCCCTCCGGCATCGCCCCCCTCAGAGAACTCTACGCTTACCTTATGGGAACCTACCTCCCTACCCGCTACCCAACCATGTTCTCCCTCTCAGCCGATGGAACAACCCTCCACAACAAAATCACCTCCCTCTCCTCTCCAGTTTCCCCCACCAACCTCCCCCAGACGAACTCCTCTCCACACTCGCAACAACAATAGAAGACGACATCTTCCTCCTCCTCCCGGACCCCCTCACCAACCTCCACCGCTGCGTAGCCTTCCTCTGCTGCCACCCCTCCGGCTTTGATCCATCCAGCAAACTCGGCAAAATCCTAGCTGACATCCACGGCCCCGTCCCTTCCTACAACAAAATCGGTGCCAGTATGGAAAAGTTCTTCTCCAAGCTTGAAGTAGGGAAGCCAGTCAAACGGATGAACTGGGGGATTCAAACTCATAAGGAACTGTACACGCCAAGTGGGAATCACATCCATGAGGATGAGGTTGGCAGCTTGACGGAGGAGGACAGAGAGAATGTTGATGTCAGTCAGACGAGGTTGAGGGTTGAACTACAGACTCTGACCAGACTGCCGGAGACGAGGGGGGTGGTGTTTAGTTTTAAGACTTTTTTGTATGGGCTTGATGAGATTAAGAAGGAGGGGAAGGGAGAGGACCTGGCGGAGGCAGCCGAAGGGCTGAAGGGGGGGAATGCGAGGGGGATGTGGGTTTATAAGGGGGGTGTGAGGTGGGGGGAGAGGGTTTGTGAATATTTGAGGTCGTGAAGCGGTGGGATATAGGGGGGATGAAGATATCAGTGTGGGTCTATGTGCTGGAAGTTTTTAAATGGCATTTGAAGATCGTTCATTGGTACCTGACATGGTATCAAGTAAATATTATGCCTCCTGAAAGTTTAACCCCTTAGTCTGTCCAGAATCGTAGAAAATTACCGCATAATAATGAATATTAAGCCACAATCTGCAAGCATTTTTCACCCCAAAAGCCGTCCTCATCGCCTCCGGCGCATCCTTTGGGTCCATGATCATACCAACACACTGCGGCACTGTCGCGTCCCAAAACATCTCATCACTCAACAGCTCATCCAGCTCCGCCGCCGTTGTGACCTTGCACCCCCTGACTTTTGGTTCCACATCCGGCGCAGAAGCCTTGAACAGAGCAGTATAATCCCACATGGGTACATCATTATACTTTGCATTCCATCCACGAAAGTATCGCTCAATTGTGTACCTTTTTCCCTCACGTCAGCAACGGCACCTCCAGGGGCAGAACAAGGTTGGCGAAGACATACCCACAATTATTCAACACAAAAACCACCGGAACAATCCCATACCTCGTCAACATCGAGAAAGCCTGAACCGTAAGCTGCAGACTGCCCTCGCCTGTGACGAGAACCAAGCGCTTGGATTTCCCTGCCTCCTCCGCAGCAATAGCAGCGCCGGCAGCTGCCCCGGCTGCGTAGCCTCTGCTCCCGTAGACGGACTGCGTCCAGCCGTTACAACCCGAAGGAAGCCGGGTGGCTGTGACCCCGACTTGGGCGGTGCCTATTTCTGTGATGACTAGATCGCCTGGGCGGAGATAGGAGGAGAGGCGGGGCCAAAGCCAGTCGTGCTCTATCTTGTTGCTTGCGGGAAGTGTGAGACTGCGATTGACCTCTAGGAAAGGTTCGATGGGCAGCTGGGCAAGAGGAGGGTGTGAAGAGAAGGCTGAGGTAAGCTTGGGGAGTACATGGTTGATTCTAGCATCGTGTTTGGTTTCGCCGATCTTGACAGAGAAACGCTGAAGATCGATGATGGTGCAGTGGTCGAGCTTTTCGGTGAAAATGCCCCTGAGAAACACTGTCAGCACTGACTCTATCTTCACAAGGCTACACAGCAACGTACGTGTTTTAGTCAGATGGGTAGTTCCCAAGCCACAGGATGCAATCTGCCTCTTGCACAACCCCGATAGCACTCCTCGGTCACGACCCTTTGCCAACATAGCAGCCTTGGTAATAAGGGCTCGTCTCATCAGCAATACCCTTCCCCAACCCAGTCACAAGGAACGGGATCTTGAGCGCTTGAATAAGAGGATCAGCATGATCTGCCCAACTGACCCTCGCAGCTCCGCCATCAACAATCAAGATTGGGGCTTTCGCTGATTCAAGCTGGCTGATTATCTCAGCCAAGGCCAGCGCCTCTGATTCCCGGGCGCTAGAGGGAAGGAAGCGAGTAATTTCAGCATCGAGATATTCACGCGACATCTTGGCGTAAGCGATATCTTCAGAGATGCCGATATATCCAGGTTTCGAGTGGAACATCATTGCAGTCAGGACACGATCGATCTCGGCGGCAACGGTAGTAGGATCGTCGAGGACGGTAGTTGCGCAACACAATTCGGAAGAAATCCTCTGGTAATGGCTATTAACGATGGTTGTCAGCTAGGTAATCAGGTCTTATCAGACCACCATGGATTGGTGAGGACATACTCAAACTTCCCATCTCCCAACCTGTGATGAAGAATTTTGCCACTCTTCTGTGCTGGCGTCGTTGGATAGCCAACAATATGAAGCACGGGGACAAACTCGGAGTAGGAACCTCCCAGCCCACACAGGGCACTCAACTCTCCTGGGCCAAATGTTGTCACTAGGGCCCCAACGCCATTGAGACGCGCATAGCCATCTACAGCGTAGGCACCCACAAGCTCGTTGGGTGCGCCAACCCAGGAGAGACCAAGAGGCTCGATGAGATCGAGGAGGGCGAGCTCAAAGTCTACAAGGCGCCAGTCAGTCGATATTCATGCATTTGGTACCTACCCGATATTGACACATACCGCCGGGAACCCCAAACACAGTCTCGATACCCAGATGCTTGAGCCGGAGGAAGAGGTATTCGCCAAGGAGGATCTCGGGCATTTTCGCGGGATTATTGGGTGTAATTATGATTGGAATGCGAAGAGAGAAGTTTGTTTCTGAATGTTCAACTGATCTGAGTACACCTGGAATATTTGTTCACATTGAATAGTAAACATGAGAGAATGGTCATCCTGGACGACATGGCAGCGACATCAAATAGGCAGTACCCTCATAGGACCAGTGATCATCATTCAGCGACGACGTCATCGTCGTGATGAAGCAGTAACGTTTTGATGTCAGACGACACTGAGGTCGAGGTTTACGGAGTCGGCATGGAGGATGCCGGCGCCGGCGACTTCCTCGGTTGAGACTTGTCGGTGTGCCCGGCAGGCGTTCGAGTAGATTGTCATATAAGCAGCAGGTTACACGACCGGTGCATGTTCGGTGCAAAGTCGGAGTTTCTGCCGATGTATCACCTGTGTCTGCGTGGGCGCTGACTGAGACGCAAGGTTCAGTGATGAGCCAATTGCCAGCAAAGCTTGACGGAAGGCAAGACAACCTGAAGTCACTCCCTTTAATTGAAGTGAAATAAAACAAGGGACAAAGCAGGGAAAAAACTTGAAAAAGCTCACCGGTGAGAAAGGGACGATTGGTCACAGCACAGAGGGTTCAAAGAATGCTCTCAATGTTATTTCATAGGTATTAGGTATTACTACTGTTTTCAAACACCCTCGCTGAGCACCTCCCACTGGTCCGATACACTCTCAGATGTCGGCGTGAGTATAGAATAGCTGACGCTGTCGCTGCTCCTGCTTCCATTCTCGACCGCCACCATCACGAGAGCCCAACTATCCCCAAGATCCTCGGCCCCGACCCACTCCTCACTCGTCGCTGGAGAGGTGTCTCTGATCCTACCCTCCCCCTTCCTTCCCCTCTCACGGCCTCGCTTCCGCGGCTTCACCTGAATCTGATACTCCCACTGTCCTTCCCCCTTTACAATATCCTCAAACCCAAATCCAACCCTTTGCACCGCCTCGCAATCCCCAATCTCCCCCTCAACAGTCGGAGTCTGATTAGCCTCAAACTCCTCCATCATCCGCATCCACCAGTTCCCAAACACTCGCCTCCCATCCCTCTCATCCTCAAACGGCAACCTCCAGCTCTTATCCCCAGCAATGCGGCGCCTCTCTCGCAGATTCTCCTCCAGCATGGCCTTCCTCGCAGTCTCAGACAAATCCCTATTCTTGTCGTCGCAGTAATCACAGCAGTAGAATCCACTGACTCGGTGTTTGACCAGTTCCCGCAAAACAGGAATGTGATGCGGCTTCATCAACCAGCTCTGTCTCTTACCCAGCAGCTTCCCAGTGATATAAGGCGCGTTTGCCTTTTTGAGCCGCTGCGCGTCGATTTTGAGCTTGGGAAAGTTCCAGGAGCGGTCGAGGAAGACGTCCTGATAGTCGACAATGTGGCCTTCGACGCGGTAGAGATCTGATCGGCTGCGGCCGGGGAGGTTGGCGCGGATGGTGTGGCGCCCGTGGATCTTTTTGGGGTTGGGCTGGGCTGGTTTGGTTTGGTCGAAGGGGATGCTGGAAGGCTTTTTTGAGTTGGGGATGTGAGAGGAGAGTCTGGGGAGGTAGCGGGTCAGGGTGAGGGAGGTGAGGTGGTCGATGTCTTCCATTTTGCTGTCAGGGCAGTTGGCGTACTGACTAATGAGTGTGGGTGGATGAATCGACGTTGGGTTGAATGGAGACACCTGAGGTGGCAAAACGATGTTGATTTATACACTGCGACCAAGACACTGAAAAGTGAGGACATCACCATGTCTGGCACCCTCTTTTCGCAGAGCAAGCTCGAATTGGGATGGTGTGGTCTTGGTATAACACGCCATTGGCTAAATTCTTTCCAGCCTCTGGCAGTGGCCGTGATCGCTCAAACAGTCCTCAATTTCCCTGGCTTTACATCATGGGTGCGCGCAGCAGACGAATAAACAGGGACTGGACTGCTAAATGCAGGTGTTTAGATTGTATTCCCCGCAGTTAAACTATTGTCTCAAGGCCTATCGACTATTTTTGAAGCCTTGTCGACTACCTAGGTATCTTTCCAAGGCATGTTTAACATTTGAAAAGGCTCGTCTGACATTTTAAGCGACATAGTTACCACTTCAAAGGCGGACGTTACCTATGTACAACGCGTTGGGCACCCCTGTTGAGCTATCAATGAATACAATCATGTCCCTCCCCGTCATCAACTTTGATGCGGAGCAATTTCTCTGCGTTTTTGTACGCAATCGCCTCCAGCTGCTCCTGGTTGACCAAGCCGCTTGCTTCGAGCTCCTTGAACCATGCCAAACCGACCTCCGTGCTCGTGAAGGGATAGTCAATACTGTAGAGGATGTGATCAATAGGAGTGTTGGCCAAAATACACCTCAAGGGGTCCAAGCTCCAAACACCACTCGTCGTGATCCAGATATTTTCCCGATATACTGACGTGAAGTTTCTCTGGGGTGTACTCCATCTGCGGCTAAGTCTCTCGACTCGCTGCAGCATAAACGGTATCATCTCGCCCATGTGCCCAGCGATAATCTTCAACTTTGGCCTGCGATCAAACAACCCAGAGGCGAAGAGCCTCAAGACATGAAGACCGGTATCTGCATGCCATCCCCAACCACTGCTTCCCAGCGAGTTGGAAGCAATCTTGTCGAAGTTGCCTTCATATCGGGGAGCCATATCGTCACTCGGCCAGGTTGGATGTAGATACACCGGCACATCAAACTCTTCTGCAACTGCCCAAAAGGCATCGTACTCTTCCCCATCAAAATAGCCCCCCTTCCCGTCGTGGTTGTCAACCAGCGCACCCACGAACCCCAAGTCGGTAACCGCCCTTCGAAACTCTGCTGCCGCTTCTGCCGGTTCCGACATAGGAGCAGTAGCAAAGCCCGCCAATCTCCCTTTTGCTTCCTTGATAGCTTGATAGACCTGATCGTTCGCTGCCCTGCTGTAGTTCACAGGGTAAGACCCTAACCCTGCTGCATGACTGACAACCTGCAGGGTTACGTTTCCCTTGTCCATGTCGGCAAATCGAAGGGACGATAAGTCTTCCAGCTTGTCCATGACACCGGGAACGAACTGCACTTGCTCTTTGAACAAGCCTTTCATAGCGTCTGGGGTGTCGGAGGACAAGTAGTGCTCCTCGAGGGTTATGAGTGGAGGCATCTTGGCCAAAATGGGATGGATGAAGAACGGAATAAGCTGTAAAAACTTCATGACTTTTGGAAGTACTGAGAAGAACTCACTGGACTGCTAACCAACACCTAGCCCAAAAGCTTATCCTTCCCCCTTTTTATACTCAAACAAAAATCCATGTCGTCACCACCATGAACGACCGCAACTTCGCCATCCTCTCATCCGGTCTCAGAGAGAACACTTTGGTGTGTGGTCTCGGACCAAATCAAGGGTTAGGGTAACACATGTTCCACCCGAAGGCGCACGCACGTGATACGTGATCCTGACTCCCACCCAATCCCTGTCTCCGCCCCACCACCCTTCCAAACGCCCGGACCACCACCCAAACCCTGTTGAACCTCGAACTTTACGATAATCGTCGTCGACGATCGGAAACGACGACCTCTTTGCATCGGCACAACACCCGAACGAACCACACAAGCCATGGCGAGCCTCTCTGTCCTCGCGCGCTCGATGCGCACCCTCTCCCTGTCCTCCTCGACAACCGCCGCCCTCCGAACCGTCGCCCGCCCCAAGACTTCCCCCTCTGTCGCCACTAGATTCCAGACCCGGGCGTTGTCATCGCAGTCGCATGGGCTGTTTTGCTCTTGCTGCCGACCGAGGTTGTCGAAGATTGTCGGGCAGACTACACAGACGGCGCCAACAACAAATGGAGCTGCTGTCAAGGCGGTGGGAGTGGCGGTTCAGCAGACGAGGGGGATGAAGGTTCACAGTTCCGTCAAGAAGAGGTGCGAGCATTGCAAGGTTTGTCTACTGCTGAGAGAGAGTGATGGGAGGGGAAACTATGGCTGACAGAGGAAATAGGTCGTGAGGAGGAAGGCGGGGAAGAGGCATCGGGGGTACATCTACATTATTTGCCCGGCGAACCCGAGGCATAAGCAGAGACAAGGTTAGAGGGCTGTTGTGATGGGATTAGAATGGCAAGTGGAGGCTGTACGATATACCCGAGTTTGGGAGAGTCCTGCACAAATGGAAATGGAAACGGGTTGGCGCTGTACAAAACCTACATCTCACAGAGGGAATCAATGGGCAGACATGGCACGAAGAATAGACCGGGTTACAGGGTCAAGGTAAACTTGTCTCTTTGCTTTACAGACCATCAATATACCTCTCCATGCTCTCCCATTCTGTCTTGCCTGTTGATAACAGGTAGCGAATGTGGTCCTTTGTAATGCGAGGTTAGCGCCGGGGTCGGTAAGCCTTGGGCAGTATGGGATGGGGATCTAAAAAGAGAGGAAAACAAACAAGGTCTGTAACGCCACGGTTCCTCTCAAACTCTTGCCGTGCAAAACGCCGTGTATCGGCTCGAGTGGATGGGTCCGCAATTCGGCGGGTGGCTCGGAGGATGTGTCTGTATAGTGACAAAACCCGGGCCCGTTGGACAAACTATTCACCCCCAAGATATCAGATTCGGAACCAACCATTTCAATTCTACAATGACTTCTACATACATGCTCCAAGCTCAACGTCGGCCCAAGCTTCGACCGCGGCGAGCCACCCGTCGCATATGTGCGGAAAACGGACCCCGCTGGGGCAAAAAAAGAGCGCATCAGCGGCGGGATTTTCAAGGAAATTCGAGATCAAGGAGACATTGAGCTCCAAACGGCCATCGGGTTGCTCAATGGGCCGTAGAAAGAGGTGATATCGAGATGTCGGGCGGTAAAATTTCGGCTGGCAAAAAACGTCATGCTCGCAGCGCCTTCAGTGAGCCCCACGCTGAGGCTCTGAGCTGCCGCGGTGCCAAGACAAATCCCGCAGCGCTCTGGAGAGCTCAGTTATGAGACGCGCCGCGACACGTCTTTTTCATGCACCTTGATGGAAATCTCATTTTTGCGATATATCGAGAGTATCGCCAGCTCACTTCTCACTTCGAACGCACATCTTATCCTCTTCCTCTTTACATTGACCCTTGAAAGTCTTACAATGAAGTCCAAACGCCTGAGAGCACCAACCAGTCCTATCGAGGCTGCCAATCGCAAGACAGACGAACAGTTCATTGCTGACTATTTACAGCCTGGGTAAGCCAGCCCTTTCATTTCTTTCACACAATAATTACCCTATAATATCTTTTCAAAGTTGTTTGATCAACTCAGTTCAACATGCAACTCTTGAATCACCGTCGGGATTTTCCCGCTTTGCACACCCACTGACATGGGAATCTCAGCACCGCCAAGGAATCCTCCTGGATGACAGCCTGGACGCACCCAAAGACGGGAGCCAAGTACAACATCAGCTTAGTCCAACCTGCGAATCTCAAAGAAGAGGACCTCGATGCTTGTTTCCAGCTCCTCGTGGAAACAAGCAAAAAAGACTATGAGACATCGGCGGGGAGATGGCACCCAGAGAGGAAACTCAAAGAGATGAGGTCCCCGAGTTGAGATATGTTCTCGTCAAGGAGGAGAAAACGGGGGAGATTCATGGGTTTACATCTCTGATGCCGACTTATGAAGAAGGACAACCCGTGGTTTATTGTTATGAGATTCATCTCAAGCCAATCCTTCAAGGGTATGTACACATTCTTTTCGGAGCTTGATGCCAAGACTGTCGAACTGACCCTGGCATACCAGGACTGGATTGGGAGCTTTGCTGATGAGCTTTCACACCACTGTTGTTGTGAATCTACCACCGATTACGAAGGTTATGCTCACCTGTTTCTTGTCTAACCCGCGCGGCCTGGTGTTTTACAAGAAACTCGGGTTTGAGAGGGATGACATCTCCCCTGTCCCGCGGATATTACGGGGGAAGATGATCAATCCGGACTACGTGATTATGAGCAAGAGGATACGTCCGGACCCAACTACGGAATAGCGCCCTTGCCGAAAGCTTCCATGAACGTTTAAATAAAACCCAGGCAACGAACAATGTCCGCCAGATCTAAGCTGTTTGTCGTCCACTGTCAGCCTTACCCCTGCATGTCAACGGGCAAGCCCCGGTCTTGGCTAAACTCCGAATCCTGTCACTTGTCAGCTTCCGCCTCGAATCACCACCCAAGAGAAAGAGTTTGCCTAACAAGATCGGATGCCGATGGCATGGGGGAGCTGCCGGGGAGGCTTGCTTGCTGGGGCCACATCAGATGCCAAGGAAGGAAAGGATGAGATCTAATACCGTCTGAGGTCATCTTGTTTGAGGCGCATCACTCACCTTGTCGTGGGTGCTTTACACGTATATATGCTTTAATGTCTTCCGCCCTGAAGACACGAAGAATTTCTCTCTGTCTCCTCGTCTCACCTCTGCCCGTGGAGCCTACACCGTACATCGAATCGACCCGTCACAACCACCATCACCATGTCCGATACCCAAGAACTGAAGCAGCCCCAAGAGGGTGTCAAGGCTGTCCCAACCGACAGCAGCGAACAATGGGAGAACAAACTCATCCAATGCACCCCCTGCGGCCCCTTCTGGAAGGCCATCGCCTGTCCATGCATGAGTATGTCTCTTCTCCTCCTCCCCCAGCATCATCACTAACACACCCTCCCAGTCTACGGCGACACAGCCCAGCGCCTCCGCGACCCCAACCTCCCCGCGGAAAAGAACAACACCGATTGCACAGAATTCGCCATGAACCACGTCTTATTCTCCCTTTGCTTCATGTATGCCCACCCTCTCCACCACCCCCTCCCCGGTGCTGTATACTAATGTGAGTGTTTGCAATTGCCAGTGACATAATGAAACACCGTGCCGACATCCGCAAGCGGTACAACATCCCCGGCACGGAAACAAAAGACTGTTTAGTTTCTTGCTTCTGCTGCTCCTGCGCGTTATTGCAGCAGGATAACGAGCTGAGGATGAGGCAGGAGAAGGAGGGGATTAGGGTTGGGTATAGATCGGAGCCGGGGATGGTGATGCCTGGTGGGGGGCAGGTTCAATCGCAGCAACAACAACAGTAACAGCAGAGTGGGGGTGGTGCGCCTCCTCACCTGTAAGGAGACTTGGTGGTCTGCCTCAGGAGAGGGACTTGTATTGGGTGATGTTTCTTTTGGGGTACCACCATCTTGTTATTTCTTCCAAGTTAATTGGTGATAATTGGGTTTTTTTGGTGGCTGTTGCTTTGGGAGTTAGATAGGGGAGGATACCACTGTACGCGCACGGAAAGTGAAGGATAATAAAAGGATAAGCCGTTTTTGGAAGTGCGTCGCCGTCATTGAGTCCTGGCCATTTTTGACAGGTAACCTCTGCATGAGCAAACATATATATCGCTCTGGGACTGGCGGCTGGTAAAATTATGGTGGGTGTGGTCATTTGCTAGAAGTCGCTTCGTAAGGCGCGAGTAAGAATGGTAACTCTCAGTACCACAACAGGACAATCGTTGCGCTTGATATTGTGATATTGTGAGCGTGAGCGGAAAAAAGGGGAATGTTGGAAAGAAAAGTGGGGTCCATGATGGGACATCATGGTAAAAAGGGATCTCCTCCGGGAAGGCTCGAACTTCCAACCTCCTGATTAACAGTCAGACGCGCTAGCCAATTGCGCCACAGAGGATTTCTGGTTGAATAGATTGAGTATTTGGGAGTCTATGTAGGTGAGAAAAATTTGGTAGCGTTTATTCTTTTGTCTTTTTCTCCCCCTGCTCCAATGAGGTACTCCCTCACATTCTGCTCGGACACGCTGGATAAAAGTCCCGGTAGTGATACCTGATAATAGTAAAAAACTCTTCATTCTCGCTAATCCAAAACGGCAGCGCCCAATATGCTCAATATGATTGATGATGTGTGTATGTCACTCTGTATCTCACCAGCTTCACTTTTAGTTTCTTGTTGTCACCTTTGGCTCGCCGTTTTCGCCACCCCAATCAGTCCATCCTGAGCTGCATTCAACGATTGGCGCTCCCCAAGGCCCCCCTCTCTGTGATGACTACCAAAGCGGGAGCCTCCTGTTTTTGGCTTTGACATCAGGGGCCAAGTGTGATATCCCAGAAAGTTTCGGCACTTCAAATATATAGGCTCCCGCTATGTAGGTAGGTAGATCGAGGCTCCGTACCTTCTCTTCCGGGTGCCTCGTTGCCACTCGACCCACCAGCTGCAGAACCAGAGTTCCGTGACGATGATCCCACCAAAGTTTGAGAAGATAACCCATACACCATTGCACGCTCCCTCTCCAGCCGTTCTGTTCGGATCCTCCGGATATCCAGGCTTCTTCTGACCACACGGTAGACAAAAAGCAAAATGTAACATCCCGTAAGCGCGGTGACAGTTTCCGTAAAGTAAAAGTACATCTGGACTAGGGAGCCCACCATCAAGATGAAGGCCACTATGGCCACGGCATTAATGTAGCCTCGGGCTTCTCTCCGGGCAAAGGCGATCAGGTCGATTGGTTGGGCGTCGTGGTCTTTGATATTCAGAAGGGGCTTTTGTTTTGACTTTCGCTGCTTGGTCTGAGGAAGAATGTCTTGATTAGTCCTGGCTTTTCTGTTTCAAGAGAACACACATGCAGCAAACCTTCTTATTCGCCCAGGGTACGATAGCTCTCTCGAGCTCTACTGTGTTTACCCGCCTTGTGGGCCTGGACTTTGGGTCTTCATTTTGGGACGAAAAGCCCGTGTTCGACAGAGATCTCATGGCTATCCCGGGACTTGTGCCCAGATCAACCTCCGAGTCCGAGTCAACGGCGGATTGTGAGTTTCTTTTCACTGCCTTGCCCAACGATTGGTCTCCTCCTGCAGCCGCTGTTTCCTTGGGATTGGGTGATGCTGGAATGCAAAAAACGTTCAGCTGGTAAGCACTTATTCAACACAGTTAGTCACTGGGGTTTGTTTGAACTTACAAGCCTGGATTCCCAAAGCCGTCAAAGCGTAGCTGAGGAGAAGAATAACCGGCAGGACTTGGCCAAACTTCCATTCCAAAAGTGGTCTGATATCGGTGCCCCCGTGTTCAAGCGAGTTGGCCAGGTCCGTGATTGCCAGAGCAAACCAAAATATGCAGAGAAATAGATCATAAACGAGAGAGTTTTGCAATTCGAACAAGACATCAAATCCAATGTTGGCGAAGACCGACCTGAGAAGCCTTGCTCTTGGGATTGAATTTGCTCTCCGCTTGTTGATGGTTGTGACCAGGGAGGTGAGCCTTTTGGTGCGGCTGGCTTCAATCTTATCTTGCCTCTCATCCAGTGAGCTGGCGATATCACCTTGGGATCCTGGATGTCTGTGCAGCTTCTTCAGAGCCGCCAAAACAAATGAACTGACCGGTTTCGGATTCGGTTCGGAATCAGAGTTGGATCCGTAGGGAGCCACATCGGTGACAATGGACTGGTAATAGTTGGTACTTAGGACCAGCACGAGGCAAAACCAGTCCCAGAGATATTCGTAGTTGGGGCTTGTTCGCGGCCAGTTGATGTCACAGGCCGCAAGAGCGTTGCTTTCATACTCCCATGTACTGTACTGTAACAATTTGCTGACGAGAATGCCAACAAGGCCCATTATCATCAAAGATACGCGCGATATCCTCTGAGCCTTAGTGCTTTCCTTCAAAGGCAATCTCAGGACTGTCAGAGTAGCCAAATGCACAGTAGTGCAAAGGTAAGCCAAATTGCAGGCAACATGAAATGAGAACATGGAAATGGAACAGATCTGAGAATAGATGGCGATGATCAACCCCAATCCAGTCAGGAGCATCTGATCGTTGACCGAAAGAATGAATGTTTGGTATCCGGAGATTTCAGGCGCTGGGGTCGATGGTGCTCCATGTCGCATGCGACTGCGCTTGAGCCACGAGAGAGCCATCTCGTCAACATGGTTGTACTGCTGCTGAGGCACGCGACGTTTGATCCATGCCAGCGTAAAGGCGATTATGGCTGCGACTGCTGGAACGATGAAGGAAAGCAAGATCTGGGTAGATGTTGGTACGTTTTCCTTTACGTCTCAATTGACAATGGTGAAGTCGAAAGGTGCTGCAGCTTACCCCGATGCCTGCGATGTCGGGATCAGTGACTTTGTCATCATCGACATAAGTGTCCCCTGAACACTCGACGCTCTTGCCGCACAACGTGATGGTGAAAGATACCATGATACATCAATTCTTGAAGCAGATGGAGAGTCCCGAGTGAGACTTTAGTGCGGAGGAAGCGTTTTGGTCCATTTCAGAACAACATATTGGGCATCAGTCGCCAGCAGGGCGCGCTTCACCCAGCCTCGTGGTTGCCTATTCGGTGATACCTAGTCATGTACTCCAACCGCCCTGTGGTGTACCGCGCAAGTAGCCGTCAACTGGGGGTGTGGCCCACGCGCTGGATCGTAGAATCATGATTTGTCCATCGTTATCGTTCAAAATAATGTTAAGCTGTTGGACGACGACCAAGGCTGCTGGTAAGGACATCCATCTCACATGGTTTGTTGGTAAAAAAGTGCTTCCCAGAAGCACAGGATCCAAATGTCTCTTTTCAACTCTTAAGTCAAAAAGTCAACAAGTCAAGAAGACGGGAGAGAGAACATCAAGATCTAGCCTCCTCCAACTCAAGCTCTAACTGCCGGATTTGCTCGCTCTACTCTTACGACCTAGCCTCGGCCCGCTTCTTAAGGGTCTCGGCGTTGCTGGTAAGGCGCTGGATGATGCCGGTTTGAGACGTGATCCTTTCGCTCTGGTATGTACAATAGTATACAGAGAGAGAAGCTGACAGATGCCTGGAGGTCAAGAGTGGAGATGGGATCACGCAGGGACTCGAGCAGTGGGTCTCGGAAAACATGCCGAGAAGCTTGGGTCAATCAAGTCGTTCAAACAGCTGCTACATGACGTCACCGAGTTCACGGAGAAGGAGACGTTTGGATACCGACCGTTCCGGGGTCCAGTGACTCTTGTCTTTCGGCGGCTTGCAGAGCGCCAGATCTTCGCTAGTGTGGAAGCAGATCGTGGGCGTTGCCCGGAGCCACTGTTATGTCCGTGTTAATTAACCTCGAAAGATCGGTCGGTTCTCGGCCACAGCCCCGCATCATTTTGACGGAAGCGGCAGCGTGGTAGCGCCCAGCCCCGGAATTTCTGTCAACCACCTAATTGACCTTGCCGGTCTGCCGGTCGACCTGATTGTTTTCTTTCTGCCAACTTCAATCGTTCAAAACATTCAGTTATCTTCAGAATTCAGTGTGCGAGTGTTGCGCAGCAAGCAACACCACCAAACTCGTCCATGTCAGCTCCCGACCAGGCAACCGTCAACGCCCCACCCAAGCGCAATGGCACCACCACCTCTGCGCTCCTCGAGAAGTACGCGAAGCAGAAGGAGAGGATCAAAACGAAAACAGGACCGCCAGGCGGTTTTGATCCCACGCCGCTGCCAGATGCTCCGCCTGGCTACACCGTGAAGTTCACCCTCTATCGAGCTTTCGACCTTCCCATTGCCGATCTGCATCTCCACTCGTCAGACCCCTTCATCCATGCGACTTTGTTGCATGCCGCGCCGACAAGGCACAAGGAAGACCCGGTCTTGACCCGACGAACTCGTACTCTTAGAAGAACCACAGAACCGGAGTGGAGGGAAGAGTGGATAGTGGCCAATGTTCCCTCGTCGGGATTTGTGCTTAAGTGCCGCTTATACGACGAGGATTGGCCAGATCATGACGATAGGCTGGGCAACGTCACCGTCAAAGTCCCATTTGTGAACGAGAACTGGGAGGGGTTTGGGCCCGAGGGCAAGATCTTCGAGGTCAAGAAGCGCTCGGGAAGCCATAGGGCCTATATCGTCCACGGCATCAGGTCGGTTTTCTGCCGGAATGTCGCCTTGACACCGCGGTTACAACTCGGTATCGAGGTTTTGGGAAAGTCGGATCCGCCCCATGCGCAGGTCTATACCGTTGGTCCAACGCACTGGGTGAAGCATTACAGTCCGATGATTGGATGGGTAACCGGTGTCAAAGTCAACAGGGACGCAGACAATGACGCGACATCCTCGATCCGCTCGAACAGCCGGCGAGCCAAGAAGTTTGAGTGCGTTCCTCTAAAATGCCCAAATACTGACAATTGTTGCTGACGACCCCCAGCTTTCAAGCGAACGAAATCCAGCTCTCCGGGCCTGTACCGCCCAAGCTATACCACCGCTACGTCGAATTCCGCCCCATGATCGGCCGAATGTTCTCCTCGAAAGGTTTGCGCGGTCGGCTCCTAAACGCCGTCCTCCACAAACAACACCACCGCATCTACAACTTCGACTCGAGTACCGAGTACGGCAACTTCGAACCCTGTAGCGAGGAGGCCTCTCTCCAGTTTCTCAAAATGGTTCACTTTGACGAAGGCGGTCGTATCTTCACCTATGTCATCACCCTCGACGGCTTAATGCGCTTCACCGAGACAGGCAAGGAATTCGGGATTGATCTCCTGTCAAAACACAGCATGCACAGCGACGTAGCAACCTACATAGCCTGCTCAGGCGAGTTTTTTGTCCGGCGTCTATCCCACCCGCGCAAGTCACACCACCGTCACCACAGCCACGTCTCCTCGGGTGAATCCTCTTCTACCCAACCTCCTACCCCACCAACTCACCCCCCAAACGAACATATTGACGGCGGCCCGCCTAAATCTCCACCTCCGGCGAAACCACACCTTTATCAGCTGATCATTGACAACGACAGCGGTACTTACCGCCCTGATAAGTCCGTCCTGCCGGATTTGCAAAAGTTTCTCGAGAGGAACTTTCCGGGGATGGAGATCAAGGCAATGCACTGCGACGATAACGAGCTGAAGAAGATGAAGAAGGCGCAGTTGGAGATCAAGAAGAGGGAGGGCCCCGGGGTGAAGATGGTGCTGAACCGGAGTCCGAGTAATTCCAGTTTTAGCTCGGATGACGAGTCGAGGTTGGGGGATCTGACGAGGATTGGGGATGATGATGATGATGAAGAAGGGGGAGGGTTGGGGTTGAGGAGTAAGAAGGAGAGGGCGTTTGATCTTGTGCAGGAGCCTTCGAGGTGGAGGGAGGTTATAGGGTATCCGAAGAGGAAGGTGGAGGGGAAGGGGAAGGGGAATGTAGAGGTAGAAGAGAAGGGAAAGGGAAAGGGGAATGTAGAAGTAGAAGAGAAGGGAGAGGGGGTTGAAGAAGTTGAGGGGCATGATCAGGTGGATGGTCCTGTTGAGGCAAAAGATGGTGATGTTAATGCGGATGGTGACGTTACTAGAGATGACGGCGAGGATAAAGTAGATGGCAATCTGGAAGAAGGTCATGGCAGCAAAGAGGACGCTAGCAAGAGCGAGGGTACTGTGGATAAGGATAATGGTAATGGTAATGGCGAGACGGCAGGGCCAAGGGCTGGGGGCAAGGCGTGATACCCTGGCTTCAAAAGAGAAGGATAACGACTTAACGACACAGATATACCTGACATTTTGTTCAATTCGTGTAAGGAAGGATCAAGGAAATCGGCGTTTCGGGTTAGGGTTTATGGGAGGAAGACACTGGTCAGTTTTCATCAGGTTGGGTTAGCGAGCGTGTATGTATTTTCGTCTTAGATTTCATGTGATTCTGTTTATTCCTCCAATCCCCCTCTTGTGCTTGTTTGCCTCCTTACGTTTCCTTTTACGAGGGTTCCGAGTCTGGAGGGGATACGGGGAGGGATGGTTGTTGTATCACCTCCGTCTCGGATGCTTTTGTCCCCATGCCATGGTCGAAGACTTTGGGTGATGACGGCTGTGGGCGTGGCTGTGGGTGTGATGGTGGTGGTTGTGGTAGGTCTTCTTGGCAAGCCGCCACCCCATTATTGACATGAACCTCGGAGTCAAGATCCATTTCGGAAGCTGCCAGGGCGAGGTCAATTCCACGTTGGAGGACTTGGGCGTCTAGACCACAACATTCTAACATCAGCCTTTTTGGCCCCAAACAAAGTGGGTAAAAGTAAGGTAGGGCAGGGTCGGGTAGGGTAGTGGAAGAGATGAAAGACGACTTACAAGCAGAATTCACCATCATCTTTGGTGCCTCCTCAAAGCTCACCCACAAAGCTCCGTATTCTTCGTCCGCCATCTGTGTCTCTTTTGCGAGTGGGACCTGGCTGTCCCCCGTGGCTACGTACCACAATACCACGGCTAAGGCGTTGTTCTTCTTTTGGAGGTGCTGCATGAGGGCAATGGGCTCGGTGAGGCGGGCGGTGTTGGGGAGGAGGAGGTCGCCTGAGGGGTCGAAGCGGGCGTTTTTCAGTTCAAGTTGGGTGCGAGTTACATTGCTGGTGGGAGGGGGAGGGTTATGGGAGGGGGGCGTGCAGCGGGTGGATAGGGGGACGGGGAGTAAAGAGGCGGAACAGCCGGATTCTTCGTAGGTTTCGCGGATGGCGGTTGCTTCGAGGGGTTCGGACCAGTCTTTGCGACCGCGAGGGAGGTAGTAGGTATTGGATGCTAGCTCGTGGATGATGAGGACTTTGCGGCGGGGAAGGTCGACGGTTACGGTGCCGGAGGCGAGGTAGAAGTCGGATGAGAAAGTTATGGTGTAGGGAAGGGGTAGGGGGGTCGTCATGGTTGAGAGATAAGAGCTCAGAGAAGGTGAGAAGTGTCATTCAGACGTAGAGTGTTGTCAAGCACAGTGATTCGAGACAGCGGATATGTAGAGGCTTGCTTCTCATAGGGGTCGGGAAAAGGCGGGAGAGCGGTTGTTACGACTTCTGGTTGGCGACCCGGGGTCCTTAATATACCAACAACTTCTGTTAGTATTCCATAATAGGTACGCACGTCCTAGTAAGGGTAACTATGTAGATTCCGATACCACAGTTTGCATATCACACCGCCTAGTTGTTGGCTGAAAGGGGCTAGATCTGTCTGCTTCTGGAGCAAGGAACCCGAGGAGCACACGACACTGTGATGACCGAAAAGCACCCCACAAGATCTACAGCGTATCTTATTCGCAGGTTCGCCGATGACCGTAGGTGATGGATCACCTCACCATGCATGAGGTGACGGGTAAACATTCAGGGCGGAGCAAACCACCATCCCATCTCATGCTAAACCATCCCAATCCGATCACTCTTCACAGGGTCCGAACCGTTATTCTTTCCCTGCTTCCCTGAGACCTGACATCCTCAGCTGTGCTCTCAAACTTGGTTTCCAGATCGGTGCAAGCTCCGGCCGAATAAGAGGGCATTCTAGTCAGATGTCCATGGAAGCCTCTACCGAGAAAAAGAAACGGGTGCCGAAAACTATGGGGGATTTCATGATCTGGATCCGATCTGACTTATCATTGGAGGCCATGGTGATCAGGCAAGGCAGGCTTGGGAAAAAGCAAACATGCTTGGGCTGCACAGCAATAGCGTGATCATGTGAAAGCGAGACACGAAGGAGAGGGGGTGAATTATTGGTTGCGCAGCTAGTCCGAACTGAACTTGCAGAACTATATCTGTAAAGACGGAGTCTTCCGCGCTGATGGGAGGTTTGAGGATTCTCGAGATGCTGGTGAGTGTCTTGATGGGATTGACCCCCACGGTGACGGCAGTGGAAGACGGCAGTTCCAAAACTGAGGCGTCGTTGGTTGTAAGCATAGGTCAACAGAATGTGTGTGATGGTCCCTTTTGAAGTATCGACATCGATGCGAAGTTCCACTGTCCCTTTCGGACTTTCGGGCCCCAGTCTGGGTGCATAATTGTGTCGATTCAGGAATGCGGGGTTCGGGACCGAAGGGGCGGATCTTATGTGATGAACAACACTTGACACACGCCTTAACACAATCAAAACTAGAAGAAAGAGTGAGCAGGTGAAGATAAGATAGTGTATACTATGAGTATACATTTTATCCAGATTGTTTGCCGAGGTCAATGTTGATCATTGATGTCAGAAGCTACTCGCTGAGAGCCAACGTCAAGGCTTAGTGTAGATAACCTCAGATCCAAGATACGGATAATCGAAGTGGAACAGAAGACAGACAGCCATGCAATTTTTCCGATGCATTTTCATCCGAGATGGAAACAAACAGTCGATCAGACAAAAACCAGCCCTGTGTTCACTCGCAGCACGACGTTCAACACGTGGGAGATCTGAGAAGATGGAACATCCTGACAAAGATATGCAGGGATGGCCCTGGCCAGCCGATCAGCAAAAACGATCTGGGATTCCAAAGTCTTGGCGACATTGTTTCTGGAAGCCAATGCATGCCGGTCATGGGTGGCCGCGCGACGCGAAGGCCTCTGAGATTCTCGACGAACCCCTGAATGCGCGAACATGCATGTTGGCAACCTGTCAGAATGTGTGGAAGCAAGATCATCTCAACATCGCTTCCAAGCTTCTTCTATTTGGTATTGTAACTGGCTGTCACTGTTACTAGCGCTGATAGTGACGGAAGCTCGGCCCATCTTCCCTCAATTACAGTGGACACCCCACCTGCGCCACCAGAAACGACATCTGCGAAACCCGCTAACAATTTTGGAGCTCCTGCCCGAACAAGTCCCACAGTCGCGCTCCAGCTCCCATCCTTTGGGCGCTCATTGTCATCGCGATTGTTGTTGCTTTCCCCAGGCAGTTGGACTGTTTGCTTCGTTCTTCAGAGTCTTCCACTATCATTAAGCGTTGAACACTGTCCGACAAATTCCCAAAGACCTGGAGATTGGATGAAACCGAACCAGCCCTTGGTTGCAACTCGAACGAGAAACGAGATTACGTCCCCAGACAGCTTCAGCGTTTGCAGACACCACCTGCCACGACTTGTTCTCGGAGTTATCGACAGCCCGTTTGATCAATCGGCCGCATCGCAAATAAACATCCAGCTTCAAAGCGACGTTCGGCAACCGCACCGAGGGCGTTTGGTCGGCGGATGAGGACCGGGTCCTGTCCCGACGGCGCGGAGGGATGCAGACGGCAAAGGGGAAGGCTGAGGCGCTTGGACGGAAGGCCAAGGTTTGTTTGTTTTCCTAACGAATGATTACCTACTATTCTTTGCGACCTTGATGGCTGACGATATCTTTTTTTTTTTTTGCTCTAGCTCACTCAGTCGTACCAAGAACTCCTCGAGTAGGCCAACCAACGAGACCAACACTCCGTTCGTAATCACACTGACCAGCTTCCTTCTATAGCGAGTTCTCGAACAAGGACCTGAAGTCGGTCGGCAACTACACTCTCGGGCGGTTGATAGGAAAAGGGTCCTTTGGCAAGGTTTACCTTGCCACCCACAAGCTCACAAATGGCTCCAAGGTTGGTCTCAACCGCATACACAGCTGGGCGAGGCAGTCGCTGATCTGGTTCCGATTCTAGGTCGTTCTCAAGTCCGCGAAAAAGGATGATGCGAACCTGGCCCGCGAGATCCACCACCATCGTCAATTCGTGCACCCCCATATCGCGAGATTATACGAGGTTATCGTAACCGAATCTATGGTGTGGCTGGTCTTGGAATACTGCTCAGGTGACGAGTTATACAACTACCTTATCGATCATGGCAAACTACCTGTTGAGAAAGTCCAAAAGACGTTCACGCAGCTGGTCGGCGCCGTGTGTTATGTGCACCAACAGAACTGCGTCCATCGCGACTTGAAGCTCGAAAATATCCTCCTCGATAAGAATGAGAACGTCAAGCTGTGCGACTTTGGTTTTACGCGGGAATACGAGGGCAAAGCGAATTACCTTCAGACGTTTTGCGGGACAATATGCTATTCAGCACCCGAGATGCTCAAAGGAGAGAAGTATGCCGGCGAAAAGGTGGATGTGTGGAGTCTGGGGGTAATATTGTACGCTTTGCTCACGGGCGAGCTGCCATTTGATGACGATGACGACCAGGTCACTAGAACCAGGATCTTGACGCAGGAACCAAACTATCCCGACTTTATACCAGCGGACGCGTTATCACTCTTGAAGCTGCTCCTCTCGAAACGCCCCCTGCTCCGACCAACTTTACCGGATATTCTGGCGCACCCCTTCCTCGCCGAGCACGCGCCCCAGCAGCAGGAAATACTCAAATTCGAACGACCGGACCCCTTTTCAACCCCTATCGAGAAGGAAACGCTGCACCGGATGAAGAGTGCTGGGGTGGATGTTGAAGCTGTCATGGAAAGCGTTATTTCTCAGAGATGCGATGCCCTGGGAGGTTGGTGGACACTGCTGCTCGAGAAGGAGGTGCGGAAAGTGCTGCGTAGAGAGAGGAAACGAAGAGAGAGGGCTGAGAATAGGAACTCTCGTCGCTTCTCGCAAGCCTCCAGTAGACTAAACGCTCTGGCAACAGTCGAGGAATCCCAATTCGCCAAACTCTCAGATACTCCACACAGGACACGCGGCCGGAGCCAGAGGAGAAGCGCCCACTACCCGAGCTTGACGATTCCAGACTTGCCCGGGTTCGCAGATTTTTCCAAAATCGTCAATGGAAATCTCAGTCTCAGCCCGGATGGCGAGGTGCCACCACCACCAATTGACAAGGACTCGATAAGATCAGTCAGCTCGTCAAGGCATCGGCGGCCCCTGCCCCCACCAAAGGAAGGGGTGCTACGTAGTGCCCGGTCCAGGGGCTCTACGCTTCATCTTGTGACGACAACCGACGCGCTGGATGCCAACAGCACATCGCAAGCAGATGATCCGAAGAAGGTGAAGAAGAGGCCGTCACATGCTATTCTGGCAACGTGGAAGAACTGGACCCACTGGCTGTTTGAGCACACAGGGATGCACAAGAACTCGAACAAGCGAGGGGGAAGTCAGTCGGCACCCAACCTTCTGTCCAAACAGTCGAGCGCAAAGGACACCAAGTCGAAGGATGCAAGCCCACGGCCGCAGACGAGCAAATATCCTGTGAGCAGCTCAGGAGCAGCTCCCGCTACCGCCAGCCTCCCGAAGGGGGTGGTTGCCAATGGCTACCCGCCCCGGGGCTCTTCGGCAGCCCAAGGAACGTCTTCGAATCCTATATCGCCGACCCTGTCAACCCCATCAATGCATGCCCCTCGGATACCGAGCTCTTCGGCATACAAGCGGCAATCCATGTCGCCTTCACCGTTAACCCCTCGCTCAACAGTCCGGCGGTCGTCTGGACCCACGGGACTTCGGGGAAGAAAGTCTACCTCGTCATCTGTATCATCTGTGCGCTCTCTGCACCACACTCACCATCATAGCCACAGCAAAGCTAGCTCAACATCATCCAACGGCTCTGTCTCCACGTCAGTATCCAAGACGCCAATGCAGAATGCTCGAAGCCCCCACCACTCGGTCAAAGTCTTACCGGCGACACCTACCGCGAATACCTTTCCCAGCAACATCCGTCTTGTACGGGACCGCAGCGGCCCACCGTTGAGTGTGTTCAATGAAGGACTACCGCCCTTTAACGGGGCTATTATCCCCCAGGCACCAGGAAGTCCGAACCCCTTTTCAGGTGGCGGGGTCATGTTTGCCAAACGCAAGCGGAATATCTTTAAGGGGCCCATGCTGAGCCTAGCGGGGTCGAGGGACACGCGAAGTTCGGGTTCAGGGTCGGCAAGCCACTCCAGAAGCGCAAGCGCTAGCGGTCTTGGGCGTAGGAGTGGTGAGATGGCGATCCAGGAAGTGGATGAGGATGCCGAGGAAGAAGAGGCGGCTGAACAGGGAAGGGGCGGCCATAGTGTGGCAGACGAGCTCGAAGAGGAGGTAGAGGAGGTGGACTCGTTCAGCCCCATTGTAAAAGGCCCCGGAGAGATTGTGGAGGAGAAGATATACGAGGAAGGGGAGGAGCAGGCCGAGCTGAGGGACGGGTTCCCTGGATTGCAGCCTGCGGCGACGATAACACCGTCGCCGGTGTGATTGTTGGCTTGCACAAAAGATCTACTTTTTCTTGTTTTGCTAATCTGTATGAGAACATGAGTGACAGGGAGCCAGGGCCTGGGTACACCTGATACGGCCGAGAAAGACACGACGAGCGGAGGAGATGTCAGAGTGCAAGTGAGAGGTGTTAATAGCTGCTGCAAAAAAAGGTGGTGGCGCGTTGCAAGGATGGCTGACTGGCTGTATATCTACCTTGTAGCTACCACGGTAGCGCGTGGTTGTTGCTTTTCATTTGTTTTTTTAAAGTTGGGCGTGTTTGTGTTTGTATTGTAGCTATTAGGGATACCACTTGAAAGAATTCTGTATACATTTGCTTTGTTGATTTCAAAGATCTCTTTGGTCCTTGCCAATCATATGGATGACAGTATCTTGAACTACCTTACCATACTCAACTCCCAACAAATGAAACACACCATCGATGATCTTCCCGACTGGTACTTCCTCGACTCGCTTATGGCAACGTATCATTGGGGAACAGGAGCGAGCTGCCGGCAAGTTCCATGACACCTCCTCGGCAAATAGTTATTGAACCTAATGATCACCTCATGTTTTCAAATCAAGTCTGGCATCACTTTCGTCTCGGGGATCTCGGTCATGATAGTTGACAAGAAGATCCGAGAAGGCAACCATCGGCTGGAATACCCAGACTCTTGGAGACGTCAAGTGACTTGTCAATTAGTCTGGCCCATACACTTGGAACACTAGAGAAGGAAATATCAGCTTGGCGTTTGCGGAGGGGAGGACGGGGGGTTGATGTCATTGGATCATTGAGTGATGATTAACGATCGGGAGTTTGGGCTGAAGAGGGCCGAACGCCGGACTTGTGATAGTGAGTAATGAATAAGCTCACGAGGTTTGAGAGTTGAGATTTCCATCTTGGGCAAGACCTATTCTTAGCTGACCTTCCTGTCCCGGTTTTCAGCGTGTGCGGTTCGAGGGTCACTGGCAAGTGTGGTGAGTGGCACCCTCCCAATATGCAGCCAATTAATATCGAGCCGTGCTTGGGAGCTTGGGTTGCGGTTGCACGCAACGTGCCGCTGACCACAGCAGAACACTGCTGCGAACTATTGCGACTACTGCACGCCCTGCGTCTTCCCTCACGACCCTAACCTCTCTCTGTTCTCCCGACCCTGACATCAGGCGGGGTATTACGCTTCTCTCCCATCCTCGATGCACGCAGAGCAAGCCACAATTCGGTAAATGTTTCTTCCCGCGACTCCCCTTATTATTCACAAATTAATCCTCATACCGGTAGGGCAGAGAAACATGAACCCAAACGCTTCCTCCCGCTTACCGGCCCCAGCTTTGTGGTCATTGGGACTGGAAGCGAGTTGAACTGCACTGCTGGCGATCCAGGTTACCAAAGTGTCGTATCATGGCATGCCTATGATATTACCATTGGCTGCGCCTCGCCGTCGCCCGCCGCAAAGAGTCAGAGATAAAGAGATACCAGCAACCGCAGCAGCTGCCGTCCATGTCTCCCCCCTCGCACCTGGCTTTGGTTTGGTTTGATGGTCGATTAGGTGAAGGGTCACTGCGCAGGCCAAGAATCACGACAATTCCCGTGGATAATAAACTTTGCTAAGGGTCTGTGATACCAGCTCCGAAAAGAACGGGATGACAAGACCTTCAGCAGAGGGCAGATCATCATTTCCTATCCCGGACACTTTCTTCCTTTTTTTCTCCTACGTTACCTCTCTTCATGTCGTACATCTACCCTAACCAAGCTCGGTCAGCTCTTCTTATTTTTCCTTAGGAGTCTGTGACCCCCTCTTCCCCTCATCACACGGCTTACCCAAAACCGCCGTGTACCTCCCCCACAGATCGTTGAAGATGGGTGGGTTGACCCACTCACATATGCACATCCCGTCCACGGATATCCTTCTTTTTTATTCTGTACTATCAGTTCCCCTGAGCTTGGGAAGGTTCTGGATCGCCAAGCCCACCACACACATACAACACACACACGAGCCCGCCTCCGATTGACTTAGCGTCAAGCGGCTTACTTTGCGCCGGAGTCACATCACGGGTTTTGTCTCCGAGATGGCGACCGAGTTTGAACTTCGGTCCCGGATCTTGAGGCTACTACACCAGTTAAACACGTTAAACAACACCGTGAACTTCCTCCCGAGAGTCTGGGCGAAGCAGCCAGCGTAGGATCGCTTCCCGTGAGGCATGCTCAAGGGCAGTGATATCGAGGTTTTCAGAAGACGCTATGGGTTCGTGGTGGCTTCAACTTTACCTTTTCGAGATAACATACCGGCTTGCCAGGAAACACTAGAGCTTCTGGTGTGTGTGTCTGTGTGTGACAGAAGCTCAACACCACATGGTCGGACGGGCATGTTGTGCTCTTTTACCTCCGAGTCACGACTGCGATAGCCTGATGGATGAGGAGATTTGTTTCAAGAGGGCAAGGGTCAATCATGGCCCCTCCTCCCTCATCAGACCGATTTGGACTTTCATGGTGTTTGTGCGTGCCTGTCAAGGGGGGGAAGTGGAACTGATTATCACTTCGGCATCAGATTCAATGCCCGAATATAAGATGGGTGTTCCCAGTCTCTGTTTGCATGTCTCAGTTTGGTCGATGTTTCATGGGTACTACTCTATCATCGCTGTTACTTCCAACCTACTGAACATTGCTCACGGTTCGGAGGTTTTCTCTTTTTTGTTCGTTGTCGGGTACTACACTACTTTGTTCCTCTTTTGTGTTCCATCGTCTCAAACAGCTGTTCGTGAAGGTCATATCGGACAGTTTTTTCATGGTGGTTACCGCTGTTGTCTCCAACATGATCTTGTCCTACGCGGCTGTCGCCTTGTGGTGGTGTTTGATCGCGCTTGGTGGTGCGGTTGCTCTGGGTTCTTCCCTCGAGCAGCCTGTTACGCCGCTGCTGCTGAGGGAACGGTCACCGCGGCTACAGCCGAGACAGACGTGCAACACTGCTACGAACAGGCAGTGCTGGACTACGAGCCCGGCGTTTAATATCAATACTGATTGGGAGGCTTCAACGCCTGTTACGGGTGTCACCAGGACTGTGAGGATCACCTGGTGGAATATGAGGAGAAAAGGAGTGCTGACTTGAGTGTGGTGTAGTATACCTTCACTCTTACGGAGGTTAATAATTGGGTGAGCGGAGATGGGGGGATCAAGGCTAAGGCTATGCTGGTTAATGGTATGTTTCCTTTTTGTGTGACCCTGAGGGGATATGTTGCTAACATTGAGATTTCAGGGCAATTCCCAGGTGAGCAGCGATTCTGAGGAGACGAAAAGGTTGATTCTCACATAGTACGCTTTTCTAGGGCCAACTATCACGGGCAGTAAGTTTGATTTCTCAGTCATACGCTAAATTCGAGTCGCTGATGAACGCAGACTGGGGAGATAGAATCAATGTCACCGTCATCAACAACCTAGTCAGCAACGGGTATGTTAATCTCAAGACTGACTCCGACGACTGTTAACCACCTGTGCCAGCACATCTATCCACTTCCACGGCATCCACCAGAAGAACACAAACATCAACGATGGTGTCAGCGGTGTGACCGAGTGCCCTATTGCTCCAGGGAGAAGCAAGACTTATTCGTTCATTGCTACCCAGTACGGCACAGCTTGGTGAGTGAATTGCCATACCTGTTGGCCAAAGACGAGTTGCTAATAAGAGGTCAGGTACCATTCACACTTCTCAGCTCAATATGGCAATGGTGTCCTTGGCGCCATCCGAATCAATGGCCCGGCATCAAGCAATTATGACGATGATCTTGGTCCGCTTGTTATTAGCGACTGGTACTATGGTTCTGCCTTTGCCCTGGCACATCGGGTGAACAGCCCGACGAATCCATAGTATGGACTCCCTGAACAAACGACTGGCTGGTCAGTTCTAACTTCATGTAGCATTCCTGGTTTCCCTGGATCACCGCCTCCTAGTGACAACATTTTGTTCAATGGCATTAACAGAAGCTCCAGCGGATCTTCGGGGAGCTATCGCAGGTTCACACTCACAGCTGGGAGACGGCACCTGCTTAGACTCATCAATGGATCCGTGCAAGCCAGCTTCGTTGTGTCATTGGTTGGGCATTCCTTCACCATCGTTGCCACGGACATGGTCCCTATCACACCCGTCACCGTAACAAGTCTCTATGTCGGTGTTGGCCAAAGATACGATGTCATCATCAACGCCAATCAGCCTGTCGGCAACTACTGGTTCAACACCACCTTCTCCTCAGCTCCCTGCGGCGGAGCTACCAACCGTCCGGCCATGATCTTCCAGTACTCTGGAGCCCCAACAGCCAACCCTACCAACGCGGGAACAGTCCCTCCCGACTCCCGTTGCGCCGACGTCCTCACCTACTCTCCCATCGTCAGCAAGTCGGTCCCCTCGGCCTCCTTCACCACAGGCAACACCCTCAACACCCGCCTCCAAATCTCCACCACCGGCGGCATCTCCCGCGTCTACTGGCCCGTGAACACCACCCCCATGAAGGTAAACTGGGGCAGCCCAACCCTCGAGTACGTCAAAAACGGCAACACAGGCACCATGCCCGCCAACACAAACGTCATCTCCGTCCCCACCGCCAATCAATGGACCTTTTGGCTCATTGTCAACAACTCCTCCATCCCTCACCCAGTCCACTTACATGGTCACGATATTCTGATCCTGGGAGCCAGCCCGGCTTTGGCGGCGCCGATCAACCCGGCTAACAGACTGAGACCGTACAACCCTTCTGTGGACGGCCCAACGTTGAAGGTTAATAACCCGACGAGGAGGGACACGACGATGCTGCCGGCGTGGGGGTGGCTGGCGCTGGCGTACAGGACGAACAACCCGGGCGCGTGGCTGATGCACTGCCATATTGCCTGGCACGCGTCGCAGGGTTTTAGTGTGCAGTTTCTGGAGCAGTTGACGAGCATACCGACGGCGATGAACTTGAATGAGCTGACGGCGAATTGTAATAATTGGGATGGGTTTTATCCGAGTTCGGCGCCGTTTTTGCAGGATGATTCTGGGATTTGATTTTGCGTTTTGGTGTTTCTCTTGTGTATCAATTTGGTTAGGGTGTTGATATTGGGGTGGGTGTTGTGTGGACTGCTGGTATCATGAAGTGGTCGTTGAGTCTCTTTTGAAGTAGGTAAGGTATCTAGTTCACAAACCAGACTTTTTGTTCTTTTGTTTAGGTGAATAAACGCTGTATTATTGCTTCGTATATTACATGCTGTACAGAGAAAAAGGGGGTATTACCACAACCTGTCAACTATCAATCCACTGTGTCTCCTGACTCTCAAACACATATCATGTAAGGTAACCAATTTACTTCTGCTGCCCCCCCCTCCCACCAAACCCCAACCAACCCCCCGCCTTCCTCCCCCCCTCCACAACCCCATTCCCGACACTTTTGCTTCCTTCCACAACACCCCCAACGAGGGTGTTCCCCGCCCCACTGACGGGGTTGCTGTTCCCACCAGGGAGGTAACCTCCCTGGTCATCTTTCCCTTTGCGTTCGAGTCGGTTGATGCCCTCTTTGGAGAGGAGATCTCCGACTGGCCTCCCCAGTCCGTCTTGGCCTAGCTGGGAGGAGGCGGTAGTGTGGAGGTTGTCTTGGAGGGTGTCGACTTGGGAGATGCCGGTTACTTTTGTTTTGTTGAGGTTTTCTGTGGGGGGGACAAGTGTTAGTAGACGTATAAGGGAGAGGTTGGAGGTTGGAGGGTAGGGGCAAGGGGCGAGAGTGGAAGACTGAAAAGGGGGAATAGGGGTCGGGGGTTAGGGGTTAGGGTAGAGGAGTCAGGGGTCAAGGGTTAAGGGTTAAGGGTTAAGGGTGGAGGGTGGAGGTAACAGATTACGGGAATGAGAAGGGGAATAGATGGTACCTTTGGTGGTGTAGCTCGCCTTGTTGTCGCGGGTGAAGTAACGGAGGTAGAGGTCCTCGAGGTAGGGGACCCAGGTCTCGTAGAAGTTGTTGTACTGCGTTTTTGTCCACTCCATTTTGGATCTTTGGTTGATAGACTTGTTCTTTGAAGTTTGGTATAAATAGCAAGATATTCCGGTGTTGAATCTGTTTGACCTAAACTGCGATGGTTGATTTCTAAGGAAATTAAGAAAGGTCTTGGAAAACGACTTGGAGATAGAGCGAGCCCTTATTATGTTCTCGTTCCTGGACAAACAGGCTTAATTTGGGCACCGACTTACACGCAAAAATCAAGTGTGGCTGCTGGAGAGGATGATGAAATGCGGCGGGTGGATGGGGGTGGATGCTACGTCATGCTAAGATGACTTTTCCCTGTTTTGGATGCTCGCGGTTGAAGCCCGCCAATCAGGGGCTTGAGAGTTGGCGATGGGAGGTGTCACAAGCCACACCTCCTTCATGACTGGTTTTCTAGCATAAACTTTGTTATTGGGGGATTTTTGAGCAGAATTATGCTTTGGGTATGAATTGGAAGGGAGGTATGATGTAAATTGTGTTGTGTGAGGTTTAAGGCGCGATCCCCGCACGCGCTGTGGCATTGTTGTTGCCTCACAGCATGTATTGACAGGAAAACTACCTAACCACCAGTAGGTCTGACTTGGGCATGACATGACTCGAATGCGCTAGTATATCTCAAGATCAATGCCTGGAAGAATCACCGAGACATCATCGGGAAATCTGTGCCACAAGTCATGGACCGGAAGTAGACTTCCTAGCTGGAATCATCTCCTGTTCTTGAGGCGTCGTTGACGTGCAAGCCTCCATGCTGCAAGATGTTGCAGTCTGAAGGCTCGATGGGAAGGGGGTCTGGAATGCCCCTGCTCAAGTGATTACGAGGTTAGAACAACACATCGGCATACAGGCTTGTTATATGGGTATAGCGTACCGTTCATAGCTATGAGATCTGTGTACCTCAACTTTGATGTGGTTGTGGTAGAGGCTTCTTTCATTTTCTCTTGGAGATCAAGCAGCTGTGTGGAGTTGAACGATGGTTGACTGGGAGGAGGGTGCTTATTCTCGGTTGCGGCGTGAGTATGGATTGTAGTGGTACATTGCAATCCTATTTCTTCGTGGACTTCGAAAAGAAATGGCCTATCATTGTCTTCGAGGAGGCCGCAGTGAGATAAAGCCTGTTTGTTGGGCATAGCTGTCTGAATATGTATCTTAGATAAGTCACCAATGAAGATAGAATGGTTAGATAAACTGAAGACTGAGTCGAGCAAGTTTTGAACCGTTTGTGGCCTCCTCTTCTAGAAAAGACAGATTTCTAGGAACTGGCTGCTCATATATATAGATGATCTGAAAGATCCGCACATATTTGGAGAATTGTCCACCATAAGCCTACGTGCACAACAATGTATGCATTCACCGACTCCGTTGTGTTGCCGCCGGCTTCACCGGTCAATTGTCATCCTCGCGGTCTACAATCACTTGTCTTTTAAGAGATAAGGCGACGTCTACCCGTGCATAATCTCTCCAGCTCTTTCACCATGACGCTGTACTAGCTAATAAAATCCGCCTTAGAACCCCTGAAAATCACCGGTCCGTGGCTTGAGAGCGGCGACACCATTGGTGGCTGCGCCACGAAATTCTGCAAGGTGCTGCCTCATCTGTGTGCAAGAGCGGTTTTTGTGCGGAGCTGGACCGGTGAGGATGGAGCTGCGCAAATGGACCGGTGAAGTTGGCATGCGTGGTTGAGAATGCTCTACTTAAGGTGGAGTGAACACTGGAAGGGTGATCACCTTCGCAACTCTCTGTTAACTTCAGACTACCTTACCTACTCTGTTCTAATTATCTACCAACTTCCATAATACATGGCGGATCCATCGAGCTTCGATCACACCACGGCTCTGACGATGGGTCTCTCGCCTGATCAGCGACAACGGGCCGTGCTCAGGCAGGCTGCTGGCATTCTTGCTGGTCTAGGACGAGGGCAACTCGCGGATGCTGTGTCAGATGTGTTGAACACTCCCATTTCTCTGAGAGAAGCTCTTCCTTGTGATTTAATCACAGAGGCAGGAAACAGGGCCCACGATTCTGCGTCTATCACCACCCAGGCCAACCTCCACCTTGAGGTACTGGCATTAAATTCCAGCCTACTTCCCCAGCTTGACAGCGCCGACTTTCATTTCCAAGATGTGTTCGAGTTTGGGGACATGAGTCTCGCTGGCGCCACACCATGGAGTTCTACGGCCGCGTACTGGGGAGGTCTTGACATCCTTAACACAGGAGCGTTGCAGCCATCTACGACTATGCAGGGCCCTGAAAGCGACGAGGCGTCCTCGGAATCTTGGACACTCGTCTCTGTTTCCGATGAGATTACGCATACCGAGCTTCACGACCAAAGCAGCGCCTCAGATGATACACCACAGCTGCCAGTTCAGGCCCTCAGGACTACATCTCCATCTTTGGTTCATCGGTCTCGGGATCGATCATACCGAGATACGCCAAGTGGTAACTACGGCCCTTCAATTTGGCACAGTGAAAATGCTGCTCATCTAACTAGCTCGGATCAATTTGAGAGGGCTAGGATTCATCGAAAGTCGGCGAAGAAGGGAAGGCATGGACGTGCGAAAAGAAGGCCCTTCGCGGATCAAGTACAGAAGCAGCAGACGGCAGCCACACGTGAGAACAAAGCCTGTATACGCTGCCATCTGCAACGCATTCGTGTAAGTTTGCCCAGATATCCCTGAAGCTTGGAATCTTTGTTGACAATCCCCATTTTCAGTGTTTTCCATCCGAGGAAGATCCTCAAGGGATTTGTTTGACTTGCCAGCTCGCAAGACCAACAATTTGTAGACTTCCATGCATTCGCTACAAAGTAACGGACGTGCCTCTCTTCAGAGACGGTTAGTAGGATATCTAATTTCTCTATCTCGTCATCCTGACCAACTCTCGAGTCTTCAGTGACTGACCAGCTCCCAGGCTCGACTGACAGCTTCATTTGGACAAAGCGATGGTTGGGCAAAGGGCTAAAAGACATTGCCAAATGGGGTTCAGGAGACACGAGGCTCGTCACTCTCACTCAGGAGTATGGCGGAACCACAATCGAAGTTCTTGTCCGAAGGTTCCTTCCAACTACCGGAGACATCCTCGACTACTTCTGGACGACCATCTCTGGCCAGAAACAGGTCCTCGAGTGTGCTCCATTTGCAATCGTGGACTTGGAGCAACTCGGCAAGGAGTTAAAGCGCCATGTGAAAGAGTCTACATATCAGTACATCGTTGCCTTTACGACGGACAGAACAGCAGTTTTGAGTAAGACATTCTCAATGATAATACAGTCTGCTGAACGATCAAAGGCAAGTCGCCAACTCCACATTGCTTGCCGTTCATCATGAGTTCAATTGTACTGACCCTCGATCTCATTCAGGACATCGTGGTCCAAAAGCTCTTGCATCAAGTACTCGAGCTATGGGTTGCCAGCCGCCTCATCGAGAAACCTTGGCGGGTCAAAGGGCAAGAATTGCTAGATCATGTCTTGGACGACAACCACACCTTTTTCGATCCACAAAGCCCCTATTTCGGCCGAATCCCAGTCACGCCCGTCATGGACACACAGCTAGACAAGGTAGTCATCAGAACAATCCTCCTCCCTCTAAAAAAGTCAATCCAGCGCAGTCTTCAGAGGCTTATCGAGGCAAACAAGGCCGAACATTGGTTCACAATCTACCTTTGCATCTTTGTGCTGCTGAGCAACTATGAGATCGCTACTCAACACGACCGTGGCTTTGCGATTCGGTACTCCAGAAAGGTGAGACACACACACACACATAAGGTGCTTCGGCCAGCTCTGCCAGAGCAACTGCTAAGCCCTGATGATAGGAACGCTTTTGCAACTATCCTCTCCTAGAAGGCTTTCACACTGGCGCAAAGACGCTTCTTGCTCACTTTCACTACTGCAACAAGGGAGGCGCGCCGTTTCAGCTTGACTGGTCAAAACCTCATGCTGCCGTTCAGTGGGCAGATCTGAGCGATGACCAAGTTGCGTATATGAAAAGTCTTGTGGATACTCTTAAGCAAGAAGGTATATGGTTTGAGGTCCTTTCTCCATCATATCTCAAGAGGCACTCGGCTAATGCATCACCGACAGGCCGAGACTTTGAAGAACTGAAGCGCTCGAGACACTATGAAGTGGATGGGTACCTTCTGTCTCAGTTGTTTGAGGGTGACTGGAAACCAGAATACATGCTCTAGTAAAGGAAAAGAGGGTGACGTTTCATTTCATGGGTTGGAAGGTGCGAGGATGGTGGAGCCAGTTGCAGATTTGGAGAGCTCCCTTATAACTTGACAGTATGTCGACTCGTTGGGCACACAAGATCCATGCTGTGATCTCCGGCGGCCGCTTGTAGGCAGACTTCTCGACTTGGTTGTATTTCTGCATACTAACAGAACAACTGTAAACTATTGGCGGAATCAGTTTGTAGCTAGCTTGTGTCGAACGCTAGCTATTCGCGCCATTGGAGTAAATGAAAGACGGTTACAAGAATTGCCTGCTGCTGGCGTATAAGCAGCGCGCTTGTAGAAAGCGAAGCTGCACCTGAAGTTTTCCTGCTGCAGGCTCCGGTTGGGGGCTTAGGGCTGCGTCCGAGGCCTATTCCAGCGGCAAGCAGCCAACCAGCCGTATTCTCGAATCGTATCCCCCTATGATTACCAACAAAGGATTTATTGTATCATAATACAACACAGGGAATATCCCTCCTTGCCATCTTACTGAAATACAGTGATATATGCGCAAAGTTGGTTGAACAAAACCGAAGCAGCACTAACAGATACACATAACAACGCTGTTTAAGCGTTAGGGAATAACTTATACGCATATCTATGTCGTGGCTAGGCATATCTGTGTCTTCGCTAGGCATGCCTCTGTCATTAATAGCTATCAAGTAAACCGCTGTGCATCTCATACCGTCTAACCCACCTCCTTACCAACGTGCAAAACCCATCACACATCATCTTTAGAGTCTGCCCTTCTCATTCCTCATACCCTGCCTCTGGGTTCGGACCAGGCTCGTGGGTTATGGCCCTCATCCATTTCCTCAAAATAATCACTCAGTCCACTCATGTCGAGCAGTTGACACATCACCCACCTCATTTCCCAAGCCCGTACCGCCTTGTGCACATGTGATTTCTCAACAACATGCTCAAACACATGCCCCGTCAGAACCGCCCGGCCATTGCTCCTCAAAATCAAGCTGGCCCCCGTCCCGTACTTTGGATCCTGGCTCAAAGTCGGCAGAACTGGGAGGGGGTGCCGACAGGCTGCCGGCGCCACGTGTCCGCGACAGGTGTCCTCGAGTTGCGAAAACTTGAGTTCTCCCTCGACATCGACAAGATGCGTATACCGGCCAGGCACCAGCTTCCTGAGTCTTCGTACAGGAAGATGGTGGAACCGGAGCCGGATAATCGTCAAGTTGCTATCCTCTGGATGAGGTTTCTGGTCCATGTACTTTAGTGCAAACTGGCGGTCTTTCCACTTCTGACGGCAACGTGGCTCCATGAAAACAATGTTCCAAGCCTTGTCAACGTCTTCGGCGAAGTCCTTTACCCAGTCATCCACGTCTACACCGAACCACTTGACTGTCGACCCACGAAAGGCCCTAACTGTTTGCAGTCGGTGAAATTCACTGCTGGTTGCACGGAAGGGAAAGATGTACGCGACTTCGACACAGTCAAGTCCGGTTATCATGCAGTTGGGCTGGCGCTGGATAACCCTGGCCTAGACACGGGATTGTAAGCTTCGTGTTTTGTTTTGTGAAGAGGATGAAAATAGAACTTACCTCGCCAGCAAAAGTCTTGTTACGAGACACTTCTGTCGTATCCCAATATGGCGATATCGGTGCCACATACCTTTTCCCCGAGACTGCCGAAATTTCATTAGACTTTGAACTATGGTTGACAACGATGTAAAACTTACAGAAAAGAGAAAGGGCATAGATTTGAAAGCTTCGGTTGCCAAAGTTCCGGAAGTGGTGCCTCCTTCTTCGAGCCTCTTCTATAGGTTTCGCGAGGTCCTTCTTCAACTCGTCGATACACTCCTGCGGCACGACCATCAAGAGTGAATAATGCCATGCACTTAGTTTAACGGCGTTGTTACCGCTGTCTGGGAGGTTGGAGATGTCTGAGTTCACAAACATCAGGAGTTCTTGGATCGTTCGGTGCCTCTGCCGCGCTTGCTCAAGTTCAGCATCGTAGTCAAACTCGCTGGCCTCAACTTTCGAATCCATGTTGAGGGTAGTGTTGAGCAGCTCTTTGTCGCCCTTCGTGGTATGCCGGCTAACGTAAAACTTGTGTAACTTGGCCTCGAGCTCTTGAAGCTTTTTATCCCGTCGAGTCATGGGTTTTCCAACGCTGGTATTGACATTCTGTGCAGCCTCACGACTCTTTTGCGCCTCGTTTGGGTCCGTGACGATTGTGAATCCTTCCAAGTCTTTCTCGATTACGGAATCGAGCATGACCTCGAGAAACTTAATCTCGTCTGCGCTAGTATCGGGACTGTTATAAAAGCTGTATAACTGAGCACGCAGCTCTCGCAGACTGTCATCCCAGATGGGGACGGTAATCGAAGCCATTGTCCGTGTTTTCGGAAAGTCCAGTGGCGTTGATCGAGTTTTGCGTTACTTGTATGAAGAATAGTCGAAGTAAAGCTTGAAAAGAATGCAGAGATGTTGGGAACTGAAGTCTGGAGAGGCTTATCTCAGGTTCAGACTTCCATTCAAGGCGACCGGTGGGGAGGGCCCACTGCGTGGGTGTGGCTGGCCAGCCACAGGGCCCACATGTTGAAGAAGAACGCCTTTGAATGCAGTCTGAGTGCAAAACGCAGAGGTAATCGGCATCTACGTAACGTTTTGGGGTATATTAAATATTCAACCACCACCTTCTTAACACTACAACGTCGTATGATTACATTAAAAGTATACTAAAGATGCCTGAAATCAGGACTTTCTTATGGTATAATTTTTATTTCCGTACAGTAAAGATAATGTTAGATGGTAAACTTAAACGAAAAGAAATATCTCTGCAACATCACATTTAAAGACAACATTATACTTCACGATAGTTAAATTCTTTCAAGACCTATACCAAATTAAAGCCCTGATTCAGCTCATCTTCAGGGCCCTATTTACAAGCCTTTCAAGCCTAGCCACGCAGGTAATATATGGTAGTATTGTAGGTATAGGTACATATATTAGGATATTTGAATGCCTTATTGTTAGCCGGCCTAAGTGATATTAAGATGAGAAGAAAGCCCTTCCTTTAACGATTAAAATGTACCTTTCAGATCCTAATTCGGCCTTATATTGGTAGTAAAGTGGGTAGTTGAATACTGTACGACTGTTGCGTAGATCCCTATCCAACCTGCAAAACGCTCTCAGACCAGTGACTGGCAAATCCTCCCTCTGAAATAAGTGGGCCCACCAGCCACACCCACCACAGCCTTTGCCAGGCGCTGGGTCTGAAACTGAGATAAGGAGAGGCTGGAAAATGAAGTTGTGGGTGGCGAGTGTCGGGTGCTGAAAGTTTGGCGGGAGATTGAATTTTGTGCCTGCTGTCTACCTTATCAAGTGCCCACATCATAGGTGGGAAGGAAGCAACCATTCGAGCACTGCTAGGTTAGGCAAGAGCAAGTTACCACCCTTCATATTTCAATGGGCCCTTTCCCGAGCAGCCCTCATACAGATATACATACAGCAACCACCACCGCCGCCACCTCTCACCATCAAGCCTACATGTCTTGTAACTACATCAAACAAATGCAAATCAAATGTAACTCGCCCAGCCATATCGCTTGCGTCGACTTCATTCCAAAAAACACTAATGCAATGCAAAGCCAACTCCACTCCCCTATGATGTAAACCCCTTCGAACTCTTTTCTATCCCCTATCCCCCAGTACTCTATGATCTACCAATACCAAGCCCAACCTGCCCCGGCATGGCATTATAACCAATCCCACCTCCCCCGCCCGAACTCACCGGCGCAGAAGGCATCGTATTCGTTCCAGTCCTCTCTCTCATCCTCCGGCCTTCCATCAGACCTCTTAATCCCCGCTTCTGCAATCCGATAACGCTGCTCAAGTCACCAGTCCATGGCTCTCGCCCTGTTCCTCGCTCGCTGTCCATCTCTGAGCTCCACTCGCTTCCCACGCTGGTGGTGGCGCTCAGCTCATCGCTAGAAGGCCGGGCACCAGGTACCGAAGTGCTGATCTTGAGTGCAGCAGTACGACGACCAGAAAGTCCGCTCGTGGCCGAATCGGCCTCGCTACCGACAAAGCTACTGTTGCTTGGTTGACCATCAGGTCCAAGCAGGGCGTCAAGACCGGCCGAAACGGGAAAGAAGTTGGGGTTGAGAGAGCCGTCGATGCCGCGACCGCCCCCTGCCGCCATGGCGGTGGCGTTGAAGACGGCAGCTGCGTTTCGGCTGTCGAGAAGGCTGTGAAGACGTTCAATCACGGCCTCGAGGAGTCCGTCTATCCGGTATGGTCGGGCAATCTGCAAAAGACTGCAAAGAATTTGAGGTGTGCAGAGCGGCGAAGAGGGCGCAGGTAGGCTTGAAGTGTACAGGAAGTGAAGCAGAGCCTGAACGGTGAGATATGTGTGAGGCAGATACAAGCATCTTGGTCGACTATTTGGCGGAAGAGTGCGTGGTGTTGGCGCTGTGTTGATAGCGGCAAGATCTACAGGCGGAGAGGAGACGCCAGAGATGGATGAGCCGGTTGTGCTTGCTGCGAGAGTGGTACTACTTGACG
The DNA here is from genome assembly GCA_030549205.1 of Apiosordaria backusii. NCBI lineage: Eukaryota > Fungi > Ascomycota > Sordariomycetes > Sordariales > Lasiosphaeriaceae > Apiosordaria > Apiosordaria backusii. Next base: position 981,616 of record JAUKTV010000014.1, read on the forward strand.
AGAATGATTGTCCGGGGCGCTGGCCCCCCTGAGCTGAAACTGAGTTGGACCTCAAGGTGGCGGCATCACTGCCATCTTGCATCGCCGTGCCTTCTCGTAGGAGCTGAACAAAATAGGGACCCCATCTCCTGGCGACAATCCTAGAGTTGATTGGTATTCTTTCACCGCCAATGCAGAGGATATCCATATCAGCCAGCTCTCTCAACGCCAAGGCCTTCTCGCCAAGCTCTTCGGCAGTACGACTGTGATACCTTCCACCAGCCGTAACACCCGCTTTGCGAGACAAGCTAAGCCCCGGCCCGGTATAAGGGCTGCTGGCACTGACAAAGCCGCTCATCGGCGCTGTCTTCCGAGGATTGTCATAGAAACCGAATGCTTCGAGCTCCACCATGCATACATTGCTAAAGTTGATCCTTCGGTGGTTGTAGTCATCGACCAGACTTCTTTTCCTATTGCCGAGGACCACAAAGGTATTGCGCCTGTTCCAAAGGACACCACGGTTCCAACTTCCCTGGCTGAACACGGCGCCGCCAGCGTCAATACGACTCCACGTCAGTGTTCGCAAATCCAATGCCCAGAGCGCATATTCTTGTTTCGAAGATGTGAGGTACGTGCCGCTCACGACAAAGTGGGTATCAATAACGCCTCCGTTGGGAAATCTAAGCCCTGGCGGGGTGTATGAGCCACTCATTGGCCGCTCGCTAAGATGGCCATCGCTTGACCTGATTTGAAGCTCGAGCTTGACGTCGAGAAAATTGTAGTTGCTGTAGATGAGCATGCTGGACCCAGCTTCCCGAGCCTCCAAACCAGCGCCACCAGTGTCTTGCCGAGCACCGTTTGGATATGTTTTCCCAACCTTGGCAGCAACCGAGGGCGGAAGGGGTGCAACAACACTCCTATATGCGCCGCAGCTCTTGCCCAGTGGTTGTGTTGAAACCCATTTCAAACTGCGCAGGTTGAACACGCTAATTTGCTCAATGTAGTGATTGGCTGCATCTTGTCCTCCCACCACGATCATCTCAGCTCCTCCCGTACCATCAATGTTGATTCCGATACGACCCTCGTTTGGATTCCCGCTTGATGGGTTGTGCTGCAGGGCCGACAGAGGCGCTCTGTGGGAAGCAAATGTGGCGGATGATGGCAGGATGCAGGCGCAGTGCGCATAACGGCCTTGCGGGGCATCCTGTGTCGGAATGTAGGTCCATTTTTTGGTCGGTATGTCGTAAATGTAGATATCCGACATGACTGTGACCTCGGGCTGTTGGTCTTGGGGTATCGCATTATTTTTTTGGTTTGTAGTTGGAGACATGCCGCCGTAGCAGACCATTTTTGTATCACCAAGTGCACACATCGAGTGAAAGTAGCGAGGCGGAGGAATATCGCCAGTCGTTTCCAATTTCGTCCAGTGCCGACGGATCAAATCCAGTTCGTAGAGGTCTGCCGTTAATGGGGCTGGCCTACTCCTTGACAGTATCCTGCCACCAAAAACGTAGAGTTTATCACCCAACACTGTAGTTGTTGCGCCAACAAGCGGATGGGGCTCCCGACCTGTGGTTCGATGTACATTACACATCAAGCCAGACAAGTGCGCAGAGGGCCCAGCTGGGCCGCCTGTGGTTCCCCCGACAGCACCCCTCGACTGTCCCGAGCTGGGGGAAGGCCCCGCAGAAAGAGGGCCATTACTTCTCGGTGTCAGATTATCACCTCGCTCCTCTGGTCCATCTTGCCTTGGTCCATGATTTTGACCCCCATTCATATTCATGTCTTGAGGATGGCTGTCTCCCTGTGGTCTCATGTAAAGGCCGCCAGCCTGTTGTTCCGCAGATGACGTCGAGTCCATTGTACCAGGCCTACGATCTTCTTCAGTAGTGTCTGCGTCCAGAATCGTCGCTAGGCTTCCCTGGGTCGGGGGGTGAGCCAACGGGGTCAGTGGGGATGCTGGAGAAAGCTGTGGCGGGGGTGGTTCGGGCAGGGGCTTCGAAAGACTGTTCTGGAGGCTCAGATTACGAGCATGGTGCGACTGAGTAGGGCCAGCGCTTCTTGCTGGATTAGGATATTGTCCCGGGGTCGGCTGTCTCTCGATCGTGGGCGCAACTGGTTCCGAAGGCCGTCGAAGTCCAACAAGAGAGGGCTTCCGCGAGAGTCTCGGCCAATCGTCTCGCGTGGGCGCAACCTTTTTTATGCCGCGAAAGGCGGATGTGATAATGTCTGAGGGGGATTTGGAGGGTGAACGTTCGTCAGTCTCGGAGTCAGAGAAGCGGCTCAAGTCGTGAGGGCCGGCCTGCTGCTGTCCTGATGATTTACCGAATGTTAGCCCAAGTCCAGAACCCGACATGTCGTCCACACAGCTGTGCCGCACAGCTGGATACGGCGAGAGCTAGCAGCCAAGCGAGGGGGCTCTTTCGGAGAGAAGCGCGAAGCAGAAGAAGGTAAGCGGACACACGTCCGGCAACGCCTGGTTAAGGCCAGTACGAATAGAGGTGAAAATGCAAGTAAGTGCTGATGTAGGTTGGGGAGGAGAAGGTAGATAGCCAAGGCAAGTGACAAGGTGACGTGTCGAGCAGGGCAGATGCCAGGCTCGAACAATGTGTGATCTGTTGGAGTGATGGAAGGGAAAACTCGGGCAAGTGGTTTGGAACGACCCGCCACGGAGGCACAGGCGAGGCGCGGTGAACACTGTCGGTCAACCAAAGGCTGGCGGTCCTGATCCCATTCGTGGAGTTTCGCTGACGGGGCCGGGGGCCAGGGGGCGGCTAGGAAGCCGTCGCCGGTCGGTCGGGTCTCCCTGGCTAGCAAACGCTCCCGGGACCTCGGGTGCCTTCTCTTGATTCGGATCGCAACACAGAGTAGCGACGAGGGACCTTGGTGGTTTCGTGGCATGTGCCACTTGACCAGCCAGTAACAGCGAGGGGGTGGAAAGGGGTTGGATAGGAGAGGATGGACGGTGAGGTTGCAGGCAACAGAAAGATCTGTGTGGGGGGCTGCGATGAAATGCTGTCTAGCGCACAAAAAAGCTCTGGATACAAAATGACAAGGAGAGAAACTGGGGCATTTGCAATGGTGACGCCGCCACTGTAGCGATTTGATGCTGGGCATGGAGAGGGTAGGGATAGCGACAGAGAGACGAGCACAAAGACCAGGAACGTACCTCTGGATCACGACGACGTGTGGATTTGTATGCAGCACACACTGCCAGGCGAGGTTGCAGTGCTTAATTTCCGCGACAGGCCTGAATGGGGATGCGATTTGCGCGCGGTGAGTCGAGGTGTTGATAGGATGAAAGAGTTGAGCGTGATGTCCACCGCCTGCTCTTGGTGTGCAGTGGTGCGGTCCAGCGGTCTCGAGGGCACGGACTGGACGGGCGTTTGATCTCGTCGGTCGAGGTGGAGTTGAGTGTGAGCCTGAGCCCCTCACCTCTCACGGGGCGCAAGGCACAAGGCACAAGGTACGGGTATTGTCGTCTTTCTTCTCTACTCGCGCCGGCGGGCACACATCGGGGATGTAAGTGTGAGTCGATGCCGGGGTTGACACGAGGTTCTCTCACTTGGTTGGGCAGTTCCGGCAATTACGGGCGGTTCGATGATGTGCGCAGAATGGACGTTCGTGCATGATGGAGGGCCACAGCAGACACAAGCGACTCGACCGTCCGACGGGAGGCATTCGAGAATTGTGGGGATGCCACCACCTCGTTGTCCGTGAACAAGGGGTCAAGTCTTTACGCACGGATCAGTCCGTGGTCTGGCAACTGTCCATGGTTAAGCGAGCCTCGTGCAGAAAACATGGCGGTCCAGACTTTCCAAATGTTGGGACGTTTGTTTCTTGAAAACAACCGACGACATATCGATCAATCAGGGCAGCCGTCAGCAAAACTGAAACATCTCAATTGGACTGTGTGGTGGTCAGAAACACCTCGATCGGGCCATTTTCACACCATCTTACCTGCAGTTGGCCAGCAAGTCTCCTAAATTTGCTCGGAAACCGTCCCAAAGAGGAAGGCCAACGCACGAATCAGCAGTGAGATTCGCAGTGACAGCCGCTTCTCGTCTGACATGCAGTTGTGATGAACCATGTGCTGTTCGCGGTTTGGATATCTCCTCAGCAAGGTCGGTGTTGAGCACCACCGGTTTTGAAACAGGATGCACGCAAAAAAAGGACCTTGATGGTTTAACATTGACCGCATTCCAGCATTCCATCAAAGATGGTGACATGGTTCGAGTCAGCCTACTGCACAAACACTTCCCGCTAACAAAGAATTGCAGTTTAAAAAAGGCTCATATTGCAAATGTTTGCTCTTAAGCAACAGCCTAGATTAAAGCACATGGCTTCAGTTGAAGCCCTACCAGCAGAATTCCCTTAGATCCCATATTCCCTGCCCATTCAAACGCCTGTCAACATTTCCTTGCCTTTTGATTCGGCGCCGGTTGTTTTGTTTTCCTGACTTCATTACATGCGTAGAGTTTCGATGTCATTGCCCCATTCCCAGATACTACACCCATTTCTTTTTTCACCATTTAATCAATCTCGGGCAGAGGTGTGAAGCGGAGGTAAGGCTTGACAGCACGGAGGTTGGGGAAGAGCTTGGTAGCCTCGTCGCCCTTGATGCTGGGGTGGACAATGACATCATCACCGGGGACCCAGTTGATGGGGGTAGTGACCTTGTGCTTGTCGCCGGTCTGGAGGGACTGGATAACGCGGAGGATCTCAGCGCTGTTGCGGCCGGTGGAGGCGGGGTAGGAGAGGATGGCGCGGATGACCTTCTTGGGGTCGATGAAGAAGACGGAGCGGATGGTGAAGGCAATGCCCTTCTCATCGACGTTGGTGGTGTCCTGGTAGTCGATCCTGTTGATTACTCATGTCAGTTTCTGCAATGCGGAAACACAACGGCAAGAGGTCCAACTTACATGTCATAGAGGTAGGCGACCTTGCGCTCCTTGTCGGCAATGATAGGGAACTCGACGAGAGAGCCGGTAACCTCGTTGATGTCCTTGATCCAGCCCTCGTGGCTGCCGAGGGTGTTGGCGGAGAGACCGATGAGCTTGACGCCGCGCTTGGCGAACTCGGGCTCGAGACGGGCCATCTCACCGAGCTCCGTGGTGCAGACGGGAGTGTAATCCTCGGGGTGGGAGAAGAGGATGACCCAGTTGTCGCCAATGAACTCATGGAAGTCAATGGGGCCCTTGGTGGTGTCGGCCTGGAAGTTGGGGGCAGTAGAGCCCAGGCGGAGGCTACATGAAGTAAACAGGTCAGTTGCCGGTCCCAGTCGAGTGTGGGAGAGATACAGCGAGGGGAATCATACGGTTCGTTGCGCTCAGCGGCCATTGTGAATGTGATTGGGTATCTTAACGTGAAAGTATGAAAAGAGAATGGACGGCTGGAAGAGAACAGAAGACAGGCTGCAGATTGGAAGGACAGGAGAAAGGGGAACTACGTATGAGGTGATGGAGGGGCAGACCGTGGCATTTAACCTTGCAGCTCCTGCGAACGGTGGACTCCTCCGACCCCTTGGATCTGTCCTCAGCTCGCCTGGATTAATAAAGCGGCTTTTTCTTGGGCCTCGCTACCCAGTGACAATGGCTGGCAAGTCGCCGAAGACATTCTCGTCCCATGGCCATCCACGCCTTTGATCCCCGCGACAGCCCGAAACCAGCCGTCACAGATGCTGCGAGCTCCTGGGCGCTCCGACGCGGGGCATCTTGGGGAAGATTTGCCCCTCCATCACCTTGGACGTGGGGTAGAGAGCTGCCCCTCAGTGGCCGAATTAGGATTGGCGCTGCATTGCGCGATCCAGCGCGACGATGATTGGTCCTGGCCTCGAGGTAAAATATTATGTCATTTGGAGTGTGTTGTCGCAACATTCACAACGCCATAGTGGGGGGGTTGCACTTTGCTGGTGATTATTGACAACGCCAGACGTTGTCTGGGTGGATTGGGGGCGGGGTCTCTTGGAATCGCTCTTGGCGTTCTTGTTTCGAGTGGGTTCGATACATCGCCATCCGCCTGTATCGGAGCATACACTAGCTTTGCAGATGGCTTGCTCACATGGCGATGCAAAGAGATGGGGGTCCAGTCACCCTCAACCTGCGCCATTACACGTGCTGGTTTCGACGACTGAACAGTTATATACTTTAAAAAGATACACGAGCGTAATATATCTCCTCGGAAGGCTCACTGTCAGAACAAATAGCTGATTAATGCGGAAATACTCTACAACAATCTCGGGTATCAAGTATTATGATAACTTTTGATAGGGAAACCTCGTTAACAAAGGATAAGGCCATGATGAAACTCCAGGCGCCCGCTACAAGCTATTTTCACAGCAATTCCTCAAAGCTTCACCTTGCCGCCTTGCAACGAACTCCAATCATTCGAGCCAAACCTCTCATATGACCCCCCCTTCAACCAGAAGACATCGTCATTGCCAGTCTTGCTCGGATCCACGCCTTCATTCCTCAAGCTGACTTTCTGTTGCTTGTTCGTCCCTGTGCTCCCAAGAGATCCATCCTTGGTAACCCGGAGGAAAAGAGGCAGCGCATACTTGGGCAATCCAGCCCTCACATGCTCCGCCAGCGTCTTCAGTGTCTCGCTGGTAGGGACACCATCATGTCCCACAGCAGAAGGCCTGAACACCACAGCCGCGCATCCAGCCCGGCCCTCGTGCCCCGGAATCTCAACCCCGTACACATTCGACTCCTGCACACCCGAATGAAGCCCCAAGATATGCGCCACCTCCGCAGTCGACACATTTTCGCTCTTCCACCTGAAAGTATCACCAATCCGATCATTAAAGTAAATCCTGTGCTCGCTATCCCGGCGCACCACATCTCCCGTCCGGAACCAAGCATCCCCGTTCGTGAAAACATCTCTCATGATCTTCTTGGAAGTCGCCCCCGTATCACCATAATATCCCTGAAACCTCGCCTCAACATTCTTCGCCGGCAGCGAGAAGAGCAATTCTCCCGGCTCACCCTCCGGCGTCCGCACGCAGAATCCCGTCTTGGGATCCCTGAGCGGGAGCTCCGTCTCATGATCAACCTCGACGATGGCGACTGATCGACCAACGAGCAGGTTATACAGCATACCAGCTCGTCCAACTGAGCCCATGCTAAAGTCATTCCTGCTCACATTCCACGTCGCAAAGGATCCCTCCGTGGCGCCGTAGAACTCGGCAATCGTCTCGATACCGTACCGCTCCTTGAAGGCGTTCCACACGTCGGGACGGAGGCCGTTTCCAAAGGCTACGCGGACTTTGTGCTTCTTGTCGAGGCTCTTGCCGGTGACGGGGTCGAGCTTTGTTGGAGCGGAGAGCAAGTACCGGCATGTCTCGCCGACGTATTGGATGATGGTGGCCCGATGTTTCCGGACGTCGTCCCAGAAGTGGCTGGTAGAAAATTTCCGGCTCATGGCAAAGGTAGCGCCCACGCTGAGGGTGTGTGCGAAGCCGAGAAGCATGGCTGTGGAGTGGTAAAGTGGCATGGCCTGTTGCATTATCAGTGAAAGGTCCCTGTCTAGCCGCGGGTTATTTGCACTTACCGTGTAAAACACATCATTCTTGGATGTCCCAACCAACCGAGACGTGAACCCCCCAACAACAGCAATCTTGGACCACGATACTATCGCGGCTTTTGGTAACCCCGTTGTTCCGCTCGTGTAAATGAGAACGCCCATCGCTTCCCCAGCCGCGCCGCTTCTGAGCTCATCCGCCGGCCTCTTAGCATCCAAGGTCAACATCTGACTCTCCAGCTGCGGCGTCACAACCTCAAAGGTGGTCTCGCTCAGTTCGGACTTCACATCTTCCCCAACGTTCCCAGCAACCGTAGGATCGATAAGCATCAGCCGCGCATTCGCCCTCTTGATGCAGTGACTGAGCGCCGCACCGGTAAGATTGTAATTGATAAGCGCCGGAACAGCCCCAATAGCCCACAAACCCAACAGCAAGAAAATAAAGGTGTCTGTGTTCTGGAAGTCGAGCGCAACCATCTCGCCCTTCTTGACACCCCGGCGATCCTTGAGGAAGTTGGCATAGCGCAGTACCCTGTCATAGGCTTGCGCATAAGTATAAATTTTGTCTTCGAAACGCAAAAAAACGCGGTTCTCTGAGGACTTGGAGGTGGCGAGGTCTTCGAGGCGGTAGAAGAAGTTGACACGGTCACGGTGAGTCCACCAGGCCACGTTGGCTATGGTGGGAACGATGGATTTTAACAGGTGAAGGTCGTACGAGACCTGCCAGCGAGCATTGAGATACGCCGCGGTGGCCGTCAAGGCCGAGGCGGCCACTGGTAAAGATACCGGTACTGATGAAAGTCAGGGACCAGGTCATCTAACCTCAACACCGAAGGTTGAGGCGCATTCTGATGTGAAGGAGCTTACAAGCAGTCATGTTCGCGTTTGGTGTTGTGAGAACTCAACAATGTCGATATTGTAGAAGAAACCTTACAGTAAAAAATGTTGTTTATTAAATAGTTCAATGATGGTTATAGGATGCTAGTTATAACGATCACGAGTTATGGGTAACGTCGCAGTGAGTGAGTGGAATATTGACCTCAATGCGGTAAGTCGGTCGTGGTCGATCGTACCTGGAACTTCGTGAGGGCACTAGTAGGGATCCGTTTGTAACAGCGCCTTCATGGACGGGTAGCTCCGCAACCTAACGTTCTTGAATGAAAGAACAGTGATGAATGGCGTTGTTGAAATATATATTTCGAAAAGAAAAGGGAAACAGATCTGGGGTGACACAACATTCCTTATACATTAAATAAACGGATTGCGTGGTTTCGGCAGTGGCCATGAAAGCCGCCGGCAGGAGCGGACTGATCGTCTCCATGGACGACTCCGATGTGACACAGGTCACTCGACATGCCTCCATGCTTTTCATATGGACCTCGGTTCGGCGCGCCACTTGGGCGCGAGCCAAGGAACTTCCCTCACTGGTTGGCGATTCCAAAGGTCCGGGAAGGCGGAAACACTCGTTGATGAGACTCTCAAACGGTGGTAGGCGGAAATTGTCTCTACTGGGCTGCTGTCCGCTCGAGGCGAAGCAATTGGTTGTCCTATGCACATATTCATGTGTGCCGTTGAAAAACAGCGCCGGTGGTTGATGGCGCTGACGTTGGGCCAACTCATCTTCAACCTGCTCATACGAGGTACCTACACACAAGAAAGAGACCAGACGGCAAGTGACGTTCAGGGTCCAAGTTGGGTTGGCATTCAACGGCGCACAGTGCAGCATCGAAGCTTTGACCATGTGGACCCATCGCGTTGGTTCAACAGCTCCGACTCCGTGTCGCGAATGACGAGCGCGGGTTTCAAGCCCACTGCCGGTGCCGGATGCCTGTCCCCGATCTCCGATTGTGTAGTCTACACTAGCTGCTTATCGCTATCTCCACGTGCTCACCTGCGGCACCTAACCCAATTGGGAAATTTGGCTTAATTGCTGGAGGGATCGCTGCGTCGCGCTGGCGGCACTCACTGTTGGTGAGGCGTGTCAGGGTTTCAGGGTCACTTTGTTCACCTCCAGAAACAAGGTACCGGCAACGAACTCGATGAAGGCCGAGTCCGCATAGCCATGTCTGCCCAACCGCTTTCTAGTAATGACAATGACGCTCCCATCACACCAATAACACCAAAAGAAGGGGCACCAGCGTCAACACGGAAACTTCCCCCACCAGAGAAGCCGTCAGACGTGCGCCGTCGCAGCCATGTCATCCTCTCCTTTTGGCTGATTGTGCTTATTTTGGGCCTACCCATTTGGTGGAAAACCACAACGATATACCGTGCCGATCTTCCTTTGCAGGAGATGCTTGAATGGGCAGACGGAAAGGTGCGCAGCTCTTCTAGCTTGCTTCACTGGTTTCTAACGATTGTCCCATTCTACTAGGCTTGTCGCCCCGTCTTCCCCCTCCGTATCTCGATACAGGCCACCTCGCTCCAAGACCAAGAAGCGCAAAACCTACTTCGACTGACCCAGCACGCCCTTGACGATCTTAATGATTTCGCAGGGCATCATCTTCGTCTGCAATTGGGCGATGAGAAGCTGGACTCGGCCGACAATGGCAGCGCCTTAATCATTCGCCTCACTCCAGGCGAGGGCACGACAGCTACGCTGGACCCATACGAACCTATTCTCGATATTACCTACCCACCCAACACGATACCATCCCCCACAGCCTCGTCGTCACCGCTTGCGACATACATTGCCAGTCAGCTGAGGACAACGTTTGCCGAAGAACAAGCCACCATCTCTTATCTTCTCTCGACAAACTCCATGCCATCAGAGCACCGACCGCTTGGACTGTCACCAGAAACCACCGAATCACTCGCCAAGCGGACGACGCGGTCACTGAAATACGCACCAACCTACCATCTCACATTTTCCCTCTTTACGAGCGGGCCCTTGCCAAGCAGTTGGAATATCGAGGGGGCGATCGACGAGTACATGAAGCCCGTGTTGGAGGTTCTTTCACCCATCCACAACTTCACCATCGATACTCAGGTGCAACTGTACGCTTCACCTGGTGTCCAAAACCAAATTCTCAACAAGGAGGACCTGTCATCGTTCATCAATGCCGCTGAGTGGCCCCTGTCACCCTCTATCGGGGGTGCACCGACCATCAACTTCATTGTGTTTATCGGAAACCAAACTATTGCAAACCCCTCGCAAGACTCACCAACCTCCCAATCATGGCTGATTCCACAATGGGGCACCGTGTACCTGCTCTCTCTCCCCGACGACACGACCCACGTCGCAGCCGCCACCCTCAAGCAGCCCCTTCTGACATTCACCTCCCACCTTCTCTCCCTGACCGGTACCCCCGAGTCAGGCTCACTGCCACTGCGCCTCTCCACCCTCGCGCGCATCCGCTCAGCTGACCTTCTCCTCCGCGCATCCTCTACCCTCGGCTCTCTCGCCCGTCTTGCCATGGCTCTCCCGTCTATTTCCATTCCCAGCAGCGTCGCAGACGGCGTCACTAAGACCATGTCCCACTTGCGTCTTGCCTGTGATAACTTGGGCGGTACGGAAGGGCTGGCTCATGCGCGGATCGCCGAGGCCGAGGCGGAAAGGGCCTTCTTTGAGAAGAGCATGGTCGGGCAGTTGTATTTCCCCGACGAGCACAAGATTGCGGTTTATTTGCCGCTGTTGGGGCCGGTGGCGGTGCCGCTTGTGATGGGGTTGATTAATGAGATTAAGGCTTGGAGGAAGAGGAGGAGGGAAAGGGCTGAGAAGGGGGCGGAGAAGAAGGAGCAGTAGACGGGATTGTGATGTTGTTTTTGTCTTTATTATTGGTTGAACAGCATGCGTTGTAAGAATCGGAATGGCTTAAAATATATCAAAACGCAGCGGTCTTGTAGGATATCTTGTACATGATTTTGTTGTTCTTTTGAAGGAAGCAAGATACCATGACGGAAAGTTGAACAGTAGGTGCTGTCTGGGTGGTGGTGCGTTGATAGGTGGAGGCAGGAAACAGAAAATCCAATTAAAAGCGGGTTTAGCTCAGTTGGGAGAGCGTCAGACTGAAGTCAACTTCGGGAAGTCAATCTGAAGGTCGTGTGTTCGATCCACACAAACCGCATCTTTTGCCATTTCCACTCTCAAAACTTCTTTTTCTTCAAACTGCGGGTGTCGGTCGTCTTTCTCTTACTTGAACATTTTAGTTTCTTTTTTTTCCTTTTCTTCAGATGTTGACGCCTCTTGTTAACATTGTGAGAATGCCAGTGGCCAGCCGTCGAAGAAGGCTGTCACCATTATATTTTGATCTCGAGGTGTCTCAAGTATCGATAAACTCCTTTGGTGTGCTATCTTGAAGGTTAGTTCAAACACATCTACGCCATGCAACAAGCCGCCGAGACTACTCTGTGGAATTCTGACACTTGCCGATTGAATCGGGAGTTCGGCAGAATTAGGAGCTGAAGCCTTGTAGATGGTAGGACAGGGAGGTTGTTGATAATAGGTAAGTAGCGTTACTCAGCGCAAACTCTGGTACAGCTTGCTTTGAAAGTATCCTTCCCTCTTGGTTGTGTCATTTGTGGTCGTCCGGAATAAGACTTTGGCTTGGTTCATGCTATAGACTACGGTAGGTATCATGGATGTTGATGGCGCAACCTAATGTCGTGTCGCCGCCGCCGTCTTTACATGTTTAACAAACTCTCGAAGTTTTTTCAACGAGTTCACCAGAGATGAGGGCCCTAGAGACCCACCCCCAGGCTAGAACTAACCTCATCTAGCCCTCGCCGCGATATTGTATTCCCCGATATCCACCATGTCGGCGAGTAAAAGCCTGAACTATCCTATAACTGTCTTATAGTCAGCTAAAATATAATCTAGCTTTTTCACCATTCTTTAGTTCTTTTTTTGCACCTCTTGGATTTCAAAAGTGATTTGAGTCGACTTGTACCTTCGGGCTTCCCTGTCATTATCATTAGACGAATCCACTGCTCGAAACAATGATGAAGATATCTCGGACCCCGTGATATCTGGATATCTCTAGTATTTGGTTATCTCATCAGTTGTCCTTTCCATCTCGAGTTTCCTACTCTCGCTAAGATGGATTCAGCGAGAGGGGTACAGGTTGACCAAGAGTTCATCACCACGGGAGCCACAAGAGAAGATCTACGCATAGGACAGCAGAAGATTATACCGAGACCTCCCTCAACTGTTCCCAAAGCAACATGAGTCAAAATAGGCGTTCTTAGGGAAGACATATATTTAAACCGGAAATTTCTAGATGTCTGATGCTGTACTCAAAATGCCCCGTTCTGTCCATACCCTCCTAACAAAAGCCTCTTTTTCCTCTTTAACCCTCTCCGTTCAAAACATGAGTTACCCCCAACCAAAAGCCTTTTTCTCCTAAAGGAATCGCCCACCACACCTACGCCGTCCCCTCAAGCCTCCTCTGCTGAATAAACAGCGCCAGCACAAACGCCGTCCCCGAAAAGAAAAACGACACCCCATGGCTCCACCACAACCCATCCACATAACTCTCAGTCACCGCCCTCTGCACCGGCCCCGTCACCCGATCAACATAATCCACATCCGAAACCGTCTCCGCGATTATCTTTGCAATCTCCACCCCTCCAAACCCAAGCCCGGCAAGCCTGTTAAAAAGCGTTCTTCTCAAGGCAGCCTTCATCACCGCGTTTGACACCGACAGTCCCATGGTCAAAGCGACAGTGCTAGAGAGATACATGAACGAAATCGAGGGGGCGGCATGAGCCGGGTCGACGACGGCTTGCAGAGAGATGAAAACGGCGGATTGGGCGATTCCGGTGCCGAAACCGCTGGGGAAGATATAGAGGGACTCCCAGACGTTGGTGTTGCCGTGCCAGCGGAGCATGAGCAGCAGGTAGGACAGTGAAGAAAGGGTTACAGCGAGGATGATGAGACCTTTGTAACGGCCCGAGCGCTTGATGAGGATGCCGGAGAGGACGCCGCCGATGGCGTTGCCTACCACGGCTGGTACTAAGTGAGCGCCGGCTGAGGAGGCGGTGGACCGGGAGGTGATTTGGAAGTAGAGTGGGACGGAGAACATGAGCTAGATACAGTGTTAGTCAAGGGAAATTTGATTTTGGGAGGGCAAACTCACCCCGAGCTGAGCCGCTGTTTGAAGCCCAAGAATCAGATAAGAGATGACAGCGTCCCGCTGGTGGAATATCTCAAGCGGCAAAATAGGCTCTTCTTGACGCTTTTCAACCGCGACGAAAACACCAACGAGGACAAAGCTGAAACTAATGAGGCCAATAGTGATTGGAGATGTCCAGGGCAGCCTGACGCCGCCTAGCTCGATAGGGGTAAGGAGGGCAAGGATCATGAAAGCAAAAATGAAGGATCCCTTGAAGTCGATTCGGCTGAACTTGGACTTTCGAATCTCGGCCTCGGCGCTGCTGGTGGAGGCGGAATCTGCCGCGGTTGCTTCAGTGTGGTTTGGTAGGTAGATACAAACGAGGATGATGGCGCCCAGGATGATAGGAACTTGCCCAAAGAAGGACCACCGCCATCCGATGACATCGACAAGCCAGCCGCCAAGGGGGCCGCCGAGACTGCGGCCAAAGGTGGCTACCAGGTTGACGTAGGCGCGCCATTGGGCGACTTCTCTGATGGGGAGTAGATCTATCTTGTTGTTAGTGAGAAAAGTTGAAGCTTTCAGGTTGTGTTCTGATTTTACCAGTGATCAGGATGGACACAAGTGAAGCCATGCCAGAAGCACCAGCCCCTGAGATGACTCTGCCGAGAATCACCTGCCCCATTGTCTGGCCAGCACCCCTATTTCCAGTCAGCAATTACCCTTTTTTGCCGAGTGATATGGTTCTTACGCGATAGCACTTTTGAATGTTAGCATTTATCTCTCGTGAACAGTCTGAGTGTCAACTTACCAACCAACCACAAAAATAGTGTAGGCGAAAGTGACGAGTGTTTTTCTGCCATAGATATCGCTCAACTTTCCGTAAAGCGTTTGCGTAGCCGCGCCGGCGATGGCAAAGCTGGTGATCAGCCATGTCGAGTTGCCCAAGTCATTGAACTCGGAAGCAATGTTGGAGTGCGTGGCCAGGAGAATTGAGCCATCACAGTGAGCAACAAAGATGCCTGCAAGTTGTGAGTTTCAGCATTTTTAGCTGCGTATGGATCTTGACAAGGAAGGAACGTACCGATGAGCAGCACTGAAATGATGCGAGCGACCTGTGTTCTGGAAATGCCGCTCTCGATCTCTCCGCTCTGCAGACTCTCTTCATCCTCGCCAACCTTCTTCGCTATACCCCCATTTACACTGATTGGAAGCGCTTCAGAATTTGGTGGTGCTTCACTGATGATGGGCACATTGCTGAGAAGGGGCGACTGCTCGGTTGGCTGGTCGCCTGTCGGTCCTGAAATTTGAGCCATTTGCACTCCGCCAAACAGTCCACCGCAACCGCTCAATTGTCAACGCAGGTATCACAAGATGTCTTCTCACGAAAATGAAGGCGCTTCAGCTTCGATCCGTCGCCGGCCTCGGCTCAAACCCGAAAATGTGCTCTCCGGAAACAAAGACTTATCGCCGGTTGTTGCGCTGCAGAGAGCAGATCACGACATACAAAAGGCAATGTCGCAAGCTACTTCTGATGCCATTACCCCATTTCAGGGGCTCTACGAACTGCTAGTGCAGCTACATGCATGTTTGACAACACCACGCGAAGTGAAAGCGTCAGAAAGAACCCCTGTAATCGTCCAAAATCAGAAGATGTAGTGCTCTTTTGCTTCGTACCTGGAGCCTGAATGTGGGGGTCCAGTGATGGATGCCAGCCAACATTGGTCTTTGCAATTGCCGCGACCTATCACGCAATCAACAAGACCAGCTAAAGCCCATTCCTCGGCAACTTCACATTCACCGGCCCACCGGTGTGGGATCGAGTAAAGTATCAATAAGTTGGAGAAAACTGCCGCTTCATGAATTTTATGATTGTTTTTGAATATCACATCATCAACCTCTTCTGCATTGGCCCCTGAAGTAATTTCGCTATGCGATTCTTGGGAGTTGCACTTGCAGCAGGTCTGCAATTGCCCACAGCGGCTCTTGCCAACCATGGAAGTCAAAAGCCATTGGGAGATGACTTGAGTAGCTCACAAGGACACAAAGGGGGAAAGCAGCCAAATATTGTGTTCATCTTGACTGATGACCAAGATCTGCACATGAACTCCCTTGATTACGTCCCCTTGATCAAGAAGCATCTTCTCGACAAGGGCACTCTCTACAAGCGCCACTACTGCACCACAGCCATTTGCTGCCCTGCCAGAGTATCCCTCTTGACCGGCCAGCAGGCTCACAACACTAATGTTACCGATGTCAACCCTCCACATGGTAAGTGTTGTTCCTTGGTGCAACGTATCGGCCACGAGTTAACCAAGTCATCCAGGTGGTTATCCCAAGTTCATCAGGCAAGGCTTGAACAATGCCTATCTTCCTGTCTGGCTTCAGGAGGCTGGCTACAACACTTACTACACTGGCAAGTTGTTCAACGCCCACACTGTTGAAAACTACAACTCGCCATACCCGGCTGGCTGGAACGGCTCCGACTTCCTGTTGGACCCGTACACCTACAACTATTTCAACTCCAGCTTCCAGCGGAATCAAGACCCTCCCAAGAGCTATGAGGGCTTCCACTCCGTCGACGTCCTGGCTGAGAAGTCCCTCGGTTTCGTCGATGAGGCCGTTAGAGCCAACGGTCCCTTCTTCCTGGGCATTGCTCCGGTGGCCCCTCACAGCAATGTCGAGTCCAATATCCTTGGTGATGACAATGACCAAGATTGGGACAAGCTTCCCGATATCGAGGAGTTTGCCAAGTTTGGCCCTCCTGTTCCAGCAAAGCGCCACGAGCACCTCTTCAAAGACGTCAAGATCCCCCGCACTCCCAACTTCAACCCCGATCAACCCACCGGTGCCAACTGGGTCCGCCTTCGGAAGAAGCTCAACCAGGAGAACATTGACTACAACGACCACTTCTATCGCCAGCGCCTTCGCACCCTGCAGTCGGTCGATGAGCTGGTTGCTTCCGTTGTGGAGCGCCTTGCCCAACACGGCGTGCTTGACAACACTTACATCTTCTACACCACCGACAACGGCTACCACATCAGCCAGCACCGTCTCAACCCCGGCAAGGAGTGCGGCTTTGAGGAGGACATCAACATTCCCCTTATTATCCGTGGCCCTGGCGTTGCCAAGGGCGAGGTCTCCGAGATTGTCACCACCCATGTCGACTTGGCGCCCACCATCCTCAGCATTGCCGGCGTTCCCCACAGAGCCGACTTTGACGGCGAGGCTATCCCCCTGAACCAGAAGGACATCGATCGCACGGTCGCGACGAGACACGAGCACGTCACGGTTGAGTTCTGGGGTTTCGCCGTGTCCGAGGGTGGTAAACTCTTTGACAAGGATGAGGAGCGCCTAACTCTCAACAACACCTACAAGGCGTTGAGGATCATTGGCAAGGATTACAACTTTTACTATTCGGTTTGGTGCAACAATGAGCATGAGCTTTATGATTTGAGCGTATGTGCCCCTCTTATCCTTTGTCACGATGTATCTGACTAACGGCTGGCCAACAACAGACCGACCCCTACCAAATCAACAACCTCCTCCACCCCACCGCCACCAAGCCCAAGACCCTCCTCGGCGCTGGCTTCCACAAGGTCATCGCCCGCTTAGACTCGTTGCTCTTTGTGCTCAAGTCCTGCAAGGGGAGGACTTGCATCCGGCCTTGGGAGGCTCTCCACCCCCAGGGCAATGTGGCCAACTTGCATGATGCTCTGAGCAAGAGGTTTGACATTTTCTATGAGCACCAGCCGAAGAAGGTTAGCTATAACAGGTGCGAGCTGGGTTATATTGTCGATGCGGAGGGCCCGCAGTTTGAGAAGGACGGTGCCGTTTTTACGGCGGAGGCTGCGGAGTATAAGAGGAATGGAATTAGCTGGAGTGAGTGGACATAAATGTTGAATCGGGAGATTGGGTTGCTGCAGGTAGGAAAAAATGTAACATATAAGCATGGGATTATTTGGATAGTTGATGACGGATGAGATTATGAACTTGTTGGAGAATAGTGATAGTTTCGGATACCTGAAGGTAAAAAAGAAAAGGGTAACTCAGGAATCGTACAAGTGTGAGTACCTTAGTGAGCCTCTTATCAGAGCTTCGGCCAAGATGTGATGTCTTGGGAATGATACAAGGCCTTACAAGATCAGTAGTATAGTGTGAAGGCCTGATCGCCATGTTTGTGGAGAGACTTTGATTGAAGCTTGCAATAAGGTTCATCCGTCTCCAGGTACTCTTGCACGCTATAATAAAAGAACAGATACCGCAAGTTTAAATGAACATACCTTTTTGAATCTCAGACGGGCTTTAAAAGATAGTCAATATGCCTCTAAAGATAGTTAGATAGCTTTAAAAGATGGTTAACAAGCATTCAGTTGCACTGAAATGCCTCTTGAACCATCTCCAAGGCCTATCGACGGTCTTTAAACGCCCAACAACTAAGATATCTTGTGGAGTCTTTGTTTTTGACAACGGTCTCTTTTTCTGCCCAGGACATGTCTTGTAAAGCAGCCGGACCCCCGAGTCAAGAACGACGAACTCAGACACCATCCATACGAGTCATTCATTCGAGTCCATCGATCCAGTCTCAGGACCGGGAAGCAAGCCCATCGGATGGCATATTCAGCTTAACCATCACCTCCTGCCGATGGAGGAGTAGCTCCTTCCTCCCACTCGAAGCCTGGGACTTCGGCTCAGGCTGGCTCGGCCGGGTCTGACATCAATGGTTCGATTGTTCAAGCATCCAAGACCTTCCGTGTGAGCGAGGAAGGAACCCTTCAACATGACTGGAATGATGCTTCCGAGATACTGGCGCGAGCCATTGTATTTCTCTATTCTACGCAGGTGTGAACCTCAAGGTGACGAAATCGGACTCTGTACCTCACGTGGTGTCGCCTGGGAACCTATGCCCTGCAGGCTTTGTGATTGATAGGCGTATTATCTTTCCATTGCTCTGCCAGGGCCAGAGCCAGCACAGATTATGAGGTATGTAGCGAGGAAGTGAAAATTGTCTAATGAGATTATGATCTCTTGAGGATGTGATTCGTCGGTCAAGTACTGTCCTGGTCGATGTAGTATGGATTGCCGAATGGCGCTGTTCCGAGGGTGGCAGTACCGCATGTATTTATCCAGAAACCTCCGAAACCAACAGTCCAACTCGGAGAAGTTTTGGGGTAATCCCATTTCGCGTTTGTTACCCCGCGGCGCTTCCTACGCTACCGGTGTACGTGACTACTATGACTCTTGTGAACTGCGCAGCTGGTAGAGCAAAGTGGAAATACTTGCTACTTGAGTTTCAAACCAGTTTCAACCCAACAGCAAACACAGCGGTGTTGAACTCCTTACAACCATGGCCCAGCAAGACGCACAACCTCTGGCTCAGTTTGTCCCCCGCTTCCGCACGGATATTTACCCCTTTATTGCTCCCTCCAAGTTTAGAGGATCGCTCCAGGACAAAGTGACCATCATCACTGGGGCAGCGGGAGCGATTGGTCAAGGGCTGGCTGAGTCGTTTGCTGTCGCGGGAGCAAAGCTGGTGTTGACTTACAACCGGACGCCGCCTCCGCCTGCGCTGAGGGAGAGGTGTCTCAAGTTTGGTGCTTCCGAGGTGACGTTTGTGCAGTGTAATGTTGCCGAGCTTGAGGGGTGCGAGGGTTTGGTTAGGCAGGTGAGGGTGTTTTCTTGACTTTTTTCGGGCCTGGCCTGTGATGAAATGATGTGATACTGATATTTGATCGACAATCAGACGCTTGAGCTGCATGGGAGGGCAGATATCCTGATCAACAATGCTGGTGCTAACGGTCTTGGTCCGGTATGTATTCCCCTGTTTTTGCTGCCAAGTGAGTTAATACTGAGAAACGGGATATGAAGCTGCACACCCAACCGCCCGAGGACTTCATCAAGGAGATTGCGGTGAATTTTCACGGCCCATATTATCTCATGAGGTTATTGCTACCCCATATGAGGGAGCAGAGGAGCGGCGTTGTGTTGAATATTGCTTCGAGGGCGGGGACGGTGGCGATACCGTATAGCACGGGTTACTGTGCTAGCAAGGCGGCGTTGATTAACCTGACGGCGTGCGTGCAAAAGGAGATTGATGTTGATGGGTTGGGGGGGGAGGTGTGCTGTTATTCGTTGCATCCGGGGGGGATTAAGAGTGCCATGACGCTGAAGAGTACGTCCCCTTTTCTGGTCGTTGTATATGCATGATGAGATTTATACTGATACCTAAGAAACAGAGTACTCTGCCGAGTCTGTGGCGGCACTGCCGGCTCAGGCGCAAGCAAAGTTTGTCAATGCGTTGGATATCTATGATGATTCGCCGTATCTGAACGGGATGGTGTGTGTTGCGCTTGCGACGGGGGTGGGGAAAGACGTGCTGAGGGGGAAGTATTTTGATGTTGGGCAGGATTTGGAGGATGTGCTTGCTCAAGGGGAGGCGTTGAAGCAGAATCCGGATTTGTATGGGCTTCATACGAGTTTCTTGGGAGGACTGAAGAATGGGGGGGTGCCAGAGGGGGGGTATAGGAGGGAGGAGTGGGGGGTGGAGTTTCCTGGTTTTGAAGTGTAGGTAGTTTGCTTGGTATTCTCTTGAGATTTCAAATCATGAGTATGTACTTGGAGAAAGAATCTGTTGTTGCTGAAGTCTTATCGTCGTTATTATCGGGATGGTGCTGAGATGGGGAGGTGAAAGAAGGGTTAGGGTTGGATCCCCGACGACAAGCACGGAGACCGTCGGCAAATGCGGTGCCGCGTTTTTCCGGTTTGGCCGAACTGGAAGCCGCTATCCCTGCTCGAGCGATGATCTGATGATCTGATAAGATCAGCCTGCAGGAAAAACTGGGTCTGCTGTGGTGGGTTCAGGTTGTATGTCCAAGGGTGGACCTTGCCCGGCTCAACTCGAAGAGCGGGGGACTTTTTTTCTCGTCTTTGCGTTTAAAAAGTCACACAACAGATCAAGTGTTGAGGATTCATTGGATCATTTGTTGGGAGTTGAGCCATATGGCAGTCTGACCAAGATGAAAGTGAAGATGATGGACACGGGATGAACATGTGAAAAGAAGGGGGAGGACGACGACAATTCCGATGCCGGGGACGTGATGTTTCGCGGATGCCACATGCTGCATGTGCGTTGCCCCGTCCCCCGTCCCCTCATCAACAACCCCCCATGTCAAATGTTCGGTCCCAAGGAAGAGGTGGAGCCCCCGTTTGTCAGTTTTTCCCCTGTTTCTGCTGCTGAGGCACTTTGGGATCCTGGACAAAAGCAGCCTGTTGGGGTGCAGCCAGCGCAACGGACGCACAGGATGACACAACGGCGGAAAAGGGCCCCAATCGGGGAGTAAAAACGGGCATGAGAGATGATCTTGTGGGGCAATATCCATATTGCAACTTTTGGAGGGGAGGAGGAGGGGAATCCGAATAAGAAGACCAAGAAGTGAGGTTGGGGTCCTTCATCATCCCGTTCAACTTCCGATTCCCATCATACAGGTTTCCCGTGAGAGAGATTGACATTGTGCAGCGGCCACTGACATCAGTTCTTCTGCATCTACATCGCCATTACTGGATTTGGATTACATACTCTTCCTTTTTTGTCTCACACACACACACACACACACACACACACACACACACATTCACACATTCACAATGGGATCCGTGTTCCAAGCCCCCGCCCTCACAACGTCGGCCATGCCCTTCAAGGTTCTCGTCGTGGGTGGCTCATACGGCGGTCTCTCCGCCGCCCTCAACCTCCAAGATCTCTGCAGCGGCCTCGCGCCACGATGCGGCCCCAAGCCTGCCGAGGGCGAGCCAGTCATTGAGACGCCACAGTTCAGCGTCGACATCACCATCGTAGACGAGCGTGATGGTTTCTGTCAGTCTTTATCGTCTCCGTTTTAACTTCGTCACAATCTAATCTTTCCCAGACCACCTCATCGGCTCCCCCCTCGCCCTGGCCGACGAAGACTACGCCGCCAAATCCTGGGTAAAATACGAAGACGTCCCTGCCGTCTCCCAATCCCCCAACATCCGGGTCCTGCACGGCTCGGTCAAGTCTGTTGACCAGACCGCTAAAACTGCCACGTACCTCCCACATGGCCTCGTCTCCTCCCCAGAAAACACTACCACCCTTTCCTATGACTTCCTCGTCGCGGCCGCCGGCCTCCGCAGGGTCTGGCCCGTAGTCCCTCAGTCCCTCCGCAGAAAGCAATTCCTCTTCGAAGCCGGTGATCACATCCGCGCCGCCACCACCGCCCGCCATGGTGTTGTCGTCGTAGGCGGTGGTGCGGTTGGTATCGAGATGGCGGCCGAGCTCAAGCTCGTGCAGCCCCATCTCAAAGTCACGCTTGTGCACTCGAGGGATAAACTTCTCAGCTCTGAGCCGCTTCCCGATGACGTGAAAGATAAGAGCTTGGAGCTGCTGCTGGAGACGGGGGTGGAGGTGAGGATGAGCACGAGGTTGGACAAGACGGAGGAAGCGGTGGATGAGCAAGGGAAGAAGGCGGTGAGGGTGTGGTTTACCAACGGGGAGAGCATTCTCGCAGATCAGGTTAGCTTGGCGGTTTCGAGGTCGGTGCCGGCGACGGAGTTTTTGGGGGTGAAGGAGAGGGGAGTGGTGGATGAGGAGGGGTACGTCAAGATTCAGTCTAGCTTGGCTTTCCCTGCTGAGACGCCAAACTCGGCTGATCACTTTGCTATTGGTGACTTGGTCAAGTGGTCGGGGATCAAGAGGTGCGGTGCGGCGATGCATATGGGGTATTATGCTGGTAACAATATCCACCAGAGAATGATGGAGATTACTTCGGGCACTGAGCCGACTTTTCTAAAGCTGGATGAGATCCCGGCTATGATTGGACTGGCGGTGGGGAAGAAGGCGGTGTCGTACTGGCCTGCGTCTGGGGTGTCGGCTGGTGAGGATGTCATGCAGGCGTTCTTTGGGGATGATCTTGGGTTTACAAGTGAGTCTTCTCCTCCTTTTTGACGTCTGTTGCAAATTGATACTGACAAGTTCTTGCAGTCTGCTGGAATCACTTGGGGCTTGGTGATGGCAAGAAGTTGTGATGATGTTTTGGATGCATAGCGATTTTTTGGATACCTAGGCTTTCGAGCTATAGAAGTACACTGATGGATTTTCATGTTATGATTTGGGTTTAGATATGACATATGGGAAAGTCCTTTTTTTTTCTCTTTTTTTCTTTTTGGCACATTACGATTTAGAGTCACAATCATCATAAATGAAGCCTTAAGAACACAGACAGGAAGACAAGGCATTGTTCATGAAAGCTTTTGTTATTAACCAGCCTTGTTAGCCCAAACCGCCTATCCAAGATACATGGAGAAATATTAAGATTACACAAAAGATTTAAAGCTTAGGAACCAGCCCAACGCCAGTACCGCCCATCACCTTCTCATTCTCATCCAGGGGGCACAGCTGGAAGAAGCGCTCCCTGGAGCAGCGCACAAACGCCGAGCGCTTGTGGGGCAAGTCAATAAACTTGTCTAGCCCGAAGCCGTGCATCAGATCGTACATGAGCACCGAACTGTTGGTGTACTTGGGCTCGCCGACGACGCTCATGGTGCGAGGCTCGTCAAGGAAGAGGTAGTGCATCAAGCTCGACCACCACGCGCTGACACGGTGAGGGCCGCGGTAGCGGACGTCACCGACGAGGGAGTGTCTCCCGCGGTCGTAGTCGCCGGCGGAGTAGTAAGCGCCGATGCGGTCCTCCTGTTCGTGGTTTGTTAGATCATCTTCTCTTTTAAAAGTTTGGGATTTGTCAAGGCAGGGGAAAAAGACATACCTTGCCCCAGTACACTTCAAAGTACGCAAAGCAGACATCATCAAACCGCGCCAGAATGGTGATCTGATGGGGATCCTCGTGCGCCTTGCGGAGGTACTCCCTGTGCTGCTCCACCGTCCCCGTCTCGTTCCACCCCTGCGAGACGCGGGGGTCGTTCTGCCAGGTGTGGAACAGGTTGAGGTGCTCGTCGTTGTGGTAGTCGAGCGCGATCATGCTGAAGGTTTCCTTCAGGTGGGGGATATACCGGCTGTAGATCACCGAGCCGGGGATGGGCTTTGCGCGACGTCTTGGATGCCAGCAGAGAGCGGAGGAGTCGCTGGTCATGACGTACTCTGGGGGTGGGAGGGGGTAGCCGGAGAGATTCGGGTCCTGCTCCTCTGGCACCCAGGCGGGGCGGGAGCCGAAGGGGGAGCCGGCGCCTTGCCAGAAGGCGCCGCGGGAGATGACAAGCTCGTTGGTCGGGGGGACGTCTTTGATGGCGGTGGTAGGGTGGTCGATGGCTAGGCCGACGGTTTTGAGCTGGGAGGAGAGCTTGTCGGCGTTGGAGCCGGAGAGGGCAAGGCGGAAGGCTTCCTCGGAGGGGCGGAGGATGAAGAAGGCGTAGGTGATGAGCCATGCTTGGCCTACTGTAGGTGCTTGCTCGCCTTTCCAGGTGATTGTGACGGAGGGGGTGCGTCGGGCTCTGCCCCAGGCGGTGTTGTTGGAGTCGTTTGGTCTGTCGCCGAGCTTGAGGTCCTCGGGGGCGGTGAAGAAGATGGAGTCGTTGTAAAGGGGCTCGCGAAGGGGCTTGAGGCCCTCACGGGGTTGGAGCTGGTAGCCTTCCTTTGCTTTGACGACGTGGTAGGCGGTCTGGTAGGGGTGAGGGAGCTTGAGGATGGGCTCTGATGAAGCAGCGTACTCCGCGAGTTGGAGACGCGCCTTTGTTTGTGTTGACGCCATTGTGAGTCTTTGAGATCCGTTTGTTGAAGCAGAGGTATGACGACACTGATGGGAGAGTAGTTGTTTTGTCTGACACTTGAGAGCTATGTGTAGCTGTTTTTGCACCTTCGGGAAAGCTGTCCCAGCTCCAATTCACATGCGCATCGAAAAAATAAACAGAAGAAAAAACACAAGGATGTCTCTCCCCCGCTAGAGACTCCAGGAAATGCAACCCCCATGGCAGCAACTTGCGAGAGTTGCCGTGGGTGCTTCTCGGGTGAAATGAGGACCGAGTGCCTGGCTCGTAGATCCATGTCCATCTATCGATTCTCCGTGGTGCCGGTGGAAACCGGTTTGCTGTATTCATCTTTCCAGTCAAGACTCCGAAACGATGACCAATGGAAAAGGGGCCCACGGGGTGGTTGCACAGAAGCCATGGCGTGCTGGGGAACGGATCTGATAACTTTGTTCGGACGCCAGAAAGCGGATCAGATAATTTTTATCTGCAGACCCTTGTCGCCCTCCACCCTTGGCAGAACCGACCTCGGAGCAGAGCTCAACTGACAACTGGGCTGTTGTTGGAGGTCTCTTTACAGCCTGGTTCTCTCTCGAGAAAGTCGGGTCATTGTCTGTTGTGTCTTGTAACCAAGAGATCAGAATAAGGCAAGACAAATAGTGAAAGAACCGTGTTCTATGAAGACCTTTGGAAGCAAAGATCAGATGAAAACGTGGACACCCACGAAAAAAAGACTTGGCATGATTAATCTTATCAGATCGTTTGATGCTGGTTGTTCTGAGGCATTTTACAGGGGTGCAGTGGACAGTGTGGGTCTGGAAATCATGCCACCAGCCCCTGCTCAGTTGCACGCTCGACTTTATCAGATGGAGCTAGCACCGAACTGTCCACTTCGTCCTTTCCGCTCTTCACGGCAAGCCTCTGCGGGTCAAGTCTCTCGGGTCTCGAGAAAAAATCTGTTCCATTGCCGCTCATGATTGGATCAGCCAAGACGACTGCCACACAAACCCCACCTTCTCTTGTTCCAGCCGAGGATCTTCACTTCTTCACCTCCCGAGCTGCTTGGTCCACCCCCAAGACCCCCATCCGATGGTGCATTGGAGATGCTGTTCACGCAGCGCAGCTCTGACTGGACAGGCATAAGATCAGGGAACAGCAGTATCACAGCAAGATCGGGGGAATGGAGTCATGGATGGGAAGACCGATCATACAATCGAGCACTGCCTGAATCCATCTTATCAATCTGATCAGCGGGATGGACATGCCGAACACTCCCTATTGACCCCATTTTCGGCCATGAGGGCGCGTCACATTCACGATTGGCCACTGGCAGCCAGGAGGCCTGGCCATGCAGCACAAATTTGGTCTCCAGCAAAGGGGGACCCCCCTTCTGCTCGTGGGTGGCAGGGTCGCATGCCATTCCGTCATAACTGTCTCGTTGCCGGCCCCGGCGCGGTGGTTCTCGATTGTTCTGGGATGTCTTGTAATTTGTGAAGAAGTTGTGACGGTGTTCCGTCTTTCTGGTTGTACCAAATCTGCTCTTGTTGACATAGACTTTTGCATCACTTAATATCAAGCCGAGACAACACGCCGAGTCTACCGGTACTGTACCGCCATTTTTCACGAGGGCCTCTTCGTCCAAACGCAACAAGAAATAGAAGCAACCGGAGGCTCGTTGGGATCCAACATGTCTGCCGTACAAAATCCTGTCACAGAGGTCATCGTCCTTCCACAGCCTCAGAGATTATCACTCCTCAAGGGCCCAACCGACCCTCCTCTTGTCGACCTCACACTCGGAGAACTCCTCAACCTCCAATGCCTGCACCACGGAAACAGAGAGGGAATTGTCATTCCATGGACAGGGGCAAGATGGACGTACAATGAGCTGAACCACCACAGCCGGCTGCTGGCGGCCGCGCTTCTTGAGATGGGTATTGGCGTTGGTGACAGAGTAGGCATCATGGCTGGCAACTGCGAACAGTATGCTGCTGTATTCTTCGCCGCCACCAGAATAGGAGCCATCCTCGTCATCATGAACAACACCTATACCCCAACCGAGGCTATGTACGGTCTCGACTTCTCAGGTATGTTCCAACACCATCGGGTGAGGTTTAAGTTACTAACAACACCCAGAATGCAAAGTCTTCTTCACCACCAAGAAAATTGGCCGCCTCGATCAAGGCCTGCTCCTCACACAACTCGCTGCCAGAGCTACGGGCCCCAAGGTGGTGATCCTCCGGGGTGATTCTGAGGGCTATCCAACTTACAAAGAGCTCCTCGCACAAGGCTCTAAGGTTGACCCAGAACGCCTTCATCATGCTGAGAGCAAGGTTCTTCCTCATCTTGTTTGCAACCTCCAGTTCACCAGCGGCACGACCGGTCTACCCAAGGCTGCCATGCTTACCCATCAGTTCGTACCTCTAGTTTTAGTATCTGACATGACTTGCACTAACCTGGCCATAGCAACATCGTCAACAACTCGAGGTTCATTGGAGACCGCATGAGACTCACCTACAACGACGTTCTCTGTTGTCCACCACCGCTGTTTCACTGCTTCGGTCTGGTACTTGGTCTAATGGCCGTCATCACCCACGGTGGAAAGATCGTATACCCTGCTGAAGTGTTTGACGCACCCGCCACCCTCCGCACCATTATCGACGAGCAATGTACCGCTGTCCACGGTGTCCCTGCCATGTTTGACAGCCTGCTGGCTCTTCCCGAAGCCAAGAACCTCAAGGCTGCCGACTTGCGCCTCCGCACCGGCATTGTGGCCGGCGCCCCCGTCCCCCGCTACCTGATGGAGCTCATGGTCTCCAAGCTCGGTATGTCCGAATTTACCTCCAGCTACGGCTTAACCGAGGCATCCCCAACCTGCTTCAACGCCTTCACCGACGACCCCATCGACACCCGCCTGACCACCGTCGGAACTTTGATGCCCCACGCCCGGGCCAAGATCGTGGACCGTGATGGGCAGATCGTTCCCATCGGCAGTCGGGGCGAGCTTTGCATCGGCGGATACCAGCTCCAGGCCGGCTACTGGAACAACTCGGAAAAGACCAACGACTGCATGATGAAGGATGAGGCGGGTGTCTTGTGGCTGCACACCGGTGATGAGGCTGTCTTTGACGACCGGGGATACTGCACCATTACTGGTCGCTTCAAGGATATCATCATCAGAGGAGGCGAGAACATCTATCCGCTCGAGATTGAAGAGCGTTTAGTAGCCCACCCCTCCATCTCTATGGCTGTGGTAGTCGGGCTCAAGGATGAGCATTATGGCGAGGTCGTCGGTGCTTTCCTTCAGCTTGACCCCGGGCACACATCTAGCACCAAGCCCAATGTGGAAGAAGTGCGGGAGTGGTGCAGACGGAAGCTGGGCAAGCACAAGGCGCCCACTCACGTCTTTTGGCTGGGTCACGATGGCGTTCCGGCTACGGTGCCCCTGACGGGAAGTGGAAAGGTAAGGAAGTTTGAGATGGCCCAGTTAGGCAACAAGCTGTTGGAAGGTGCCAAGGCGAAGCTTTGAAATCTTGATTTCGTGAATATGGCGGCATTGCTGTGAGACTCTGTTTTCGTCATCGGTTGGCTAAAAGTTTGCAAGAAAAGGAAGACGGAGTTGCATATTGTGGGATTAGCGGAAAATTGCATTTCATGTTGGTTTTGGGATACAAAGTACTAATACATATGATACCTCTTTGTCTCCCAGTGGCGGTTCAAGGACTTACCCCTGACTTCCCCTGAAAGCGAGTCAGTTGCATCACGTATCAAGCCCACCTCTGACCAATGCAAGCCACAACACACCAAAGCCCTGGCCTCTGCTAGCATGTCGTCATAGGGAGTCAATAGTTACTCTCACCAGTCGATCACTCATACTTCACAGGCCGGCTGGTGTAGTGGTTATCACGTTTGTCTCACACACAAAAGGTGCCAGGTTCGATCCCTGGGTCGGTCAAATCGGAAGTTTCTTTTGCTCCTCAATCATTTCATTTTGGCAGTAACTGATTTTCTTTTTGGCTAAAAGAGCACTTTGTAGCAAGTGAAAGGTTAATGGTTCCCAAAGTGAGCTGAAGTGATGTTTGAATGGGGGAAAGAATTGTAAGGCCTGTTATATGTACGCTACCACATATACAAAACCCCTCATGATTCGTCCCAAAGATACAGACAGGCCTGATTCAAGACCATAGATGCCTTCCCAACAGCGAGGATGCCTTCCCATCAGACCGACATGCCTACCCAGAACACTACCACACACCACCCTTGGAAAGACAACCTTCCTATCATCAATGTAAACGACTCATCCAACAGAATCTACCCACCCCCAAAGCGCAAACCCCTGCAACTCCTCCCACCCCCCAATCACATCCCCTCCCCACCCCTTTTCCACTATCAACCCCAGTATCTCCCTCTCCAACCCAGCCAATCCCTCAGCAATCCTCCCCCTCTCCACCCTCGATGGATGTTCCAGTCCAATACTTGTATTACTCCCAATAACCTCCAAAACCACCCCCCTCGCCCCCTCAAAATCAACCTCACAATGCACCACCTCCCCCAACCTCCTCATCCCCACCTGATTTTGTTCCCTAAAATACCCCTCCACCCCCTCTCTTTCACTCGTCGGTATCAACCCCGGACACAAATCCCCTAGTCTATCCCTCCCAACCACCACCACAACCCAATCCCTCAACCCTTGCTCCTTTTCCCCAACCCTCCCCCCCTTTCAGCACTTCCATACCACTTACTCTCCCACTGCAACCAACCCCACTGCTCCTTTCTCCACCTCCCCAACTCCCCCTCCCCAATACCCATACACCTCCCATTCCCATACCTGCCGTTTTCCGCTCGGTTCCCCGGGTCAAGATTGAGCTCCCACTCTGGACGGAACGATTCCGGGAGGCCGAAACCTCTGGGGGGGTGCCAAAGGGGGAAATTGGGGATCGGATGCCGGTAGATGGCGGGGATTTGGTCGTGGGGTGGTTGGGAAGGGAGGGAGATACCCCAACAGTAAAAGTGGGAAGGGGGGAAGATGGAGTACAGGGCGGAGGTGAGGATGGGGGTGGGGGTGGTGAGGAATTTGAGGGGGAAGGTTGTGATGTGGGTTATGATTGGGGATGAGTCTTGTTGTTCGGCAGGGGTGGGGAGGCGGCGGCTGATGGGTATGGTGGGTTGTTGGTTGTTGTTGGGATTGGACTCGGATTTATTGTGACACGAGTCGTTTGAGGAGACAGGTTTGGTGCGGTAGGAAGGGAGAGTAGGGAGAGTGGCTTGCCATGATGCTTCCGTGGGTGAGGGTGAGGTTGGGAGGTGATGGTGGATGACGGTGTCTGTCGACGATGAGGACGCTGTGGAGGATGAGCGAGTCCGAGAATGGATTATGGTATCCACCGAATAGGAAGACGTCGTGGAAGACGAACGCGTTCGAGGTGGTTTGATAGCCATGCTTGCAGAAATTTGCTGGCTTTGTTTTGTTCTAGTTGGAAGGTTGCAAGTCGAGGTGGGCTCGTTGTTGTTGTTTGTTGTTGTTGTTGTTGTTGTCAGACTTGGCTTGGTTTGTGAGAGAAGAGAGAAAAGTTGTTGTAACGACAAAGTATGCAAACTGCCCAGGTCACGATTTATACCTCTGATTTAAAACTCGGAACTAGGAAGCCTTGTGCGCAAAACTATCACAACATGTACAAACTTTAGGGCACGGATAAGATTTTGGCTGAGTTTCTGGGCCAAACCTACCTACCACAATACTCCCTGTACAGGAACCATGTCTTCCGCCTTTCTCGAAAAGCATAAACATTCACAATGTTAACAAAAGTTTCGATCTCATATAATGAGCAAAAATGTATGTGTATTCATTCATCTGGTATCTGCTTAACAACATCCGCCACTAGGTACTAATCAAAATTAAGAACAAGGACGCTTCCAACAGATGTAGGACAAACGCAGCCACAACTGACTAGGATTGTGGAAAAAGGCTTCAGGGACAAGGTTTGCTTGTAAACCCTTCCGGCGCTACTCAACGCTCCCGACCGCTACCTATTTCATCTCGGACTGCATCATTTTCGCTGATATCGCCGAGTCGTTTTGTGGCGAGCCGCTATGATATGGGTCTGAATCGCTGTCGACATCGGCATCAGAGTGGTGATTATTCCGTGGCGGTGAAGACCTCACGATCTTGATCCCAACCGGAGTAAGGGCCCACGGCGACACCTTCTGTAAGTCATCCCCATTACTGTCCTCAATCGCCACTGCCGAGTCGTTTCCTGGATGGCTAGGGGATGGCAAAGGCTTTGAGAAGTCGTAACCAGGTATCTCAGGCTCATGGAAAAAAGCGTGCTCCACCGGCCGTCCAGCACGCAAGCTACCATGGCTCTGGCTAGTACGCTTGAGTCGCGGTTTGCTACTGGCGCGCGGTCTGCTTGCGGTGCGTCGGTGGGCCGTCCGGTGTCCGTTGCTACTGCGGATGCTCATCTCCAACCTTTCATCCTCTTCCGACTGCGTGTCTGTCCAATCGTCCTCCATATCTTGCATATTCTGGAAGAGCTTTCTATGCCTGGCCGCCAACAGTTGGATACTGCCGCCAGAATTCCGACGTCTTCTGTGCAAATTATCTTCAGGTGTTGCTTCTCCAGACGATGGCTCATGAGTCCTATGAGCCGGACGCGCGTAAATTCCTGTACAGGCCTCGGCACTCGTGCCTCTGCTGTGGAGCGTTTTCCTCGTTGGGATCTGCGCTTCTGAAGTGCCTGCCAGGCGGCGAAGGTCGACTTGGCTCTTGCTGAAAACCACACGAGCTCTCAAACTGTGAACGGCATGGTCCAGCGCCAGCTCGATCGCTAATCTGTCCCGAATACGACTTAGCTTCGGCCAGGTAGCTCTTTCACCAATCAAGCAGTTCCGCATCATGAAGTCCGGGGTGGGATTCTTCAGGATCAGCGGCAAATCGTGTACGGCAGTCTCGGGAAGAATGGTGATGTCGCCCGAGTACTTCTGGCTCAGGATGCAGCGCAGCTTGGTAAACAGATTGGGAAATATGCCCAACTCTGTCATGAAGTGAAGTCTGTGCAGCGTTTCTTCTTTCGCCAACGATGTGAGGGTATCTAGCCATGCCCCTCTGTCTTGGGAAGCTTTTTGGTGACGAAGCTTTCCTGGAGTTGTCGCCGGATAGAGACGATCGTCTTTGGAGAGAAACGGTACAACATGTGGGTTGACTTGTGAGACGATAAAGTGGTTGACGTTGAACATCTCGGCAAGTCGAGTCATGGGGAGGTCATTGTCCACCGAGCCATCGATCCAGCGTTGTGGCGTCGGGTTCCAAGGCACATGGGCACCAGTTGCTGGATCCTTCACCAACAAAGGAGCGGCCTGGAAGACAAGGGGGACCGAGCAGGATGCTGCCACAGCTGACCAGATCATGACATTGGGGGCCGTGATATAGTTGAGGAGCCTAGGCAGCTCATAAATCGATGCCGACGAGACACAAATGTTGCATATCCGTCTTGTTCGGTTGTAGGCCTCCTGGAACGTCACATCGCCGAGCCAGATTCGCATTACTCTGGTCAAATGGGAGATATCCGCCCAGCATCCTTCTGTGAGGAGTCGTCGAATGTGATCAGAAAGACATTCCTGCTCGCCCTCAAAGACGCCCAAGTCACCATAAGGGAACGCCTCAACCAGAGCAGGAATTTCTTCGTCCTTGCGGGTGCAAATGACAGCACAGACGATAGACCCAGCCGAAGCACCGGAAATAATGCGCGGTAGAAGTCTTGATTCATAGAGTGCTTTGAGGACGCCGATGTGGGACATGCCGAAAGTCGCACCGCCGCTCAGGAGTAGAGCACTCCTTCCAAAACTTTGTCGAGCATAGAGCATCCCTTCAAGCAAGTCTTTGGATTCCATGCCTGTTGGAATTGAGTAGGCACTTTTTTCTACCAAGGCCTCAACTGTCTTCACCGCCGAGTCGACATAGCGTTCAATCAGGCTCTTGGTCCCGATATACGAGTGGCGGTAAAGGTCGATGTTGCCCATCCCACCGAGGTCACGCGACAGGGCTGTTCGGATGAGATACATCATCGTGCTGATATCGCAGTCCGTTCGGGCAGCATCCAGCTCTCTGAGCTTAAGTCGGATTAGTTGGGGGTGGTAGTCGCCACTTGGGTCGTCGAGCTTCCATTCATCGTTTCCCTCGAGCGTATCCAGCTCCTTGGCAGCAGCGTTCCAATCATTTAGTGAAGTAGCCTGCGTAGTGTTAGTACAAGACCACCCAAACCCGCAACATGGCCACAAAGTCTCTGGTTGCTTACGTTGTGCATACGCGCTGCCAGTATCTGCATCCTCTCCTCCATCCGCCTCTTATCCTCGCGCTCCGACTCGGTGAGGCCATCCCGCCATGATAGAACAAGGTTGCTGGCGTTTCGCACGATCTTGGTTAGTGGGGGGATGGATCTGTGTGGATGTGGTGTTTTCTTCTTCAATCTTAGAGGCTCGGGCCTCTTGGACTTGGACGCCTTGAGCTTGCCATCCTCGCCGCTGTTGACTTGGATGAGGGGAGGGCCACGAAGGAGCAGGTTCGTCATTGCGGAGAAGTGACGACAGAGGAGGGGGGGAGGAGGAGGAACAGGAGTAACGGAAAGGAAGAGGATTGGTCGCGGGCAGCTGGTGGGCAGGTTGGAGGTAGGTCGTTAAACAGGAGGTCTAAGCATCTGGAATCGAGGGTTGCGTGGGCCGACTGGTATCCTCACGGCTGGTCTAGACACGCTTGGGCCTACAGCTTGTGACGTAGCGTCCGTTCAGGGGTCAACGGTCAAGAAGACGGAGCGGGCGTTTGAGTAAGTTTGTCGAGATGGAGATAGACGCGCCGCGAGTCGGGGAACACCGTTGAGGAGGCGCAAATCATGGCAGACAACAGGAGAAAAGTACCAGAGGGAGGCAGGGCATCA
Source organism: Apiosordaria backusii (assembly GCA_030549205.1). NCBI lineage: Eukaryota > Fungi > Ascomycota > Sordariomycetes > Sordariales > Lasiosphaeriaceae > Apiosordaria > Apiosordaria backusii. The sequence continues at coordinate 1,014,824 of JAUKTV010000014.1, forward strand.
AGTACATACATTTTGTTGATGCGCCGGTGGCCGGAGCAAACGACGAAAAAGGCCACCTGACGATGTCCTGCAGACAGGGATTCAACGAGTGCTGAAGGGTCCGGAACAAAGACAGCAAGCGTGGGGAAGATGCAGCAGCACCTGCGGGACGATCTGGGGTGCGCAGCTGACCCCAGAATATCAGTTCTGGGCATCTCAGCGGCCCGCCCCACGGCTTCCAGCCAATCAACGTCTCTGACAGCCCAGCAATCATTGAAACAGCAGGTTTCCTGATAGGCCAGACGGTCGTGTTTCCACTGCACTTCATGACCTCAGTATTGATACGGGAAACTGGGGAACATCCCGAGATGTGTGCATAGCCGAAGCAATGTGAAAGCAAGACATGCAGCACTGCTTCGATACCTAGGTTGCACTGGGGCGGGAGTGTAAGGTAGCCGACGACGGAATGCGGGGTTGTGATGCAAAGAGAAGGCATCATGGACGAACCCTACTTGTGAATCATTCATCAAGGTCTGACCTCGGAGGTTGACCATTACCAAGGCAACGCTTTCCTGGTAATGCTCTGCGTGACGACTCAAGTCAAGGAGTGTTGTGTTCTTTCTTTTGTAAAGACAAGATCAGGTATGCCTCCAAGCTGCAGTGTAGCAGTTGGGCAGGGCGGGCGTTGCTTGGGGGCTCATGCTTTTCACATGTCAGGGTTTATCAGAGCACATGCTGAATATAAAACTGCGGGGATTTTCACCACTCTGCTGCCTGCCAACACATGGATTAGAATGCTTCTCCGCAACACGTGGAAATCGGGTGTCGGCATTGTAAGGCCGCATTGTAAGAAAGAACTTGAAGCATCTGATGATGGTCTTGGAGCGTTTCGATGCTCAAGAAAGCAAAATGTTATGTTTTGCAAGCCCCAGCCTCCCACAGGTAGGATGAATCGTTGGCATATCGAAAGATATAAAACAACAGAATAGGCCTGTACCACTATCCTATACGCACCCATGATGGGAGAATGCAGACTGTCATCTCTCAGGGGGAGACAAGGATGACCGGATGGTACGGAGTACGGATGCCACCAAGGGTCATCATCGATTCTCTGATTGGCCATCCGAGACCCACCCGACCGGCAGTCAGATTTGGGGAAACCTTTGGAGCTGCGAGATGGAAGATAACGCGCGTCCACAGCATCAACCTTCACGGCGACGACATGGCGGACTGCGTCCCGCCCGATTCCTGTCCGCCCTGCTCCCTCATGGCAAGCTGAACCTCAGGGTATGCAGCCGAAAATGCTGCCAGAACCCAACATCACCTTCACGGTGCCGAGTCTCCATGACGGCATCGATATCAACTGTCGCGTCTACCACCCCGACTCGCTTGCTCCCACTTCCGACGCTGCCGGTTGGAAGAAACATGCCGCCATTTTCGCACACCCGTACGCACCTCTCGGCGGCAGCTCCGATGATGCCGTAGTTGGCATCGTCGCCGGTGCCCTGTTACGCATGGGGTTTCTTGTTGGCACCTTCAATTTCAGAGGAGCTCATGGGTCGGCTGGAAAGACTTCGTGGACGGGAAAGGCTGAACAGGCCGACTACAAGTCCGTGGTGGGATTCATCACCCACTATGCCCATTGCCTAGACCCTTTTCGAAACATCACTCTTCGACGGTCAGGATCTAAAGTACGCGAGAATGAGGTCGAATTGCAAGGCAGACTGGCAGGCAAAATTCGGCTACAGCCGCCTACACCAGACACAACATCGTCGGAAACAGACTTGCTTGCCGCTACCAACAATAAGCCTGTTCTTTTGCTGGGTGGTTATTCATATGGCTCTATGATCACTGCTCAGCTGCCAGACATTGAAGCAGTCATGGCCTTGTTTGAGGCACCTGAAAATGGAACACCGGCTGCAGAAATCCGACTGCGCGCAGAGCATCTCGCCGAGAAACAGAATACAACCTTGGCTAGCCTACGAGCTGCTTCTCAAAATGCCGGATCGCCTCGTCGAGCCGGGGGACTCCGCGTTGGTGGATTTGAAGACAATCACAGACCGCTTGAGCCCAGACGTTCTTTGTCTGTGGAATTAGAGGAAAGAATACGGCATGGGATCGAAGAGCTCATGGCCAAAACAAAAAAGGGACACAAGGCATCCCAATCAACTGAGGGACGAGGCACTCGTGGTCAGGACGCCACTGGCGAGGCAACTGAACCGACCTCCAAACAGGACGCTGCAGATCACCTACCCCCTATTCTAGGACTAACTCAGTACCGGCCAGCATATTTGTTGGTATCACCCCTTCAGGGTGTCGTCACGAACCTCGTCACCATGTCAGTCCCAACACCAATATCCAGCCTTGCTCGGAAAGCCTGGAATCGGCTGCCGGCAAAGCCAGGCAAAAAAGCTCACACGCCACCAGAAACTCAGAAATCAGTTGGTAGGTACATGTTGCTTTGCTTCTTTCACTTTCGTTTCCATGATGACCACACTACGTTAACCCAGCTCACTCAGACGCAATACATGCGGATGCTGAAGACGCGTATTATCTACTCCTGACTTCTTCTCTCTCTCTCTCTCTCTCTTTCCTCTGTAGAACTCTGTCTAGTTCTGGGCTAACGGTGCTGATCCCAGCAGACAATCCTGAGACTAAACTGGTTCAAAACGACACGCTGGTCATATACGGAGACAGCGATATCTTTTCGCCAGTCCGTAAACTGAGGACATGGACTTCCCGGTTACAAGCGGTTCCCAACTCCAAATTTCGAGCTCACGAAGTGTCCAGTGCAACACACTTCTGGGCACAAGCGAAGGTTGCGCAAACTCTCAGGGATGCTGTCATGGTCTTCGCCGAGTCGCTGCTTGTTGAAACATGAGTCATCGGATCCCATTGCCTATGTAGCTATGGCTGCCAGTGATCTACCAGAATCGGGTGACAGCAACATCATCGAAGATCAACCTCCCATATGCCTGTTACACTAATTCTACAATTTTTGGAGTATGGCAACTCTGTTCTGCACCGCCTTCTTCGTCACGGGGCATTCATGGCCCAACCACTCCCAAGCATGGGGAACTCCTGGATAGAGATGGAACTCCACATCCACCTTGCCCGCGAGGAGCTTTCCACCAAACGCGTTCACCTCGTCCTTGAACAAGTCCAGCCCTCCAACATCAAGATATGTCGGTGGCAATCCAGATAGATCATCGGCCCGTGCCGGCGCCGCATACACGCTCACATCGGGGCTGCCCGCCGTTCTGGCTCCCGCACCGCCTAAGTAGGCCTCCCAGCCAATTTCATTCTTCTTGTTTGTCCACGTCAGGTGCTCGTTCAGGGGGTGATCTTCCCCAATGCGGGTCCTGTCGTCAAGCATGGGGTAGATCAACACCAGCTTCTTGATCGCGGGCTCAAACTTGTTGTCGCGAGCCTTGAGCGCCAGGCCAGCGGCTAGTCCACCGCCGGCGCTGGTGCCCATGACTGCAATTCTCTTTGGGTCGATTTTCTGTTCTTCGGCATTGTCACGGAGGTATTCCAACGCGGCGTAGGCATCTTCAAGTGGTTTTGGGAACGGGGCCTCGGGGGAGAGGCGGTAGGTGGGGGCGTAGAAGGTTAGGCCTGTCTCGACGGCGTAGCGGATGATGTCCTTTCGGAAGGAGGAGACCGAGCCGGAGACGAAGCCTCCGCCGTGGAGGTAAAGCACGCAGGGGCTTCCTGATGGGGGTGGCGATGAGGTCGGCGGGGGAGTGAAGCGGTGGAGCTTGAGTTGGGTGCCGTCGGCGGACTTGTATGAGAGTTCTGTTTCGGCGACCCTGCTCCGCGCGGGACAGGGAAAGTGGCTCATCACAGCCTCGATGACCCAGTCATTTTGCTCGCGGAGGGAGGACGCGTCGGTTGGGACGGGAGGGACGTAGGATGCGTAGGGTGCTATGGCGCGGGCGTAGTCCGGGTCGAGCGTCAGTTTCTGGTCGGAAGACATTTTGTATAGACGGGTGCGCTTCTAGCTGAAGAAAGTAGAGTAGCTGATGTCTTGTTGGCGAGTTCGAGTGTCGCCAACTTCTGGTTTGAGCATATATACCCTTGAACCTTACTCTTGGGCCTTGCCGCAGCCGAAACGTGCACGAAGATAAACGGACCGGCTGTTTGGGAGCCAGGAAGCTTTGAACTTTCTGATTCTTTAGCGCTGAAGACTACCCAACCTTTGAATTAGCAGGAGACCGTCAAAGATCAGCATGAGACGGTCCATCTTTTAGTGCCAGGACCATCTTCATTTATGTCCCTGAGCATGTTTTTGTTTCGGCAGAAACCCTTCTGATTCCATTCCATTCCATCCATCCTTCTTTACTCAACCCAACGATACCCTCAGACTCGCGTCTAGATTTGCTTATGAAATTCCAAATCACTCCCAATTAGAAAATATCAAAACTCCCTCACCCCCCAAGATAAACCTCCATTGACCATCCCATCCAGTAGCGCTACCAGTACCCATACTCCCTCCTCGTCGTGACCACCTCCCTATGCCACCCTTCCCAGTAATATTGACACCGTTCATCCGGACAGCCCGGATATCGTCGCACGTTATTGGTGTACTTCCTCTCTGTGATCAAAACACCCTCTTCTCGTCCGGGGATGTATGCGCATCCTCGATGGCCTGCGTTTCGTCAGCACCCTTCCCTCTCCACTTTGATTTCTACTTTCACTCTCAGTTTTTACCAACTCTTTTTTTTTCCTTTTTTTTTTTCCAAACATCAAAAAAAAGAAAAAGTGAGACCAGGGAAGACGTATAACGTAAACGTACATTTGATAACCTTGATCTTGATAAAATGTCCACACGGCGCAAAGTGCAGTCGGACTTGTCTGCACATGGTTGTTTGCAAACGTCGCTTAGGTAGCTTGGCTCAACTACCACACCTAAGGTAGGTAGATAGGCGTAATCATATGATAGGTAGGTAGACGAGGGTGGTATTAACGAACTACCGTAATAAACTAGGTAGTTATGATGTAGTAAATAGGTAGAGTAATTGTAAAAAGAATGTAAGAAATCCCTCTCATCGACTCCCCTCAGCACACAAGTGGAGTAGATCAAACAGATTTTGAAACATACGACTCGTGTGTTTTTCATTTCTCTTTATCCAACGCGTGTGTGGATTACCCCCGCATCATGACACAAGACATCAAGAAAAACATAATCACGATCCCCCCCCTCCCCCCGCCCTCCCAGCTCTTTCATCACAGTCACACACACACACCCTTTCGGCAACTGACACACCAACACACCAACACACATGATGGCTGTTCCCAAAGTCACGTTCCACTACCGGCATTGTCGGGCCAGGCTCACTCGCTCACCACATGAAAAATCCAGAAGTGCATTCAACTTCAAATCAAAGTGATAATGTAATGCAGATAAAGACCGTAATCCATGCCTCTCCTCTGAGACTTTGGATCTACTTGGCTCTCTCCAACCAACTCTTCCCTCACTTGAAAGACAAATCAGAAACAGCAGTTTTGATTCATTTTACAAGACACAACGAAAACAACAAATGGGAAAAAGCAGGCTGGTTCTCTATTCATTTTGCTCGCCTATTACTAATGTACCAAAAAACAACACATGAACGCTAAACACCATGCCAGAAACTCCAGACTGTTCAAGATCTTTCATCACCAATTTTTTATACAACAGGTCATACCCCCCCCCCCCCCCCCCTCAGTCATCATCCTCATATCCTCCACCAGCGGGTGTTTCTGCTGGATAGGGAGCCGGAGTAGGAGCGCCATAGTATCCGGAACCGGTAGCCGCAGGCGTAGGCGCACCAACAGCAGGTGTTGGCGCTGTATCCCCACCCCATCCGCCTTGCCATGCGCCGGGAGTTGGGGCACTGATGGGTCCGGGAGTCGGTGCCGTGTAGGCGCCTGGTGTCGGGGCGTTGAGAGCTCCGGGGGTGGGTGCGCTAAGACCGGCGCCGGGTGTGGGGGCATCAAAGGCATGGCCGCTGGGTCCAGGGGTGTAACCCCAGTCGCCGCCGCTAGCAGCTGGTGTCGGTGCGGAAAGACCGCCACCATAAGCCGGAGTCTTGGAGCCCCAAGTGTCGCCGCTCCCGCTGCCGCCATAAGCCGGTGTCTTAGATCCATGGCCAAAGCCGTCATGGGCTGGTGTTTTGGAGCCCGAGTTCCAAGCAGGCGTACGGCCACCGCTGCCGCCGTAAGCGGTCGCACCTCCATAGGCAGTCCGGTTGCCGTCGTATGGGTTGGCTGTCCGAGAACCATCCTGCCAGGCCGGGGTTCGTGCGCCAGAGGCATTGCTGCTCCATGCAGGTGTACGAGAAGAAGCTAGATTCTCCGTTAGTGTCAATGTTGAGATAGCCAATGGCGAATAAAACTTACATGATGCGGCGCCCCAGGCTGGGGTTCGGCCGCCAGTGGCAGAAGCCACTGGGGTCCTGCCTCCTGACCAGTCTCCTCTTCCAGAACCGCTGCTATACCCACCACGTCCAGAGCCGCCGAATCCTCCACGTCCGCCGCGGGAGTAGATATCGATGGGCTTACCGGTGACCTTGTCCTTGAAGGCAAGATCCGCCTTGGGCACGGTGATGATCTTGCTCTTAGTGTGGAGCTCGACGCGCGCATGGGTATCTGTTGTATCCTTGACGATACCCAGCAAACCCTTGTAGCCTCCCCTCCGGATGGTGACGGTTTGGTTGATGGCGCGGTCAGGTCCGAAGCTCTTGGGGGGTGCCATGCGATTGTTCTCAGCAGGATTACGCTTCATGGCTGGGTTCATGGCGCTCAAATCGGGGCCGCCTTGGCTGTTGATACGACCACCCTTGGCAGCGATTGTGTTGACGTTGCCAGCACGTGTGACGAAAACACCCGCATTTTCGTTGGTGGTGTTGGTATGGAGGAAGACAAAAGATCGGTGAATGTGAAGAATCTTGCCCTGGCGTTGTTGCCCACCATACTCGCGAACAACATCGTCCAGGCGGATCTCTGAACCGCTTCTGTCAGCAGCCACAGCAGTTCTCCTTTTTGGGAGCTTGTTGGTAATCTGAGATGGCATAACCTGCCTAACCTCTCCATTTTGATCAAGTACCCCCAGTGACTCGCGGTCGACCTTGACGATACAGCCAACGGTGGTAGCGTCAAGCTGCACCAAGTCAAGAAGTGAGTACTGGCCAAGCGAGCCTTGCCCACCGATGTCACTGGCAGCACGCAGATCTTTGCTGAATACCGTGACCTCGGTGTTGGTCTGATCCGTAAGAAGTGTAACCCGATCCTGAGAAATCTTGACCACCATACCGACTTCGTCACGGAAACGACTGCCGCCAATGACCTTGACGTGGTCACCGAGCTTGAACATCTTGCGAAGACCCTTGTTCGGCACCTCGATCGTTTGTCCAGCGAGATTTCCTTCCGTGACTCGGAGGGTGACAATGTCACCCCGGACATCAACGGCTTTGCCAACAACTCCACGTTGTTCGCCTTCATAGACCTCAATTACATCTCCAGGGACATATGCAACGTTGGCGCCACTGTCCTTCAAGCTAGCAGCAAGAGCCTTGAGATCGAGGTTTTCGGTACCATCTTCTGAGCCACCAGCGAACCTAGTGACCTCTTCAAGCGTAGGATTGACATCCTTGACGTCGAGTAACTGAATCTTGATATCCCTGACTTGGAACCCATTCTCAAATTCGTCACCCATAAAGGTCCAGGAATTCGTCTGTGGGTTACCTTGAAGGTTTCTAGGGTTCTTTTTCCTAGCCTCAGCCTCACTGAAGAGACGCTGAGGTGGACGGGGTCCAGGAAGACCAGGGCGCTTGCGCTTTCCATCTGGACCAATGCCGTCGTCCCTGACACCGTAATCCAGACGAGGAATGAAGCGGACACGAGCTTCCAATCCATTCTCCGTGACGTCAAGCACCTGAGCAAGATCTCCAGCATGCTTTGCAGGCCTCTTCATCCGTACCCAGGCACCAGGTGTCAGACTTGGGGTCTTGATGACGCGCAAAAGATCGGGCATATCCTTGATGGGAACCAGGTCCATCTTGGTGCGAGGATAGACGTTGAGAATACCATCCAGAGAGAGCAGAATGTCGTTTTGGCGGCGCGCCTCGATATAAACGTAACCCTTCATGACCGAATTGGGGCCGGCACGCTCAAAGGCAGCGGTGATGGGCAGTTCGTTCTTGGTGCCAAGCCTCTCTTCGACACGGCGAATGATGGAGAAGACAACCTCACGCTCCTTGCCCTCCTTGCACCTGACAGCCCAGATGCCGGGATCGTCCACACTAGGGAGAAGAAGGCGCTTGGGTACAACGGCCATATCGCCATATCCTCTAGCAGGGGCGCGTTTGCCGTAGCGCTCACGCAAAATCTCGGCTTGCTTTTCAGCGTCAAGACTGGCTTCCAGCTCACGTCTCCGGTCGAGGTCACGATGTCTCCGGTCGTCGTTCATACCACCGCTGTCGGCAATATCGTCAGGGTGAGCATTGTCGATGAAGTCTTCTATCTCCTCGCCATCTCTTTCGTCGTCTTCGGCTTCGTCTTCGTCGTCGACCTCGGCTTCGATATCGAAGAAGTTGGGGCCGGCGTTCTTGCGACGCTTGCGACGGTGACGCTGCGGGATTCAAGTCAGCAATTGAGGTAAGCCAGGCAACCCTCCTCCGCAGAGTGCCGGAGGTGTCCGCAGGTAAGAAGGGCGTGCAGAGAATCGAGGCGCAAGACTCACATGTTGTACATCATCCTCGTCATCCTCATCCTCTTCGTCTTCTTCATCCTCCTCATCATCATCTCCATGACCACCACCCTCATCATCTTCATCTTCCTCCTCTTCTTCATCCTCGCCGCCCTCATCATCGGCGGCGATGCGAGGGCGCTTCGTGGTGCGATTGGAGGGGCGCTCATCTTCGTCTTCATCCTCGTCGTGTTCCTCTTCAGCTACCGGACTGCTACTGCGGTGGTCGTTCTTGCGGGACACGCGGGGGCTGCTGTTCTCGGCTTCATTTTCCTCGTCGGACAGATCGGCTGGGGCAGGGTTGAAGTTATCGTCTTCTGACTCGGAGTCGCCTCCGTAATGGTTGTCGGCCATCTTGGTTGTTGCCAATGGCTATCTGGCAATTCGTGAGCTGCTGAGGCGGCGAATCGCCAGAAACAGGCCGCGCGATGTGTGTGCAGCAAGTGATTGCTGGGAAGTTGGATGTTGGAAGGAAAGTTTCGTTTGGCGGCGGCGGACAAAGAACGCCTGTCCTCGAGGCGCAACTGAATGATGGAGCTGCTCGCTGCGTAGCGCGCCACGCTCGTGCTGTTTGAGGGTCCTGGTCAGGCTCGGCGCCAGCAACAGCTTTTCTCCGTCAACGGTGGTCTGTGCGGCTAGCGGATGACCTGTGCTGCACTTACACAGTACACCTCATTCAACTTCAAATATCGACGGCTGCGCATCAATGTTTGAGAAAAGAAAAGGGGGTTAATTTGATAGATGGGAAGTGGCTCGACAAAAACCTCCTCTTTGAGGCTTCGACTCCGCCTGTTCCTGCCTTTAGTCAAAATTTTTGGCGGCTTGGTCCCGAGAACTTGGATCAGACTCGCACAAAGGTCCTGCTCAACTCCACTGCTCTTTCTGCTCTATGGTAGCTAGACAAGTCGCAGCCATAAGTTATTCTTCCTGGTCGTTATCAAAGCACTTCGCATTCCGATCATGAATCTTTCACCCACTCTGCTCATTGAGTCTCCTCTCGACTATAAATCACCGTCACCTGCATCGCAGCCCATATCAAGCATCATTCTCAACAGAAGACACGGACGTCAAGACGAACCACCGCAACATCCTTTCTATTCAGTACCATAGACTTTGTAAGTATATACCCACGCCCTGGACAAAAAAAACTGGCACTCTACCTGCATAACCTACCACATAGACTATTAAATACAGGCGTTCCGATTGCATTTATAGGACTATTATACTATTTCAAAGCCTGTCGACTATCTTTAAAGGTCTACCGACTATCTTTCGAGGCCTAACGGCTATCTTATATGGTCTGTCAACTGTATTTTGATACATGTTAAACACTTACAGTACCGGTTCTTTTATCTACAGCGTGACACCGCATCAAGCCCACCCCAACCCCCTAAACCTCCCCAAATTCCTCTCCGTATCCCCGTCCACAAACCCGTGCGCCTCCCTAACCGTCACATTCTCCCCATGAACCTCCGCAATCTGCCCATTCACCTCCCTCCCACCCTTCGCGAACCCATCAACCGCTTTGATGAGCGTTTCCATAGGTGTGATGATCATTCCCTGGTACAACTCCTTCGGGGCGATGTTTGTCTCTGTAATTCCAATAATATCAGCCCTTGTTAAGATATTGGGGGAGGGAGAAAGGGGAAGCATACCCAAAACTGCCGGTGCCAAAGCGTTGATTCTAATCCCTTTATCTTCAACAAGCAACGCAGTCGACCTCACCAACCCCACCACTCCAAATTTGGAGGCAGCATACAGCGGTGCAGTAGGAAGCGCATACAACCCAGCGTTACTCGCCGTACAAATAACCAGCCCCCTCTCCTTTTCCTCTGCCGGCTTCAAGTCCATGTAGTAGATAGCGAGTTTCACGGCTGTCAACCGTTAGTACCGGCATACTTCCTTATAGGGTTCCAGAACACAGAAAGGTTGGTAGGTGTTCTTACAGAATATTACCCCAGACAAGTTGATATCAAGCACACTTAAATCCGGTTTCCGCGGCCCATCTGCCCCTCCCTTCTCGTGCTCAACAAGCGTGGTGTACCCTCGTTCAGAAACCCCGGCGTTTGCCACGACAATATCTAGTTTTCCCTCAAACTCATTCTCGTACAGCTCCCTAAAAACAGCAGCTTGTTCCTCCCAGCTGCTAACATCACACTTCCTGAAAACGATCACCGCGTTGGGGTATTCCGCCGCCAAAGAGGAGGCAATCCCGGGACCGGTGGTGGCGTTGATATCCAGCATTGCTATCTTGTTATTTTGGGTTGACGAAGAGGACTCGGAGGCAAAGTATCGAGTAATGGCTAGGCCTATGCCGGAGGTGGCGCCGGTGATTATCACGTTTGGCATTTTTCACCGAGTTATATTGTTGTGGTAGGTAGTGTGGTGTGGTGTTATCAGAGATAGAGGGTTAGTGTTGAAAAGGGGGGCTGCTAGGTAAGGAAAGGTACCTAGTTGAGTGTCAAACAGAGGTGAGCTGCTGGTGTTGAGGAGGCGTAAAATGAAGTGTTAATGAAGTTGAAGTCTTTCAACTGAAGTAGGAACGTAGGTAGGTAACATGGAAAATGAAAGCTGAATATATTCTCCCCGCATGAACAACACCCCATAATAGTAGGTATCTTCGTGAACCCCAATCACCAAGGTTACCCCAAGACTTACTTGTGCACCGCTTAACTTCCCCGCATCATCAAGTTCGAGACGCACGCCGGCAGTTAATAAATCTCCCGCTCCGCACCGCCCACTGACGCAGTGGAACCAAGTCTCCTCCTTCTTGCTCCCCCCATTCCCACAGCTTGGCTTCGATGCCCCTTCCATAGTTGCTGTCAACCCCATATATAACCACTTATCATTGATAAAAATGCCAGATTGGAATAGAATATCATCAGTCATGTCCCATCCAACCTCACAATAACATGCCAAACTCCCAAAAGACACCAATACAACCAAACACCTATGAACCGACAGAAACAACCACACAACTCTTGAAGCAACTTTCGAAATGTGGCTGGCTTGCCAACTATTCCCCGCAATGCATCCCCTCTCATAAGAAGCCCAAACAAAAATAAACTCACAAAAAAACTCATAATTTAAAAGAAGAATCAGAAAATACTATGTACAAGAGCCACACTTGCCCGCCTACTTTACCACAACAAAAGTGCCGTCCTCTCTGTTTAGTCTGCCGTTTGCCCTCCAAGAGTCCAACACCAACCTCCCCAAAACCGAGCTTCTAACCCTACCTAACCTTGTCAAGCCTAACCGACCTATAACTCCTTCCTAATCCTCCTTTTTTGCATGTCTGTTGTAAGTTGCCTGGAATTGCCGCTTGCTTTGCTGTGAAACACGATCGGTAGGAAGGATCGTTTACATAACAACCTACAAACTTGTCAGCACACCATTCCAAAACTCAATACAACAAAAGACAAAACTTACACAATCACCGTCATTCTTCCCCTGCGGAATCCCCATCTCCTCAAAAGTCGCGGGCCCCTGACCCATCGTCTTTCCATCGGGATGGTCGGTTTTGACGGGTGGTTTCCCAGCCGCAGGTCTTGGCCCAGAAGCCGTCGAAGCCATTGAACCTGGCGTTCCTGGTCCGGGGCTCGGTCTCGCTGCCGCCTGAGCAGCAGCAGGTGGCGCACTAGCACGCCCGCCATCATGAGCATGTGACGACACTGGCCTCCCGTTATTCGGAACTGGTCTCCCGCTCGGAGGCATGCTTTCCACTCTATGAGCATCTGGTCGCAGATTCGGATTTTGCACCGGCAACCTCCCAGCACCTGCCGGGGGACCACCACCATAACGATCATACCCGCCTCCCGGCCCATAAGCGTCGCTGACAGGTCGCTGGTTCGGGCGCCCACCACCCGGCGGTCCATAGTCCCGTCCAGGCTGGAGTCCGGGATTGCCCTGAGGTGGGTACTTGCCGCCTGCCGGAGGATACTGACCCGGAGGAGGTCCTTGAGCTTGAGGGGGTGGGGCATTCGGGTTCGGCTTCTGGAGTCGCTGCCTCGTCGGATCGCCGATAGGTGGCATCGTCCCGGCGGGGAGAATGCCAGGCCCCGGAGGCCCATATCGCCCATCTTGTTGTTGAGGGGGGTACTGCGCACTGGGACCAGGACTAGGGCGTCTATAGTTACCAGGACCACCTTGGGGCGCCCAACCGGCGTTGGGAGGCTGGCCGGAAATGGGACGGCCGCGATCCGGCGGAGCACTGTGCATGCCGTTTGGTGAAAGAGGACGAATGCCAAAGGCAGATCCGGGACGGTCAGCATGTGGCCCAGCACCAACAGGAAGACGACCGGCCGGGTTCAAGTGAGGGCCACGCATGTCGTCTTCGGGATAGGGTGCCGCTGACTTTGGCCTAACATTCAACGGCGCCGTATGGTCTTCGAGAGGATACGGTGCTGCACTCTTAGGGCGCATCGCAAGGTTAGTCGGGTCTACATTCACGCCAAAAGCGGGAGGTCGGGGGGTAGGATCGGGAAAGTTGATTCGGTCTGGTATTCGTGTTAGCCGCTGCTGAGGATAGTTTCCGAGTTTAAAAGCATTAGAATTAGAGTAAAGAAACTGGGTCGCACCAGGTGGGGGTGTCACTGTCTCGCCGAGCGTGGGCAAGACCTCATTCTGCCTGGCAAAGCGTTCTGGCCGCTTGCCGCGTTGTGAGCCATGTTGAGACTTGATACGAGTGAGCGTTGTCGTCTCGTGGTCAGCCTTGGTCAGTGTCTTAGACTGGCTCAGTGAGTCGAGTCTGTCCCTGGCGTCCTTGTTGCCATGATCGGCCGCCAGCTCGTACCACTTTCTCGCTTCCCTAATATCCTTGGGGACGTGGATGCCGATTTCGTGGTAGTAACCCATGGCGAATTCGCCCGTTGCCAGACCGGACAAAGCGGCCTCCTGCGCATACTTGAAAGCAAGCTGCTCGTTCTTGGCAAAAGCGCCCTCATAACCGAAAAGGAACCAGCGGCTGACACCGAGAGCGGCTTCTGGTTGGCCTTGTCGTGCAGCAAGGCCGTAGTAGTGAAGCGAGTAGGCAGGGTTGAAGTCACAGCCAAGTTGACTCAGCTCATATGCCTGGCCCATCTTCAACTGAGCCTTGGCGAAGCTGAGGTAGGCCGCCTTCTCAATGTACTGCCGGGCCACTGTCAGGTCGCACGGCAGTATGGTTTCGGGAAGAGTGATGTCGGGCAGTTCCCGGGCGATCAGCATGCCGTACACATATGCTCCCTGAGGCGCGTCCTCGTCCGCCGTGTCGGCTGCGTGCTGAATCATTTCCAAGCCCTGCAGGTAGTCCTTCTGGTAGCCGTGCTGTCCCATCAGGTGCATCATGCCGAGGCGGTAATTCGAGGCCGAGTCTTTGAGCTTGACACCGAGTGTGTAGTGTTTGATGGCGTTCGCGATATCATTCGAGTTTTCGTAGAGCATGCCCATGCGGTATTCGGCCCTACCGTACCCATTCTCGGCCGCCTTCTTGTACAGCGAATACGCCTCCCGCTTGTTCTCTCGGAAGCCAAACTTGCCAAACTCGAGCCATTTTCCTTTCATAAAGTTTGCCTCGGGATGGTCCTGTTGCGCGAGATAATCAAGGATGCTGACGGCGTCTACCCGCAAATCGTGTTCCGTCTTTGGTGTCGCGGGCCTTTCCTTCCCCTTTCCTTCTCGCTTCCATATCCTCTGTGCGGCCTCTTGGGCGACCTCGACCCAGATGAGGGTGTCGCGGGCCCAGGTAACCTGCATCGACACATTGTTGGAGTGGAGGACAAGGTTGCGCGCCTGCCACAGGATGCTTTCCTTCTCCTCGTCGCTGGGCGGGATGTTCTCGCCCTTCACCTTGGGAAAGGGGGAGAATGACGGGACGTCCATTGTGGTGGAGCCGGCGGCGCTGGTCTGGAAGGGTTTGAATCTAGATTCGGGGGGGTTGAGAGTCAGCGCGCTGTATCCAGCACAGTAGGCCTTCGGACTGATCCACTGCGGACGTTGCGTGGGGCTCTCCAATCGCAGCAGCTTCAAGCTTGTTGGGGCGGAGGGGCAGAGAGGGACGGGTCAAGAGAAGGGATCAACCTACGCCTTTGCGTCGCCGCCACGGGGGTTCTGTGATGTCGAGTTGCTTTCTCTTCGAGATCCGGATTCGCGAGCTTCTAATTCCATGCGTTGGATGTCGTTTTGCATGTTCTGGGGCACCTCAGGCATTACCCTGCAAAATGATCCGAGATTGTCAGCCTCCGCCTTCAAGCTTCCTCAGCCTCCGTCCGCGTCTGGCGCTCCACGTCGAGCCTTGTCCAATCGGTCCAGCCCGGAGCTGGGAGGCCGCGCAGAGGCGCACAGCACGGCAAGATCGGCCCATGATATTTTGGAGTTCCGGACTTGGATGAGACAAGTTATACCGAATAAAGGACAGACTTACCGTTGAGGGGCGGGCGCAACGACCTCTGGAGGCATATAATAATCATCGTACCCCCCTGGGACGAATGTCGCAGTAAACTGTGGCATCTCGACGAGGGATTTGTCGCCTGATGGCTGACCCGGGCCTGCATAAATTAGCCAACCAAGCAGTCAGCAACCAGCACCAGAGCCCAACCCGGCGTCTTTCTTCTTCCCGCTTCGGAATCCGTCTGTGCAGGTGCTGGGTTCCAGCGATGGCGGGGATTCAGAGCCTGGCGATGCAAAGGAGGGGCGCCAAGAAGCAGGTTATGTACAAGACGACGATGTTTGCCGACTAATGGTCGGACAGCGACGGTCAAATAGGGTAGCCGGTGTAGCGCAGTTCAAGCAACTAGAGAAGTGCGAGTTGGGGAGAGCGAGATGCCATGTGCGAGTCCTCGTTACTTAATCGTTGCCCGAGCGTGTTGAGGGGGGGCAATTGTGGCTGTTCCTCATCCCTACTCCAGAAGCGGGCAGCGAGAAGCAAGGAGGCAAGCAGCGGATAGGTCGAAAGGTTGGGTCATGAAACTGATAGCAACAGGGCCCCCGGCTTGGAATTTTTTGATCCTATGCACTCAGAGCTGCTGCTGCTACCGCTGCCGCTCTCCCGCCGTCTCCGCGCAGTCAAGTGGTTGTGTTGGTGAACTGTTGCATCGAAGGCGCCTCTCCTTGGCGATAATTATTGATTACACTACCAGGAACCCATGTTTCCCCCAGTGGCTGCTTCTTGCTCCCCTCTGGTTCCAGCGAAGGATTCCATGTGCTGCGCCCAGAAATAGAACCCGACCCGCAACCAAGACGATTCCAAGAAGCTAGGTATGGCTCACGTACCTGACATTCGCGACATTGAAGCTGTTGCGGCTTGCCCCGCGTATTGGTGACCCCAACGTGGTGCTGCCCAGGACGTCATTGCGACAACGGCGGTGGGGTTGACAGTGTGCTAATGCGCTCGTGGGGAAGTGGCCTGCAGGTCGTTGATGGTGGGGCAGCCGAACATTCTCTTGTTGACTTCAGTCTTCAAGAAACAATTCAAGCTACTCGGATGTCGGGTCTCGAGTAGGTAGTCATATAAGAGAAGGAAGATGTAGGATATTAAACCTTGGACCTAGAAGCGTCGGTGCGGCCCGGCTCAAAAAGTAACACACAAGAGCAGAGCTCCAAATTGCTGAAAGGAAGGAACCCGGAATGCCGCGTGTTGGCACGCAAGGAACAAGGGCGTCCCACTGAAATTTAACCCAAGCTGCTCTTTGGAGTTTGGACTGAGGCGAAGCCCGCTAGATCTACATACCATCTCAAGTCCTTAACGGTAGTGGGAATGCGTTGCGAGATGCTTTGAGTTACACACCATCTTTTCTATAACCTTGAGATCTGCCTAATTCTTCTGAACTGGGACTGGCACGACGAGCTGACCCGTGAAAAAAGCCTCGCTCTTACCAGGATCAGTTGTGATATCAACCATGACACTCACCCTAACCACAGCGTCGTCGCGTGTTTATAGCAGGATGTTTGATTGCTCAATGATATGCCGCATGACAGTATCTGTGGAACAAGTTGGGCAGCATCCGCAATCCTCAGTTTTCATTTTTAACAAGCTTCAACCGTTATCGCTTTCCTATCCCTGCCCAATGATGGTGTGGTGAACCGGCTACGGAGCTACCGACAGAGCGGAAGCCGGTGGTGGCCGATACCGCCGGCGCTGAAGCCGCTGATCTGATTTGAATGCTGTCCAAATTCCAGTATCTCAGCCTCCAAATTGCCGCTACCGATTCTGAAATAGATTGTGCTTATACGCGTATGGTCAGCAGCGCGGTCAACTCAACATCAAGTTGATATCTGATGGCAGGGTTTGGTGAGACTTCGGGGTTGCTGCAAGACATTCTCTTGTATCCTTGCGGCCAACAGTGAAGCCCCTTGGCATGTGAAGTCGGCCCCAGCTGTCCGCCACCTGCCAGCCTCAACCCAGACTCCCAAGAGAGCTCCCAATGCCAAGGCGGCAGCACAGGGCACGTAGGACGTCAGCCTTTCAGCCTGCAGCTGCCAGCAGCGGACTCCAACAGCCTCACCACCGATAATCGATATCGACATTACCATCATCACCCAAACTACCGTTGCCAAACATCTACCCGGCATTCCACCCCAGAATTCCCATACAAACAATACCCCACGACTATTACGAAACAACAATCCAATCGAACAACATACCCAACTTCTGAATCAACCCACCACCGATCTCTCACCCAACCAGCAAACCGAGCTTCCATCTTCCATCACACATCCCAGACGCCCCCCTCAAAATGGCCGACCGCCAACTCACAACCCTCCTCACCCAACTCCGCACCCCCTCCCTCCCCTTCTCCCAATCCACCACCCTCCTCTCCAAAGCCAAGCTCCTCCTCCTCCAGCTCTCCGCCCTCACCCCATCCCCCACCGTCCCCCCTCCCCACCTCACCCTCGCCCGCGAGGTCTACGAGCTCGGCGCCCTCCACGCCCTCCGCGCCAAAAACCCCGACTCCTTCACCCGCTACGTCTCCCAGCTCCAGCCCTTCTACGACCTTTCCCCCAGCTCCTTCTCCTCCCCCTCCCAAAACCAAAACAAAGTCACCGCCCTCTGGCTCCTCTTCCTCCTCACCCAAGGCCGCTACACCGAATTCCACTCCGATCTCGAAGGACTCTCAACCAGGGGCTCAGTGGCGGAGGTGGAAAACGACAAGTTTCTGGGATATCCGATCAAGTTGGAGAGGTGGCTCATGGAGGGCGCCTACGACAGGGTCTGGAAGGCCATGAAGAAGGGCGAGGTGCCCAGTGAGGAGTTTGGGGTTTTGTGTGAGGTACATCGAACCCATTTTCCCAATACAAATCCCCCCAAATAGAATGCTAATACTAGAGAAAAACAGGTCTTGACCCCCCAAATCCGCCGAGAAATCGCCTCGTCCTCCGAGCGCGCCTACCCCTCCCTACCTTTCCTCTCCGCGCAATCCCTCTTGTTCCTCGACAGCGAAGGCGCCGTCATCGATTTCGCCCGCAGCCGCGGCTGGGTTATTAAGGATAGGACCATTTATTTCCCTACCGCTGCCGAGATGAACGTCAACGAGGAGGGCGAGCAGGAGCAAGAGCAGGAGGTCAGCCAGATGGTGATTGAGAACACGCTGGGGTACGCCAGGCAGTTGGAGACTATTGTTTAAGGGGGTGAATGCCAAAGAGGAGAGGAGAATCTGTGCAGAGTCGAGAAAAGGAAACGGCAGAGACAGATATGGCCAGGCCAAGCCAGCACAGCGTTGTTTGCTGTATTTAATATTGCTAGATGAGGATGGAGGTGGTGATGATAGATGAACAACACACAACACGCACAAAGCTTATTAAAGACACATATGGTGCTGAGAATAGCAATCCGGAGCTCAGTGAATCAATTTTGAACATGCTTGCTTGTTTTGACCAACAACAACATTTCAACATCTAAACAGGCTACTACTCCATACCTTATCACAAAACAGAAACCCTTACTCGCCAGCAAAAAAAGATTCACCGTGCTGCTTCCACTTTCTAAGTGAAGGAACCCTCTTGCTTTTCCGCCCCCTTTTGACAACGAAAAAGACACACATTATATATCAAAACTTCCAGCCGCCTTTAAAAGAGTTTAAGCAAAAAGCTTCAACCCGCTACCGTGCTTGCCAACCTCGCAGACCTCGCACACCTTGCAGACGGTCCCCTTGTACTTGGTGTGGTACTTGGACCCGTCAAACGCGCACTCTTCATACGCCGTGCCGCTGTAAATAGGCGTGTAGCTCGCCGCGCAAATCTCAAACTCGGCAAACTGGTCAAACTCAATCTCCACGGCATCATGCGGGTTGCGCTCGCACGTAGCCTTGTTTCTCCGGGCCTATTTCCAAAAGACATGATTAGCAAATGTCGTACAGGATCAAATTGCGAGAAAATAATAAACTTACAGCTTCCAAAAGCTTGGCCAATGCTCCGTTGGCATCACCATTGGAGATTATTCTATTAGCAAAGCTCAACGCGCTGCTGTAGTTCTTGTTCCGCATCGACTGAGTCATGGCATTGGACAAGGCCAGCTGGCGATGAGCCACTCCAATCTTGGGAATGGTGAAGTAAGCAGCCAGCTCCAAGTTTCGTTTCAGCAGCTCGGGGTCGGCAGAGACAGCATCTGGCGTGCCCAGAGATCGGCGCTCGAGCTCGATCGACATGGCGAGGGTGTACTCAGCAGCAGCAGTAATGACCTTCTTGGCTTCGGAAACCTCGTCCTCAGAGTCAACCGCGTTGACGAGCAGCGAGTGCAGTATGTTCTTGAAGAGAGCGACACCCTCCTCCAGCTTGTTGTTCTTCATGCACTTGTAACCCTGCTGAAGATCGTGCTCGGCAAGGTACTCCAGATCCCTAGGAATTATGGGAAGAACCTTCCTAAGGTCGGACTCCTCCACCGTACGGCGAACATAGTTGACCAATGGAGGAAGGCCGGCTGAGGCAGGGAGATAGGTCTTGGACGCTTGGTATACTTCCAAGAACCGGGGCTTAAGAGGAGCAAAGTTGACAGCGCCGACTTGGCGGTTAAGTAATTGCATCGCCGTCTCAAACGAGCCTCCGGCGGCATGGTCGACAGCCAAGGGCGAGTTACGCGCCCAGAGATCAGCCTCACTGCTGCCAGCACCGCCAGCTTCGGCGGTGCCGACATCGACGAGGCCTTCCTCAACCTCGGGAACGACATCATCGCCCATGTCCCAAGCACCAGCATCCTCCTCCTCCTCGCCGTCTCCGAGGAGGCCACGCTTGGCGCCGTCCTCCTCAGCTTCCTCGCCGACCCCATTGACCGCCGCGGACTCGTCCTCTAATGAGAGACCCTCCATCTGGCCGAGTAGCGCCTTCTCAAAGAAGGATTGCGATGTGGCCTTTGTAGGCCAGTTGGCCTTGTATGTAGGGACAAGCGGCTTGGGTGGTGTAAGGGGTTCACCAAAGGTAGGGAGATTGAGCTGGTCTTCTGTGAGACCAGAAGCCTCCAGAATCGACTGGCATTCGTCCTCAAGGCCGTGGGCCTTGGCGGTCATGTACGCCAGAGGGTAAAGATCGATCTCCTTGAACATCTGGATTCTGTCTTCAACCTCTCCAAGGTAGAGAGCGTTTTGGAACCTTGAGCCAAAGTCTCCACGGTGCTCAGCAATTTTGGCCATCCTGGTGAGCTTGGCCTCGTCACCGGTTGTGAGGTACAGGAACGAAAGCTTGTCAAAATGCTTGAGCTTCTGGTAGCACATTTCGACAATAGAGTGGTTACCATGAGCGAGAGCCTCGGCACTCAGTCTCGTCCACAGCTTTGGCCTATCCAGTTGCTTGGCCATCTCGACCGCCACCTCGAGGTTTCCGCACTCGATGGCAAGCTCGAACCGGGTGGTGGGATCTTGCACGAACTGAAGGGCGATCTCGGGGTAGCCCTTCTTCTGCAAGTACGAAATAATAGACTGGCCGACCAAGCTGGAGTTCTGGATGATGTGAAGCATTCCCTCGTAATTTCTCTTCACAAGGGCAAGCTTGAAGCGATACTCGGTAGGGTCGATCTGGAGGATTCTAGGCTTGGCAGCACGGTCGAGGCAGTACACGTTGCGGCCCTTGACCCGTACAAGGTAGACCGTCTGGTCGAGAGTGCGCACAATACCATTGTCGCCGTTGAGCAATGTGTACTTCACGTGGTTAAGGGTGGAGTACAACAGGACCCCGGCGTCATCCCAGGTAGCGCTCTTGATGCGAATTGTTTCGTGGAGCGTGCTAACCTGCTCAAGGGTCTTGGTCACAATGGTGACATTGTGCTTGCTGAGAAGAGCAGCGTAGAGGCCGTCATTGGACCATACAACATACTTGACACCATTCACGGCAAGCTCAGCAGTGGTCTTCTTTTGCTGAACGTCGTAGAGGTGTACCGCTGTGGGGGTGATGATGAGAAGGTTACCGGTGCCGCCAAAGTAGATGTCACTAGTTCCAAGAGGAGGCTTGAAAGACCGGGTAACGTTGTTCTGGAGGTCCTTGATATCAATCGTTTGCGCAGCGGTGTTCAGGACAGCAAAGCGGTTGCGAGCAACGAAGATGGCCGAGTTTCCAGAACCACGCTTGGACTCTGTTGGCTCAATGGCGCCGGTACCGTCACGGGGAAGGTTGATAAGCTCATAGGAGCCGCCATCAGCCGGGGATGTGACCAGAACAGAGCGCTCAGCAGGATTGTAAGAGAGTGTCCTTGGGGGAACCCAGGGGCTGCCAAGCTTCTTGAGAGATAACAGAGTAGGAGATTCCACATTCTTTTGCAAGTCGTAGGACTTGACATGCTTCTCCTTGGTGATGTAGAAGAGCTGATTTTGGTACACAGCCGAGGCGGGTCTCTCGCGCTCCAGCTTGAACACCATCACACCATTATCGTGTCCAGCAGCGAAGAGGTTGATTTCGGGGTGCGCGGCGATGACCCAGAATCTGTCGTTCTCTCTCTTGAAGGTGTGTACCGCTGTGCGCTTGTTCAAATCCCAAACACGAATCGTCTTATCTTCGCCGGCTGACAGAATGAGGTCCTGGTGGGGATGGAACAAGCATCCACTGGCGTTCTGGAAATGCCCGCGGCAAGTATCAACCTCCCAAGCCTTGGTCTCGCTCATGCGCCACAACTTGATGAGGCGATCGTCGCCCGCCGAAACTATCAGGGGCATGGTGGGGTGAAACGAGACCCAGTTAACGCCTCTATCGTGGCCCTCGAGAACAAACTTGACGACGGCATCGGTGTTACCAAACATATCGGCTTGTTGCTGGTTGGCTTGGTTCATTTGACTTTCGTAGATGGACGCGGGGGCGGAGTGTTTCTTGCGCAGACCGGAAACTAGGCAACATTGTCAACACCTGCCACATGGTGTGAAATCCAGGAGTTACACCTACTATCCCAGACGCGAACAGTCTGGTCGAGCGAGGCGGACACCACCAGGTCGGCGTCTTTGGGGTGGAATTGGGCACACATAACATAGTGGTTATGGCCCGTCATGGTGCAAACTGCCCTTCTCCGTCAGCAAGGATCTAACCCATCCCATTAATCTCCGAGCACACATACGCAGCGAACGGTTCTGCCAGTTCCATATCCGGATCGTCTGATCGTCAGAGGCGCTGACAATCCAAGGGAGCTCGTTGTGGAAGAAGACGGTTCGAATGTAGTCCAAATGACCGTTCAGGGTGAACAGACACCTCCTGGTTTGGTAAGACCAGACCTTGATCTTGTAGTCGTCACCGCCCGAGACGAACAGGGGCTACCGCAGAATCAGCAAGCTGTCCACCTTTCCCCCTAATTGTATCCCAGCGATCCTCACCTGCGTCTTGTGGAAGTCGACACCGCGGACGGGGCCATCGTGCTCTTCGAATCGGTCAATCAGTGTGCCCATACGATAGTCCCAAAGCTGGATAGTCGAAGAGTGAAGCGAGACGAGGATCCATGGTCTAGCAAGGAAATTGTCAGCGTGGCCGTGAAATGGCGGGGAAGCTCTGGAGCTGCGAACCGTTTAGGGTGGAATGCGATTCCCTTTGCGCGCGACGACTTGGACTCGAACTAGAGAAAGTGTCAACACCAACACCAATGCGGCCAGACATGGTAGAGGTATACCTTTGTGAGCATGCCCGAAGCGGACTGCATCTTGGCTGGTGGAGGATACCTAGGCCCAGGCACCTGGTATCAAATGGGGGGCGGTATCGAAGGGACGTAACTTTCGTAGGGAGGATCGACGATTAGCAAAAATGCCGATTCCCGCGAGCAGTAAAAGAGAGATTAGATGGGTAGCAGCGCCCGGTCGAGTGTGGCGGCGTGTCGTGTGTCTTGGAGGATGGTGGTGGTGGTTCGAGGAATTGGGGCCGCTGCTGTTGTTGTCCAAATGTCCACGCCGTCCCCATCAAATCATAGGAGACCCGTGGCATCTCATTCAATTGTGGGTTCCACTGCTGCACAAGGGGGAACTGCTTGGGTGCAGCCTCAGGCACAAAACGCACATTCAATTTTCCGGGCCCACCCCGGTTTTTTTGGCAGTGAGTACCAGCCACATGCCACCTTTCTCTGACCTTGGCGTGGCTTTCTCCCCCTTAGCTCCAGCGGGCGCTAGTCCGGATTAGTTAAGCTTCTCATTGGTGATGTGTCCAGAATTGACAGCTGCGAGCTTCAGCGACTTATAGCGGTTGACCCACCAGACGAGGTGGTGATAACCACGGATTGCAGGCTCAAGAGGTTCAGTTTTCTTGATTTCCATATAAAGACGAGTTCTTCGATTTGATTCCAACTTCAGTATCTTACATTGGACCTAATCTACGAGTTGATCCTTTGCTCCTGACGCCAGCGTGGCATCTAAGCCGAGGCGCATGTCCGCTGGCGGATATTTCCAGACTTGCCGCAATCCCTAGTACCACGAGGATCAGACCTCGGGCAACCACATCTTCGGTACAAAGTAACAGCGCGCCCACTGGGCAACTGTCGCTATGCTTCGACTTTCTCAATTGCCATTGGGCCTCACGGCAATCCTCGCAGCATGCCTGTCTCCAGTCCATGTCGGGGCATCCCCGACGGTTAATGTTGCGCTTAAGGCGGCATTCCCTGCCCCTCCATATCTGGTTGAGCTGCTGTATGTTGCCCCGGAGAGTCAGGAGACGGGTAGGAGAGAGGGAGTATACTAACTTGAAGCAGAGAAACAGCAGCTTCCGACAATGCGACAGCTTACTTTGCCCTTCTCGACCGTGTCGCCAACGGGGACTTTGTGGAGGCCAAGACGGATAAGACGCTGTACGAGAAGTTCGTCCAGGTTCTCCAAGATGATGGACATATGGATGCGGAGGCTCTCTCGACATTCAAACTGGCCCTGTCCATGAGAACTGCTGCCCCGCGGATCGAGGCGCATTACCAATACTACTCGACGGCGGTGGAATCATCACTGGTGGAGGATCAGGTTGGCTGTGTCCAATGGTTCCTCGTTGACGGAAAGCAGTACTGCACTCCCTCGTTGGAGAAAGCGCATGCAAACGTGAAGCAGGGCGCCCAGGAAAGAACGTTGCCATTTGACCACAGGATCGGCACAGGTGCTCGAGATATTATCCTGTATGCCGACATCACTTCACCAAGCTTCGGCAAATTTCATCAGGTGGCAAGAAATATTGCTCAAAGAGGGGAGGGCTCTTACCGTATCAGGTACAAGAGAAGTGCTGCGCATCCGGAGGAGGCTCTTTCGGTGAACGGCTACGGAGTTGCGCTCACTTTGAAGAGGACCGATTACATTGTCATTGATGACAGAGACACGGGTGCCACCAAGTCCCAAGATGAGGCGCAAAAGCCCCTTGGCGCTTCCGATGTGGTCTTGGATGACGAGGAGGAGATCCCTGATATCAAGCCTCTGGAGAAGTCAGAACTTGCACCACTCGCCATGAAGGCTGCCTCGTTCATCATGAAGAGCGATTCGCCATTCGAGACGCTCCTTAAGCTCACCCAGGACTTCCCCAAGTATTCCACGTCGCTCGGTGCTCACAATGTATCTGAGGAGTTTGAGGAGGAACACCGGACAAATCGGCAAGTTCTGGCCCCTGAGGGCGTCAACGTGCTGTGGATGAACGGTGTTCAGCTGATCGACCGCCAAATCCAGCCATTTGGCTTGGTCGACCTCCTGACCCGTGAGCGCAAGCTCATTCATGGCGTTCTGGACCTCGGTCTCACCGGCGAACAAGCAGTCTCTTTGCTCGGACACACCGAGGTAGCGCAAGCGAAAGCAGCAGACGATGAACCTCGTAGATTCGACTGGCGCGACAAGATCGAGGATGGTGAGGTCATCGTCTGGCTCAATGACATAGAAAAGGATAAAAGATATAAGGACTTCTCACCAAGCATCTGGTCAATCCTTCAGAGCTTTGGCGGATTGCCTCAAGTGCGCAAGAACATGTTCAACTTGGTCGCCCCGGTCGATTTGACCAAGCCCGACGATGTGTCAGTCATTATTGAGCAACTCCTTGTCTTTATGAAGAGACTGATTCCTGTCCGGTTCGGTTTCGTCCCGCTCACCCCTACTGGAGAGGCCATTGACCAAGCCAAGGTTGTCTATTACCTGCTTGAAAACTATGGTCTGGCAGCTACTGTTGCCTACCTCGAGAACTCCTACGAGTCGAAGAAGACAGCCAAGCCCGATGAGGGAGTCTTCAAGCAGGCAATCAAGGACCGCGCGCCCAAGGAAGATGCTACCATTTTGGCATTCAATGACATCTTTACCTCAGAGCACCACGAAAAGCAGATTCACCTCGCCAAGCACTGGGTCGAACGACTTCGCGCCGACACCGAGGTTCCTCCTGTCTTCTTCAACGGTTTCCCTATTCCCAGAGAGGAGAACTGGCTCAGGGCCATGAACCAAAAGCTTGGCGCTGACCTGCAAGAGATTCAGCAAGGAGTCTACTTCGGCCAGATTGGCGATGAGACCAATATCGAGGCCAAATTCCTTGAGAAGGCCATCACCCGCCGCAACACATTCATCTACCCCGAGGATGCCCGTGATATCACTATTCTCAATGTCAACAAGGTGTACACCGAGAATGCCTACCTCTTTGACAAGGTTCCTGTGGTTGCCGCGGACAAGGACTCCACAAAGGACGACTGGGCTGCTCTGACCGTTATCACCGACCTGAATACTCCTGACGGACAGAAGCTCTTGTATTTTGCCCTCAAGTTCCGCAAGGAAAGTCCGGGCGTCAGGATTGACATTGTTCACAACCCCAAGGATGTGAGCCAGTCGGCGTCCCCTCTGACTCTTCACGTTAAGAAGCAGGAGGATAGTCTGGCGACCGTCAATACCCTCCTGGACCTTGAGACAATTCTCGATAATGTGGTTGCTGAAGCTGATCGGGAACTTGATGCTGCTCTGGCCGGCTTCCTTTCTTCCGTTAATCTCAAGGCCGGCGATAGTGCTCTTATTCTCAACGGCCGCCTGGTTGGCCCTATTCCGTCCGCCGAAGACTTTAAGCCAGAAGATTTGGAGACCTTTCTTGAAACCGAGCGTACCCAGCGCATTGTTCCTGTCTATAAGGCCATCGAGGACCTTGGGCTCAGTGACAGGATTTCTGGTCCCTTGGATGCTGCCAAGCTGACATCAGTAACTGCTCTCTCGGGCATTTCTGATCTGCCCCAGGGCATCTTTGATTCTGCGCCTTCCGTGAGAATCAGCCAGTTCAACGAGTTCAAGAAAGAACATACATCATTCGAGGTCGGCGATGCTTCCAAAGCCACCATTTTCTTCACCGCAATCATCAACCCAGCAAGTGAAGTTGGACAGAAGTGGGCCCCTATTCTCAAGGTGCTTTCCGAGCTGGAGGGTGTACACCTTCGAGTGTTCCTCAACCCAACTGAGAACGTCCAAGAGCTGCCCATCAAGAGGTTCTATCGCTATGTTCTCGATTCTGCTCCCACCTTTGACCAGGATGGAAAGGTTGCCTCCCTCTCAGCCAAATTTTCCGGTGTCCCTCGCGATACTCTGCTTGTTGCCGGCATGGACGTTCCTCCTGCCTGGCTCGTCACCTCCAAGGTCTCAGTCGACGACCTAGACAACCTTCGTATTAAGGATATCAAGGCCAAGAGGGGAACCGAGCACGTCGAAGCCATCTATGAACTCGAAAATATTCTCATCGAGGGCCACTCTCGCGAGATCCCCAGCGGCGCACCTCCCAAGGGCGCCCAGCTTGTCCTGGGAACCGAAAGCAACCCTCACATCGCCGACACCATCATCATGGCTAACCTCGGCTTCTTCCAGTTCAAGGCCAACCCCGGCGTCTACAACCTCAAGCTCAAAGAAGGCCGCAGCTCCGATATCTTCAGCATGGTCAGCGTAGGCGCCAAAGGCTGGGCTCCCGTCGCCGGCGACGAAAATTCTGAAGTCACTCTGATGGACTTCCAAGGCACAACGCTCTATCCCCGCCTCGTCCGCAACCCCGGCATGGAAGGCGAGGATGTACTCGAACCCACCGACCCCGAGCCCGCCCCCTCAGGAGGCGCGATGGACTACCTCAACAAAGGCCTCAAGTTCGCCGAGGGCATCCTCGGCAAGGGCAAAACCCCCACCAAATCCCTGAGCGAAACCGAGCACGCCGAAATCAACATCTTTTCCGTCGCCTCCGGCCATCTGTACGAACGCATGCTCAACATCATGATGGTCAGCGTCATGCGCCACACGAACCACACCATCAAGTTCTGGTTCATCGAGCAGTTCCTCTCCCCCTCCTTCAAGGACTTCATCCCCGTCCTCGCGGAGCAGTACGGCTTCAAATACGAAATGGTCACCTACAAATGGCCGCACTGGCTCCGCCAGCAAAAGGAGAAGCAGCGCGAGATCTGGGGGTACAAGATCTTGTTTCTCGACGTCTTGTTCCCCTTGTCCCTCGACAAGGTCATTTTCGTCGACGCGGATCAAATCGTCCGCGCTGATCTCTACGACCTCGTACAACTCGACCTCGAAGGGAAACCATACGGCTTCACCCCCATGTGCGACTCCCGCACCGAGATGGAAGGGTTCCGGTTCTGGAAAACCGGTTACTGGGCCAACTACCTCCGTGGACTACCCTACCACATCTCCGCGCTTTATGTCGTCGACCTGCGACGGTTTAGGGAGTTGGCAGCGGGGGATAGGCTGAGGCAGCAGTACCACTCCCTCAGTGCGGATCCGAACAGTCTGGCGAACTTGGATCAGGATCTGCCTAATCACATGCAGTTCCAGATTCCGATTTTTAGCCTGCCGCAAGAGTGGCTGTGGTGCGAGACTTGGTGCAGTGATGAGACGTTGGGGGTGGCCAAGACGATTGACTTGTGTAATAACCCGCAGACCAAAGAGCCCAAGCTGGAGAGGGCGAGGAGGCAGGTGCCTGAGTGGACGGAGTATGATGAGGAGATTGCGGAGTTGGCGAGGAGGAAGAGGTTGGAGAAGGAAGGGGTGAATACCAAGAGCAGGAGGTTTGAGGATGGGGATGTTAAGGCGAGGGAGACAAAGGGGCATGTGGTTGATGAGTTGTAGAGATATGAGAGGATACATTTTGGGAGGGGGGAGATAGATGTACACAAAAATAAAGAAACACACGAGATGTCACTGTCGAGCTTGAACAACTTTATTTATGTTGCAAATGAAAGGATATAGTACTGTCCATTATCATCTCGTCATGTCTTTCCCCCAGCCATGCACCAAACGCTGTAGCTAATAAATGATTCCTGGACTCCTTCGCCTAGCAATGCTACACCTGATACACCACCTCGACCACATGACAGTAGCAACCCACACCATCCTCTAGCAACGTCATCGATAACAAGATAACCCATCCCTCCCAGCCTCCGTTCCCATCTCATAACGCATCTTCTCTAGCATAAACTCCAACACCACCGACCAATTAATGCGAAATATACTGAAACACCGCGCTCACCTCCCTCTCCCCCATCTCCTGCCTCAACAACAAGTCCTGTATCCCCTTCAGCCCGTCATTCGCAAAGTGATTCCACGTGCTCGTATCACCATACAGCATCGCCGGCGCCTTGATAAACTGCTTCCCATCCGGCTTGCACCTCTTGCACTTGAACGTGTCATGCGTATCACTCCTCGTATCCGCCCGATACTGGAACAACTCCCGCAAGCTATCCAAGCTAAAATGCCGCTCCACATCCTCCGCCGAGTCCACCACGCACGAGCTCAAGCTCTGCTTGTGCGACTGCCGCTGGAAGATCTTTTCCTCGATCGTGCCCGTGGCAATAAACCGGTAGACGAAACAATCCTTCTTTTGGCCGTCGCGCCAGACACGCGCGAGAGCTTGCTGATCAGCGGCTGGGTTCCAGTCTGGGTCAAATAAAACAAGGCGGTTGGCGCCGATGAGGTTGAGGCCGCAGCCGCCTGCTTTGCTGGAGAGCAAAAAGACGAACTCGTCGCCGTTGGGGTCGTTGAACTTGTCGACGAGCTTTTGGCGCTTGTTTACCAGCATTTTACCGTCGAGGCGGAGGCAGGGGTAGGCGCGGTTGCGGCAGAGTTTCTCGAAGAGGTCGAGGGTTTGGGTGTAGTTGCTGATAAGCACAATCTTGTCGTTGGTGTCGGCGCGGATGCGGGCCAGCATGCGGTCGAGGACTTGCATCTTGCCTGAGTACCAGGGTTTGATGTCACGGTCACGACCACGAGAGTCTTTGGGGACGTAGTCCTCGGGATAATGTTCTTCACAACCCGGAAGATCCTCGGGAAGCTTGAGAAGATCGGGGTGGTTGCAGAGGTTCTTGAGGATGCCAATGGCCTTGAGGGGCTGTGAGCCTTTGCCGCGGAGAAGGGCTTGGATGTCTGGCGAGGTGAGGAAGTAGTTGTAGAGGTCGAGCTGGAAAGGTGCTAAGTTGCAGAAGACGACGTGTTCGTACTTGATGGGCAGGTACTTGGAGAGCAGATCGTTGGTGCGACGAATGACGAACTTGTTGACAATGGTGGCCAACTCGGCCAAGCACTCATCGCCGCGTTTCCTCTCAGCCTCAGTAGCAACGGCATCACGGCCACGGAGAATAGGAATCTCGAAGCGTTTGCGGAACTCCAAATGGGTACCCAGCAGATCTGGGTTGGCAAAGCTGATGAGTGAAAAGTACTCTGACAAATCGTTCTGAATCGGCGTGCCAGAGAGAATGACGCGGCGCTTGACATTGAGGCCGTTGAGAGCAGTGAACAGTTTGTTGTCGTTGTTCTTCAGACGATGGCCTTCATCGCAAAGGATCAGTCCGATTTCCGTGTTTCTGAGCTCCTCGCAGTTCAGACGGAGGGTCTCGTATGAGACGATGATGATGGGTCTGGTGACCGCCCGCCCTGTCGCAATAGCCCACTGACGAAGTTGCCGGGTCAGTTCCTCTTTCGAAGCCTTACCGTCAATAGCGAAAGGCGTCGTGGCATCCGGACCCAGCCACTTGACCAACTCATTTGCCCAGTTGCGCACCAAACTTGCTGGGCAGGCAACAATGGCTTTTTGGATTGTCGTCTTGCCGGCATCAGGGGACTGCTTGAGGAGCGTCCAAAGCAGTGTAATGCATTGGAGCGTTTTGCCAAGACCCATTTCATCGGCCATGATGCACCCATGTGCCTTTTCATCCACCATACCCGTCACACATTTGTACATGAATTTGACACCTTCAATCTGATGTGGGCGAAGAATCTTGGAAAGCTTTGGATCAATGACCACTGGCACTCTTGGATGTTCTCCAACAACCTTCTTCTTGATACCCAGAATCTCGGCGAGACTCTTGTGTTCCAATGGCTCGGCAATCTTTTCCTCCTCAACCTTTTCCTCTGGCTTGGGCACATCTTTTGGCTTGTCATCGACTGTTGGGTCATACAACACGATGGCAAACTCGCCACTGGGGTCATGCAGAGCCTTTGCAACAAACACGGCTCCCTGTCTCAAGCCAAGTGTTGGTGGGGGTCGATTGGGATTGTAAGCAGCGGTGTTCTTGTTGAGTAGAGGTACGGAGAACGCTTTGCGAAACACCGTAGACTTGTCTTTCGGCTGGAATACTGGGAACCTGTTGGCATCGCGATTGGCCAGCGCTAATCGGTCGGCATTTGTGTAGGGCTTGTCGGCATCCGGGTCGGCGTCTCCATCTGTGCCCCTGTAGTCAATTCTCCGCTTCTTGCGCGCCGGGCGGTCGGTAGCAACGGTGCGAGTGGCCGACCCTGGACATTTGAACGGCGTGCGGAGGCGGTCGAGAGACTGTGGCGTGGGGAATTTGCTTCGAGGAATACCGACGTTCTCCTTGTTCGCTGCTGGCGTGTTTGGTAACCTGTGATGGTTATTAGTCTCGGTTCAGAGAGCAATTGGCCGGTGCGGTACGTACATGGTGAAGGCTTGGACGAGGGGAAATTGATCAGCCTTCCTTGTGAGTTTTTTCGAGACGCAAACTCACTGAAAGCACAGGCTCGGGGAGCGAACGGTTTTGATGCGGGCGGCGACAACGTGCCAGTGTTGGAAAGTTTGGTGCGGATTGGTAATTAATGTTGACTTTAGGCAGCGCGTCGCCAGGGTGGGGCGCGTCTTGCTGGCGCGAGGTCAGATGACTGTGCCAAGAAACCTATCGCAAGCCATGCACCATTTTACGGATATGTAAGCAGCAGTTTGGATCACCATTGAAGAGAATCATAGACTGAAAAGGTCACACGGATATGGGGAGTTGAGCCATTGCCGAAGCTAATCAGTCGAGATACAAAGGTTTGTTTATAGCATGTTATCGCATCTCTGTTTGCAATGATGACTTGTTCGCTATCTCTGCCAATAAACGGCCGCCAGTTATTAGCTTTTCGGGTGGATTTCACAACCCAAAAGCTCCTCCAAATTCTCCATCTCACTCCTCTTATTTAACTGAATCCATACAGATTTGGCATCAAAGATCTTCGGCGCTTCAATAAAGATCTCATTCCGCCTTATGTTCGACGAATAAATTCTTTCATGTGAAACAGCCCACAGATGCTGATGATACAGGGGGCCATCTTTCTCATATTGCATCATCAAGAATTCATCTGATGATACTGGAAAAATACCGAATGTCGTTCTGGCATATCTCTTTTCGAAACGGAAGACGTGCCCAACCTCTTCACAAACCTTCAACAGAGGCTTCCCGCTCACCACGGCATTGCCCAGCAATTCCAGCGACGGATGTGTTTCAGCAATCCACCCCATCAATTCCTCCTTCACGTCACGGGTTTCGCCCCATCTCAGCTTGATAAGCCGCTCAAGTTGGAGCAAAGACAGGGCAGTCTGAAGCGCCGAAACTTGCATGTCATCTTGCTTGACGCACGCCCGCGCAAGGTTGTCCATGATTTCCATGATGATCCATATCTTGGCGGATACAGCGTTGGCGAGTCGGTGGGTCAATTCATCAAGTAGGTGAAGACATAGGTTGGAGGTTGAAAGAGATCTCGTGCGAGAAACTCCATAAAGATACAGAATGAGGGTATCGCTCCTCTCGACACTGGGGGCCTCATTTTCAGTTCTTGATTCGTGCAATTCTTCCTCCGTTGGCCAACCAGGCCCAATGGTCCAACAAATGTCAGCCAGGGAGTCATTCATAGCGGACTGATACAAGCGGTAGTTGCTGTTCTGCAAAATTTCCAGCCACTGCTTGCCCGATAAATCCAACTCTGTCAGAAGTCCACAGAGGTTTTTGGCCAAGAAGCTGAACTCGAGATCCTTCGATTCCGAGACCTGTTGAAGGTCGGTTCTGATCTTTGTGATAGTGTAATCTGCCTGCCAGGCCTCCTCGCTCTTTGAGCTGGAAATTTTCAACAGCTCTTGTTTGAGGTTGGTGATGGTGCTCCTTGCTGCTTCAAGTTGTCGGTCCTTGGTTCTCAAGTCTTCTTGGAATTGCTTCTCCATGCTTGTGATCTTGTCGTTTGCCTGCGTCAGCTCCTCTTCCTTTTTCTTGGAAAGACTGGCGAGCTCGGATCTCAGGCCCAAAGCTGTGTTGTTGGCAGTGCCCAAGTCCTGGACTTTTGTTTTCAAGTCCTCCTTGAGGGCTTCGAGCTCCGCAGCCTTGGTTCCAGGCTCGTTCCGAAATGCTACGCGCAAGTTCTTGTTTGCCGTATTGAGATTTTTGTTCATGTCACTGAGCTCAGTGATTAGCTCCTCTTTCTCCTGGAGCAGCTCATCCTTTTCCTCCAACATCTCATCCTTGTGCTGAGCCTCCTGACGGTTCTTGAAGATGATTTGATCTTTGGTTTTGAGTTCGTCTTCGAGTGCCTTGAGTTTGTTTCTTAGATCCTGGAGTTCAATATTAACCCTTTGGCCTACTCGGTTGGGGTTTGGATAATCTCATTTTGATGTACCTGCTCGGTGTTCAGCTCGGTGACCTCCATTTTGAGACCTTCATTCTCCGAGGACCCGGTCTGGTCGATAAGCCGCCGCTTATTGACGCCGGATTCCGGTGTGCTGAGACGTCTCTTGGCGATGCCGGTTGAGTGCTCATTGACGGTTGAGTCGCTCGCCGAGTCCGACTCCAGTGACTGTGATCTTGGAGTCGACATGTCGTTCTTGTTGGTTGGTGTAGAGCAGACAAGAGCGGGCAGACTTGTTGTTGTTGAGGAAGGTTTTTCCAGAGCTTGATGGATACGAGAAAAGCAGTATTGGATATTTTATGCCCTACTGTGATAATCTGTGAAAGTTGTGCGTGGGAGCCGCTCGCTCCTTCCCTGTGAAGTGTGAAAGGTCAGCAGGAACGCGTCACCTTAAGCAATTGGGTGGGTACTTTGACAGCGCAAGGTAATCTCACATTTTGCTTAACGATTATATATCCGGTGCGGCATATAGAGAAATAAGGCGCCTTCGATGGCCAGACACCGTTAATAAGGTAACTTGGGAATTTTAGGCATTATCCTCAGCATCCACTTGGGGTTGCTGGCGGATCGTGCCGGTAGAAAACCAGTCCATTTTTTACATCTGCTCGGGCTGTTCCTCGGCTATTCATGGGTGAAACTTGTGTGTATGCTAACCCCTATTGTGATGCGATTAGGCTTTATATACTTGCCTAACACGAAGCTACCGTAACCTAGGACTCTTTCCCAACCGGCTTCCTTTGCGTCTGGTCTGGCTGGCGCCCCTTTTTCAAGCCATTGGAGGCGGGGGAAACTTGAGCACATCGATTCTTTTCACAGCGGCGGTTGATGTTTTTGTATGGAAGGATCGGTAAGTGCTCATGAACCAGCCAGTAATCAGCGTATGAACTGATTAGCTGCCCTATGTACAGTATCGATATCCTCCTGAAATTGGCTACTATAGAAATGATCGTGCACGTTGCTGGTGGCCCTTTGGTGTCAGTGCTGATGAGCATCAACCACTGGTATGCTCTTTCAACCTCTACAATCCTCCTCTTGGCAGCGGGTCCCATCGTCTTCACGCTTCCTGAGACGCACTCACGATGCTGACATGGGGGGACCAAGTTTGTGTCTCCAAATCTTCTAGAAGAAGAACACACCATGGTCGAAATACACACGCAACAGGCGTGCTCCGGACTGTCTCCCGATTCTCATGTATAATGAGAGCCCACCATCAAGTTACAGCATTCCCAGCACGTCCCGCGCGGGTGACCCTTCAACTCCCAACCCTTTTCATCCCAATGACCATCTGAGCGTGGCTAGCGATGAGGAGCTGACCCTCTTGCGCAGGAGTCCATTCGCCCTTCTTGCAAAGGTCTTGGCCAGGGCCGCTTGGCATGGGTTCAGATTCTCAATTTTGTTGACTCGGATATCGATAAATGCAAAATAATTTGACAATGTTGGCATTCATCTTCGTCCCAGTAGGGTTTGTATCTACCTTTTTTGGCATGAACGTTGATGTCTTTGTGGACAACCCTTCGATATGGACCTACTTTGCAGCTGCAACTCCTACTGCCGGGATTGTATTCTTGGTACATTATATTTTCAGCAGAGGGATCATAAAGACATAGCTAGTGTAGGCTACCTGAAGAGAGAGGGTACAGAGCAGGAAGGCCACTTTCCATTGCATTGCTCCGAGTAATGACATTGACGCGAACTGAAAAGAGAATCATTTCCCAATTCTTGACGCAATTTCACTCAGTTATCTGCTCGATATCCTCCTCCAGGACGTTGCGCACGTTGTCACCAATCGCAAAAGTTTTACGCCCTGTTTTGACTTCGGTCGGCCAATTGGCACTTTTGAGCGCCGCCTCGGCGAGATTGAGAAGCATGACATCGCTACCTTTCGCACCCATGAAACTACTCACGATTGGCAAGTGCTCTTTCATCCCACTGATCCGCGAGTCATAGGGCTTTTGTCCGACTGCAAAACCAAATGTGAGCGAAACTGTACGCCTTGAGAAGGATGTGGTCACTTACTGGGTACTATGAGCAGTGGCAATTGAAGGACTGCTGGCAAGTAGAAGACGGAGAATGATCCGACAATGCTGGGAAGCCTTTTTTTTTTTTTGTGGTTAGGGTAATGAATCAAGTGAACAACAATAATAAGCACACGTACTTGTTTGCGTCATCACGGTACTTGGGGCACTGCTTACCGGTGCAGGGGGGGTCTAGGGAGCGGTACGCTCACTTCCAACTAAACTTTCCGGGCTAGAATAATCCAGCCACCCTGAGGCTAGGAGTGGCTTACAGCCAGGCTAGCGGCTTAAATCCAAACGAGCGGCTCAGACAGTATAGTACTTAGAGAATATCTAAGCCCTGGTATAATTCCACCACAATGTTAACTACATTGGGTTAAGATATATACCAAATCGACGATTTCCTATCGATTAAGCCCGGTTACACGCCTGTACAGCTAGCCGTGCAATTGTTATACGTAGTAGTTGAAATTAAGTATAAAGATAGCCGAAATATTGTAAGGAAGGTACTATTCTTAAAGTAAGTACAAGCCAGCCCTAAGCCGGCCCTAAACCGCTCAGCCAAAATGAACCTTTCGTCAAAATGAACCGCAGAACCGCCCGTGCGCGGTTTAAATAAGGTACACAAGTAGGTGTATAATTCCAACTAAACTTTCCGGCCTTATTTTATACAAGCCGTACTTTGAACGGCTCCCTGGACCCCCCCTGGCCGGGTAAGCATAATCATCACAGCATCGGTCACAGTGTCCTTGTCCGGCCCCATGATATGCTTCTCAAACCACGTTCGAAAAACCTTCATCTCGGCTACGCCCTGAGCGCGTTCTTCTTTGGTGAACGGAACAGCGATGCCCCTGAGAAGCAAAATACTTAGATCAGTATGAACTGCACTTCTCGTCCAGCCATCGGAATGCTCACCATCGCTTCCGCATGTATGGTCCCACATACGCCGGCCTCCCAAACTTCTCGAGGTATTCGCTTCGGAAATCGTCGAAGGTGTGGTATGTATCGTAATACATGGGCCATACAGCGCTCTGTTCAGTCAGCTTGGGGCTGTCGAAAATCTGAAGTGTGGAAAGTACCATTTCGAGATACTCCAGCAGCGTTTTCCCTCCGGCTTCCTCTGGAGGGCTGGATGCCCATGTGTCAGCAATACTAATGGGAGTTCGCTTGACACCAATAAAATCCTCGACTATGGTGATGAATGCCTCCGTCATGGCTTGTTGCTCAGTGTCGGCCTGTGGAAAAAAGTCCAGAGGATAGAGCAGGCGTTTAGGGAACTTTGAAAATGTTAGATATGAAGACACATGGACTGGTGACAGTCGCTCACCTGAGACGAGTCAGGAACATCCAAAGTTGCGGTGATGAGGTGCTTGGCATCCTTCAGGCTTCTGTGCAGCGTTCCAACTGTGTCGAACTCACTTTTACAAAGCATTAGATGCAAGTACAATCCTGTGAAATCGATTGGGTACACGTACTTGCAGCTCGGAACGATGCCCCGTCGTGAGGCAATGCCATAGGAAGTCCTGAGGCCGAAAAGGCCGTTGAAGGCCGCAGGAAGACGTATACTACCGGATGCTTTGCCAGTGTAAACAGAATGGCTGCGTGGTAGTACAATGAAAATACTCACTATCGCTCCCGATCGAATGGTCGAGCCAGGGATATCCCGCAAGCGAAGCACCAGCGCCGGTCGAACTACACGACGGAGTCTGATACTTATCACCCCTTGGATTGAAGGGGCAGTGGTAGTCAATCCACTGATCAGTTGGCTCTTCCGCAGACGCAAAGGCAGACATTTTGGTCTTTCCCACAATGATGGCACCCAGTTGCGTGAGCTTGGTGACGTAGTCGGCAGAGGACGTACGCGGTGGATAGAGCTCATTGTAGGCTCTGTTCATCATCGTGGTTCGAATTCCCTTCAAATCGTAATTGTCCTTGATACTGACGCGAACGCCGGCCAGTGGCTTTTCCTTGCTCGGGCTCGAGTACAGCCGACTTGGCACGGCAATGGTCTTGAAAGTACCTTGCTGCGAGACAGGCTTGGAGAACGGAGAAACTGAACAGAAGGAAGAGTTAGTGCAGGGCGACATGAGCAGAAGCTCAAAGTGGCTTACCTGGTTGGATTGACAACATCGTCGGCAATGATAGGGACAACAAACGCGTCGAGGTCGTCTTCATAGAGCTTCCAAGCCTGATGGATTGACTTGCCGTGGATGAAGTAGGGCCCCTGGGGGAGAGAACCAAACCTTAGGGTCGGTTCGTTTATCGTGTAGATTGCTTGAAAGCGCCGGCTTTCTGCGAGTCGGGAAGCGATGGCAGCAATGTTTATATCTTGATGGGATTGCAATATGATGGCTGAGGTGAAATCGTCGCAGAAAACATCATCCCGGTGCACAAAATCATCCAGAGCCGCAGTTGAGCATGCTCGGACGCAAAGGTAGCATCTTGCACAGAGAGGAGCACAGCGGGGGTCCAGAGCTCACTGCTCGTAGTGTTTGCGGCGGTTTCGACGTGGCGACCCTGCTCCAGGTCAGCAATCCAAGCACCTAGCAATCTCGTTTTTTGTGAATAGATCCTACCACTTCTTGGGGATGCACCAAGTATGCGCCTCTCGCGAGCACGCGCACAATAGAGGAAGCCATGATGCCCTTTTCTCGTGAAGACTAGGCCGGAGCGAGACAGGTAGCTTGTGAGATGAAAAGAGCATCCAGGCCATACTGCGATGTCGACGGCAGATACACTGCTTTCCAGTTGACCTACCAGCTAAGAGAAAAGCAGTGTTGAATATTTTATGCCCCACCATGACAATTTGTGAGAATTCCAGGTTGTGCGTAGGAGCCGCTCGCTCCTTCCCCGTGAGGCGTGAAAGGTCG
Source organism: Apiosordaria backusii (assembly GCA_030549205.1). NCBI lineage: Eukaryota > Fungi > Ascomycota > Sordariomycetes > Sordariales > Lasiosphaeriaceae > Apiosordaria > Apiosordaria backusii. Next base: position 1,052,688 of record JAUKTV010000014.1, read on the forward strand.
GCAGGAACGCGTCGTCTAGAGCAATTGGGTGGGTACTTTGACAGCGCCTGCTATGGACAGACTGGTTCTGGACAGCTGCAACAGCTCTAGTATAGGTACCTTTGGGCCTAACGCCTGGTAATCAGGTTACCTTCGATACCTTATGTAAGCCACACTGCAGCTGTTAAAATATTAGACTTCGAGGTTGTCTCTTGAAACTGGTTTAGAAAGGCCTCCCACAAACTTATGGTCCTTTAGACACCGGAACTTAGTTGATAGGGTCCATCGCCCCTCAGACCTTGACCACGGCGTCCGGCTGAATTTCCCATGCTCATGTAGGTAGCCTCAGATTTTGTGCTTAACGACTACACACCCGGTGCCTGGCCATTCTCGGCATATAATGAAATAGGGCGCCTTCGACAGCAAATACGGTGTTGCCCCATCGGACCAACTCAAGCCTCTCAGCTAATCAGTTTTCCTAGCTCTCTATCTCAGGCTTAGTCATCCTAAAATGCCTCAGCTCTCCTACCATGCTCGTCTGTGCGCCCTTGATGAGGTGATGCGAATGTCAGTGCCCTTGCACAGAACGTTACCTCACTCAGGGGTAATGTTCGACATTGACGTCACCTCCAAATCTCTTTCAGCTTTCACAACTTTCATCACTCACTACCCCCTAGGGGACGCTGGCTGGGGGTTGGATAGTGCAGTCCCCCCCCCGATTCCCACCCACTACCAATCCTAAGCACATTCTGACCTAGGTACCCACTACAACCAAAATGTGCCACTCCCACGACCTCAACCCTACCCCTCAAGACCTGGGCTCAACACCATCACCCTCATCACTCGCCTACCCCACTTCACCACCGTCACTTCTAGCCAATACCCCTTCCGACCTCACCCAACTTGTACGCCCTCCCCTTACCACTTGATTCCCCCCTTACTAACCCCTTTCAGCCATCAAACCCCACAACCCCCTACCGCCCCCCTCCGCCTACCCAGGCCTAATCCCCACACCCCCAATCGACATCCCCCTCTCCTCCATCTTCATCTTTTTGTTCCTCCTCCCCATACCAACCAACCTAACCCTCCACCACCTCTCCCTCTACCGCCACCGCCACCCCGGCATATCCACCCGCCCCCTCATCCCCATCTTGTTATCCGTTTTGTGCCTATTACGGATTTTAGCCCTCTCCCTAAGAATAGCATGGTCCGTCAACCCGAATAACACCCGTCTCGAAATCACTGCTGTTATACTCTCCATGGCGGGAATTGTCATGTTATACATCGCAAATCTACTCATCACCCGCCGCTGGGTCCGCGATTACGCTGTGTTTGGCTACCGAACTTTAGTCAAGGGTTTTTTCAGGTTTTGGATAGCGGTCGTGGTGATCTGTCTCGTCATGGCGATAGTAGTCAGTGTTAATCGCTATTTCACCTACGATAGGGCCATCCTTGAGGAATTTCGGGCTGTTGCTCTAGTGGCGGTGACTATATTGACTTTTATCGCGTTTTTACCTGTCATAACGGTGGGGGTTGTGATACTAGGCGGGATGGAAGATCAAGAGTTTATCGAGAGGGAAAACACCCGGTTCAGAGCGAGGAGTTTGCTCTTGGTAACAACGGCACTGTTGTTGACGCTGGAGGCGGGGTTTAGGACAGGGGTGATGTTTGATCCTCGGCCGTGGGGGCAGGAGAGGTGGTATCATTCCCGGGCGGCGTATTACTGCTTGGGGTATTTGCTGGAGGTGGGGGTGGTGTATTTGTTGATTGGGGCGAGAGTTTCAATGGGGTTTAGGACGGGCGAGGTGTATAAAGGACATTGGCCGGGGGATCGGAGGCCGAGAGTGGAGAGGTGGGCTGAGGGGGTTAATACGGAAGGTGAGGCTTATGGGGAGAGGGGGTGATGATTTGGGACATGAGACTTTTCCCTTGTTGACGGTGGCTTTCCGCGGGGATACATCCTGAATTTCTGGGGGTACAGAGATACATGTTTTCAGAGACGACAATCTTCATAAACCATCTTCAGAGATCCTCCGGCCCATTCAACCCAAACGTCTCAAACACCTTCAGATAGTGATGCCTCGGATCCTCCGAGAGAGGATACCACCCCTTGTTACTCATATGAAGTACCATTCCCTGCACCGAGGCGAGGATCAGCTCGATAATGTCAAAGCAGTCGTTTCGCCAGTCTTTGTAGGCCTTGCTGGAGGGGTCGTTGTTCGGAGGCGGCACGCCGTCATGGGCCAGATAATGACAGAGTCGGTGACGAGCGAGGGAGGCACGAAGGCACAAGTTCCAGCGGCGGAGGATGCTGTTGGTTGTGACGTTGTCTTTGAAGTAGGCGTAGTCAAGGGAGATTTGGGGAAGGGCGACGTAGAATCGTTTCGGTGGGGTGTAATCAACTTCGGCGATCTTGCTTTGAGAAGAAAAGTTGGGTTCATCGTTTCGAATACCGCTGGGCCTTGCTGTGTTGGTGGTCATTTTGGGGATGTCGAGGGAGAGTGACATGCTTATGTGTGTTAGTGATAGGCCGATAACAATGGGATTTTCTTGTCGAATAGAAGGGCAGGTGAACCTCCTGACGTGGTGTTTGAGGTCGCGAAGGGTTGAAGAAGCAAACAACGCGATGTTTTATGACTTCATACTCTGGTGGGGCCGGAATTGTGTGTGCAACAGAGGACAAAGCAACGGGTGTCTGCTGTGGTCATTATGTAACCATTCATCTGATGTGTCCATAAGGTAAAGGGAATCGCTCAGACACAATTCTTTGTTCATGAAGAGCTGGGATCAGGGTTGGGGTTACGAGAGCATGTCGACGATAGTAGGTGTTTGTTGATGCGATGTTTCAGTTCTATGAGAGCTTGAGAGAATAGCAGCCAGGACAATGGGAGAAAAAAAAGGAAAGAAATACCGTGTTTGACCAATCCCCCCAGTCCAACCATCCCCCAGTCCCACCATCCCCCAGTCCCACCAGGCTATGTGACAATCCCACAGACGTGTACACCGCTGTCGGCGGCCAGAGAACTGACCCCGATCATTTATGTAGCTGGAATTGCACACTCCGGGAGTTGAATCTAGAACGCCTTGAATCAGTGGTGGGGGCTTGAGCGAGTACTCAAATCCCAATCACTGGGCTAAACACGCCGTACCCATTTGATTTGTTGGAAAGGGGACCTTGCTCGACCCTTATATGGCCAATTGCTCCTTCCTCGATAGATGGCCGCCAGTGTAAGAAGATATGAAACTCTGTGTTTTTGTTTCGATTAGGTATCTTCAAGTTGCTCTAACAGATAATACATGTCCTTATCATATATGGCCATAACAACAACATTATTCCCGTTTCTTTATTTACCCTTGCCCTTCTTGATTGCATCTGCCGTCTCCAACACAGCAACACTCAGCCCCGGTAAAGTGAAGGTAAATGCGCCGCCTTTTCCAGCCTTGATGAATGTGGTCTTCTCCTTGACAACATTAACGCCCGTGAAGGGGTCATTGAATCCATACGGATCCTCCGGCCCAGTAAGTACCGTCAGGTTGGCAGTTGCCCCCTCCTTCAGACCGTCAAACTTCAGCGACACCGGAATGGATTCGGTCGAGTTGTAGACGGCAGCCTTGAAGATGCCTGTCCCTGACTCGCTCTTGCCGGCGACATAGAACAGAGGGTCGAAGTTGGGCTTGCCAGCCGGTGCTGAGACGGGGAGGGTCTCGCGGATGATATGGTGGGCGAAAATTCTCCAGACATACCAGCTTGTCGAGCGAGTTGTAAGAGCCGGGTCGGCAGCATGTTGCACCCAGGTCATGCTCCATTGCCAGCGGTCCAAGCTACGAAGACCAGGTGCGTAGGTGGCACCGATAATCTTGTCGCCGTTTCTCTCAGTGCTGATCAAGAAAATAGCCTCAGCAACACTGCCGCCCCACCAAGGCAGGGGCATGAGCTGTCCCTCCCAAGCAATACCACCGTTGGGATGTGTCGACGCGGCCTCGCCAATTAGTGTCAGATTATCCTTGCTCAAGGAATCGAACTTGTTGAATCTCGCGACAAATTCATCCGGAGTCAGGTACGGGTGATGGTCACCAGCAGCCCCCTTGGGGATGGTCATGTTGTCGAAGATAGAGGGCGACGCGATGATCTGGATATCAGGGTACTTCTCGTTGAAGGCCTTCATCATCATCGGGAAGCGGTAGTTGATGTACGATTCGAAACCAGCAGGGCGCCCGGCAAGCCAGTCCTCATTACCAATTTCGACATACTTGACCTTCCACGGCTTGGGATGTCCGAGCTTCGCGCGGACAGCGCCCCATTTGGTGGTCTTAGCGTCTCCAGTGAGGAACTCGATCTCATCAAGGGCCTGCTGGATGACCCATCCCATCTCGGATTCCGGGACGAACGCGCCGTCCAGGGCAAGACCAGCGAAGACACCGACAACTGTGATGCGTTAGTAAACCGTAATTATGCCAGGAAATTGAACAACATACTGGGCTCCAGGTTCATGTCATCGGCCCACTCCATGTACTCGACCAGACCCAAGCCCAAGGTCTGCTGATACTCCCACACACCAGCCATGCCCGGGCGGTCCTTGAGGGGCCCAATAGTCTCATACCACTTCCACCAGGTGTCCAGAGTGTTACCCTCGAGCATGTTGCCACCAGGGAAGCGCAAGAAAGTCTGTTATCCGTCAGCAAGGTTCCGCTTTCTTATCCAAAAATTACCCACCGGCTTCAGCTCAACCATTGTCTGCGCAAGGTCAATTCTCAACCCATTCTTCCTCCCCTTAAACGTCGGCGGGAACAAGCTGATCAAGTTCAGATCCAAAGACCCATCCTTCGCGCCCTGCACCACATCATGTCAGCTCACCCCCCTTTATCTCCCCGCCTCCTACAGGAACATACCTCAGCATCCCACTCCACAACAAAAGTGTTATTACTGTTGGGCGCATCCTTGAAAGGCACCAACTCAAACTCCTTCTCACTCCACTTCCCCTTCTTGCTCCCCCCCTTCACCACCTTCTTCCCAAAAGTCTCCCCAGTGATCGCGCTGCGCAAGCTGACCTCAAAATCACCCTTGTACTCGCCAGTAACGTGGAAGCTACCAGTGTACTTCTGCCTCTTGACATCCATCCCCCAAAAGCCAGCATTGGCCAACCCGACCTTTTGCTTCTTGTTGTCTTTGCCCTTGCCTTTGCCCTTGCCCTCTTTGGGATTGGCGACATTGACAGAGTAAGGCAGCGCAGACGAAAGGGGCTTGGCGAGCTTGTTGAGGGTGAGGGCGGCGCCATTGACGGGACTCCAGTTGTCGAGGTTTGAGGGGAATTTCTCGCTGCCTTGGAAGGCGCGGTTAGAGATGAGCTCGGCGTAGATGCCGCCGTCGCCAGAGTTGTTGATATCCTGTTTTATAATGATTTTGTCAGATGTTGGTCATGGGGGGGTTCGGAGGTTGGGGATGTTTACCTCGTGCATGAGACCATACATGATATCAGTCGTCTTGTTGCCCCCTGAAGAGCGAACAAGAAGATCAATGGCCATGCATTGTGTCGAGAGGGCCAGCAGCGCCGCAAGGGCTGGCTTGAGGTGGATCATCTTGCCGGTTTACTTCGTTCCACCCAGCGGTAGGTACGGAAGCAGACTTGACTGACAAGGGTGAAGAAGCCCAAAGACTACTAGCCATTGCGCATGTCAATGACGATGGTTTTAAACATCCTTCTTCCCCTCACCGAGGAGCCCTATGATACAACCGCGGGTTTGCCACCCGACGATCCGTCAGACCGCGATGTAAACAAAACATGCTGAATCCAGGTTCCCGGGATGCTTCAATATAGGCAAATATCTAGCGGGTGGGTATTTGTTGATGTGGTGGTTGATCTTGGGAGGGCATGATAGAAGCGCTCCAATGCTGGGGTGGGCAAGGTATGTAGGCTGTGCCAATACAACGCTATGCAGGGGGCCGACGGGTATTTGAAAGGATCGTGGGATCGGGAATATCTCGATGCTGATGCAGTCTCCGCTCGCGCTGTGGGCTGAGAGAGGGTTGCAACACGAAGTGCCAATGCCGAACCGAACCGATCACCAAGCCGGGGACTCGGTAGCGGGGGCAGAGTAAACCATCATTGGGAGATCGAGGGCGAGGTGGGAAGCGGAGAAAAGTTTTGGTTGTTATGCGATCGGTGAAGTGACGCGAAGACGTACCGAGCGGCAGGTACGGCTCATGTTGCAACGCTGCATCTATAAACCCGATATCCGCGCCAATGGGATATTCCTGGAACCTTTAGAAGCTTAAAGACATCCATGTCAAGCCCGATGTATCAACCGCACACCTGTGGGCCAGAACATTGACAGCACCAGTCCTTGTGCTCATATATGATACCTACTGATACAGTGGTCAATTAGCATGAACTAATGGGTTAAAAGAGAGTGTGGAAAAGGTGATGAAATTGCAAAGGAAACTGTCAAACTGGGCTTCCTGAAGTAGGATGTGTGAAGTGGTGGATCTCTTTGCCTGGGCGACAGTGTTGGGGCGCAGCCAGATAAGAGATAAGAGATAAGACAAGGGCTTGTGAATGCCCTCACCTAACTAGGTACTTCAGGTATTCCCTACCTACCTGGTTTTGAAATGAAGGTCTACCTTAAGTAAAGCCACCCTAAGCGATTTAGAAATTACTTACCAACCAGTTATCAAATTGCAAAATATTATCATTTTCATGTTTACTTTACCTACTTCGTTAACCATCAGTTGATTCCATTTTCAAAGCCAACTTCGAAGCTTTGCAGTACTTGAACTGTCACGCCTTGGACAAAGGGTACAGTAGGTGCTGCAAATCAGAGTCAATGCACAACAACCACTAGACCTAACTTCCACCTTTTGAATCATGAGATAGGCCTGTCAACTATCTTTGGGGCCCCCCTATCTTATACGGACATCCACCCCATCTTATCATGTACTGGATTTCTAACTTGTAATAGCTGTTTTGTTATCCACAGCGTGCCTGGCTCATGAGCCTTTTGAATGGGTAGGTAGATAGTATTTTGGTAGGAATCAGCTTAAGTTTACTTGTAACGCGCCACAGCCAGTTTCTCTCCGTACCTGGCTGGTATCTTCGTGATGCCTGATCATTCAACTGGCGGTGACGGACTCGCGGTCGGCTAGGTTCTCACACCCATTCTCAGGATTTCAATCTGCGTTCGCTCCTTCCTCACCACTCTCCACCGTTGTACAGCTGGTACTATCAAGAATCTTCGAAAGCCGACTCCTCTCTTCTATCGTTTTTCGATCTCTCCGCCATTCTTCCATCTGTCTTGAAATGTCCACCCTCTGCTCTGGAACATCCACAAACTTCCGGGGTCTGTGAGCCCTCTCGTCATCCCATTCCCAAAGGATATCCCCCTCAAGCAGTTCCTGCAAGAATTCGCCTTGATCCATTGCCAGCACATCAGACTCCACCGCTCTTACAATGTTTTGAGCATTGTCGAGTCGTAACCTCCATGTGAACCATCTACCATCATTCAGCACGTATAAGCCCTTCAAGCATTCCTCCAAACGGGAGATGATGCTGGAATTTGTGGTGCTAAAGAATGCCCCGTCCTTTCCCCAGATGATGCGAGTTATATGCGGCGTTACCGATACCTCTTCTAGGCGTTTTAGCAACCTTTGAGCTGCGGCTGTTGACGCGACCTCGTGGACTCTGAGAAAAAGGGCAAGCAAGCCTAGCAAACCCGCTATGTCTGTCTCAAGGAAAAGTTGTCCCCAGGGTTGGGGACGCCATGTAACCGAGGCTATTTCGCCGGGCGATGGTGACTTCCACCTGAAGTGAAACAAAGAACTTTCAAGCGCAGGAGTCTCAATTATCGCGCGTTCAGATAGCTTAGGCCCAAGTCCCAAAAGCCTAGTAAAGATCGAAAGAAACACGTTAAAATCTTGTCTGTCTTTTGTATTCTCTCTCAGGAGAGAAATTGCGAGTCCTATGGCAGCCTCGATCGGGGTGATATGCTGCGCTAAAAAATGATGACCAAGCGTAGGTTCAATAGAGAAGTCGTAACTTCTATACTCGAGGTCGATTTCTCTCCTAATAAAAAGCTCATCGATGCGCAGAAAGTTGCATCCAGGTCTAAGCCACGATCTCGATAAGGCTGCCGTGAGAAGATAGGCGTTGTAGGCAGGTGATACCAAACCCAATTTATCCAGTGATTCCAATCTGTCCTCAACAATGTCGAACATCCCGGTTGCTGTCACAGCTCCCAGAAAATCCATCCAAGGTGACATATGCCACACGGGATCCTTGGCACCGAAGAGATCTTCAACCCAAGAACATATGTCCAAAAGTTGACCACGAGAGATTTTGGCGTTTTCGTATAAACGGTTAACCAAAGAGAGATATTCGACTGGGGAGGCACAGCAAAAAAGGAGATAGTTTCCGAAAAAATTACTAGCGATCGGGATTGCCTTGATCAAATCAACTAGCCTCTGGCTTTTGATGGCAGCATCGTCAGCGAGTAACTTTCTCCCTCCTTCGGAATCTTGAAGAAACTCCTTGGCTGACCGATGAACGAAGCCAACCTTGGACCACAGAGGATACTCATTATCTCGTGTGACTTCCAACAGTCCCACACATCTGACTTCTATGCGGCGGGCTAATATGTCCCACTTACTGAGAAGTACCTCACACTGCGCGGACCGATCTTCATGAACAAACTTTTTTAACAATGCCGGCTCAGTCGCCAACAGCAACATCGCAATGTTCAAACCCTTGCCGGTGATGGTCTCATTGGTAAGGACATAATTGAAAAACTGTGCGGCATCTTTTCGGTAGATTGTCTCATCTACAGCCTCCAAGCGCTTCCACATAGCGAGATATAGATCGTTAAGATCCGGTGGCAGAAAGTTGAGGCGTTGCCGCAGTTTTTCGACATCATCTTCGTTCTCAAACCCATCTTGCAAAGACCTGAGAGCCAAGGCAACCCACAAGAAGACTCCTTCAGCCCTCAAACAAACTTCGATCAAGAAGTCTGTGTTATCAACCTTCGACAATCGTTGGAACAGCTTCTTGAACGTGCTGGATGCGAATTCCCAAATGTCCGGTGCCGTCAACTCATGAATTCTGAACGTCACTGCGTCGGATAAGTCGATGTCAAGGACACGGGAACGGCGGCTTGCGAGACAGAGTTTGATGAGCGGCAAAGCTTGGAGCTGTTTAAGAAGGGCGACAAGATGGCGCTGCCCGTCCCCATGACCTTCAATCTCATCAAGGCCGTCAAGGAAGATACAGACAGTTGTGTTTTGTAGCCGGCCAAGGGAAAATGTCAAGACCTTTTTGAGGTCTTGCTCGTCCCAATCGGAGCAAGAATCCTTTGTGGTTATCTGGGGGTACGCATTAAGCACATCCCCCGCTATCTTCACGGATTCCAGCACCTGATGCAGCAGTGAGCACAGCACTCCTTTGATTTGGCGTTCCATGGGTTGACCAGCCATCCAAATAAAGTGGGAGAGTATGAGGGCATCCCCTGTGGGCTTCCTCAGATTTGACAAAGTTTCTGGGTGTATGGACAAAAACTTCATAAGAGTACTCTTGCCTGAGCCTGGTTTCCCGCTGATCCAAAAGATAGTCTGATCAGGCGACTGAAGCCACTTGCGGAAAGACGAAGACGCGTCTTCACGACACTCACGCTGTTCGCGAAGAATTTCATCGAGTTTCCATTTCTGGTATTTTGTGTAATCGTCATCCTGGTCATCCTGGTCATCGTGGTCATCGTGGTCATTCTGGTCATCCTGGTCATCCTGGTCATCCTGGTCATCCTGGTCATCCTGGTCATCCTGGTCGTCCTGGTCATCCTGGTCATCCTGGTCATCCTGGCCGTCTTGGTCGCTCTCAGGCTGATCAAATATCCATTCAAATGTATCCTCTGCGGCGGTTTTGATCTGGTTGCGCCGTTCGTTCATGGCATCATACTTGAGACTTTGCAACAGCCTTTCGTGCTTGGCAAAGTCGAAAAGAGTAGCTCCAAGATTGGTCGTCATAGTTGTAACGTGGGCTTTGATGGATTCAGCCTTCTCAGTGAGGAGCTTAGTCATGCGGGTTTCTCCAGCCTCAAAGGCTTTGATAAATCCACGAAGTCGATCATCGAGCTTGTCGAAGTCCTCTCCCTGACGTATCTTGATGGCGTCGGCTTTGCTGCTGCATTTGAAGTTAGCAGCGCTCTGGCTCCAAAATCCTGACATTTGCGCTCACCACATATTGAATAAAAGCCGTGTTTCAAGCATGTCCTGGTGGTCCTTTAGACGCTTCTCAAGTTTCTCGATCTTCTTGCTTCTGGAGTTGAAAGTCTGTTTGATCGCGACTGTGAATGATTTGAAGACTTTGCCCTTGGCCGTGTCAGGGGCCAGACACCTGTCGGCTTCAGTCTTCAGATCCGACGCTGCCTTCCTGCAGTCTTCGGCAATTTTGAAAAGCTTCTGGTCATTTGTGGTAAGGGAACGAGAATCCACTTTGGATTTGGCAACCCCGATGTCCCTTAGGACGTCGTCGAGACTTCCTAGGATATTGGCCAGGTCCGAGCCTGGCTTTTCCCCGTTGAAAATATGCTTATATGCCGTACACGCTTCAGCAGCAAAGCTTATAGTCTGGAAGACGTTGCAGGCGAGGCCAAAAGCGACCAATGGCTCAAGCCCTGACATGGTTGATGAAACGAATCGTGTCCGCTCCGGTTCAAGTTACGCCACGGGAAATTCTATGCGATGGTGGTCAGTGAATTATCCTGGAATATGGTATCAGTTGCCGGGGAATCCTAACTACCTACCTGAGGGTATGGAATGCGTTGGTTACTGTCCAACAAGCCCGAAAGGTGCCTAACAAAAGTCGAGGTCAAGCTCGGGCACCAAAAGCGTGCCTAAGCTGAGAGCAGCAAACGAGAAGTACCTAGGCGATGGGAGGTGTCTATATGAAAGAAAAACAGTTGCGTATGTTGCAGTCCGAAGAAATATATTTATAAAGTGGTCCCCAGGAAACCCAATCCGTCCTGGATGTTTTTGCTGAAGGCGAGTTCGAGATCCGACGAAGGAAGAAGCGGGGTCTGGAGAGAGATCTGCCCACGATCTGCATAACTGCCTGAAGTTCGAGGACACCCTACATCAAAATCTCATACCAGTAGACGAATCATTAATAGCTACTTCGGCCAATTAATAGCGCAGCTTAGGGGCCTTAATCACTAGTGAAGATTACATCAGACAAAAACAGTAAGGGCATCTCTGCACAGATAAGAACGGCTGGGAACAGGATGAACTTTCAAGACCACTAACTTCAATACAAAGAGACAACTTTAAAAGACTCTTAGTACCTACCTTACGCAACCGGTCATAATATGTCACCTATAGGGCGACGCACTTCTACCACACGAATACGTTAAGGTAAGTAAAAGTCCAGTATGAACACTGGAATATTACCTGGTAGTAACCTAGTAATAAAATACAGATTGCTTACTCTCGGGTGTTAATATTACACTTGTGATTATAAAAATAGTTAATACAACTTCAGTAAACAGGCGGAAGTAACATGAGCAATGTTCCTCACAATCAAACAGAGAGAAAAAAGTACACTGCAGGACGGAAAATTATACAGCCAACCCAACCTCCCTCGGTGTCCCGATCTCAATGGGACTCAAAATCCCCAATCTCTCCTCTCCCCCAGGCAAATCCAACACCATCTCCCCCGGCAGTCTAAACCTCTGCTCCCTCACAACCGGCTTCCACTCCTTCTCCCTCCCAGCCCCTACCCCTACTCCCACCGCCGGCAAGATAGGCGTAACAGGTGACAAAATCCCCTTCCCCACCCACCCAACCTTGCTCCTTTGCTTCTTCCCTTTACCCACCCCCTTTTCATCCTCCTTTACCCTCACAGCAGCAGCAGCAGCAGAAGACAACCCCCCCAACTTCCTCAACACCCTCCCAACTTCCTCAACACCCTCTCCAACCTAAACCTAGCCCCATGAACAGGACTCATCAACCCCTTTGTCTTACATCCCGTCTTTGTATGTAGCGCAATAATCTCCTCTGCGTCATACGTCCCCAACCGCGATGTCCATCGCTTCCACAAGCGGAACTTGTTTGCGGATAGTGTGAGAAGTAGTTCGTTTTGAGGGAGGAAGTAGCGGAAGTATGTCGGGGATAATAGATGGAAGAGGAGGTTGGAGACTGCGTATTGAAGAAAGGGGTAGGAGGAGGTTATTAGCTGGCGTTGGGTGGTTGCTGTGGAAAGGGGGCGGAGCTGAGTGTCGAGTTTGAGGAAGGGGGTTGGTTTGAGCGTGGGTGTTGGTTTAGGAGACTGGCCAAGGCTTTCGAAGTCGCGCATGTTGAGGTAGGTGAGGCAGGCTCGGAGGAGGGAGTAGTGGGACATGTCGAGAAAATCAGTTGTTGTTAGGGATGCAGGGATGGAAGGATTGCCAGTGGTGAGACAGGCGAAGCCACGGCCAGAAAGGAAGAACGAGCGGACGGAGCAGTGGATTGGCTGGACTCGTTGAAGGCCCAGGGATTCGTTAATATCGGGGTGAGTATTGTCTGATTTGAGCTCGAGGAGACCGATAGACCTGGCTCGAAGCCAACGATGGAATTGGCCAGGGGTATCAGAGGTGATCTCAGAGTTTCGAAGTTGTCGAAGGTCACGCATGGAAAATGGCGCGCCCACGTCGAGACTCATGAAAGGCCCAAGCTTCTCGTATAATGCAAATGGGTTCGGATCGGTAAGTCTGACTGCAATGAAGAGATCGTTCAAACGCATCGGCTCGGCGGCGAGTAGCACCCATTGAAAGAGGATCAGTGCCTCGGCCCTTTCTTTATCGTTCAAGGTGCTCAGCATCCACTCGTACAGCCCATGCAGGTCGCCAGGTACTTCTTCCAAAGTGTACTCGATGAGTTCTTGAGTGGCCCCTTCTGAAATAGCGGCATTCAGGATGTTGACCACAATCTCAGCCCATAGGAACACGCCTCTTGCCTTCCTGCCAACCATCATAACTGCTCGATTGCGCTCCTCCCATTCTGCCATCAAGTTGAGATTGACAAAACGAAGAATATCATCTGTATTCCGGATGTGCATCGGGATGCTGATGATATTGTCCAGTTCTATCTCGGAGTGATATGCGCTTGTGACGCATATGCTGAAGTCTGAATTCTGAGCAAGGCAAGATAGACGGCTCAAGAGCTCCCGAACATATACGGGTCCAGTCTCGTCTGGTATTTCGACAAGGACGAACGTCCTCTTTGTTGGGGTCTGGATCGTACGGTTGATATAATAGTCAGAAAAGAAAGATGTCACTTGGGTGTCGTCAAACACTTCTGGATCACCTCGAGGTTGGTTGTAGAGTGTGAGCAGCGCTGTCCGAAGACCAGCATCTTGCAAAAAGAGCTGCCCCAAAAGACTACGATAGATACCTGCAGGGCTGATTGCTGGGTTTCCGCATGATGCATCAACTCCAGCGTTGGTGTCATAGTCATCTGCTGCGGACCAGATGATTGACGCACCAGCAGGGCCCCATTGCCTTGTAAGTCTTCTGCGTAAAGACGTGAGGAGGATGGTCTTGCCACAGCCAGACTCCCCTTGTATCCACAGTACTTTGTTCTTGTTCGGCCCACTTCGGTTGTGCCATGTCTGAAAGTCGTACAAATCGTATAGCCAAAGACAGGTGCCAGGGTAGGATGCTGCTGGATGGGTCCCGTGGTGAGAAACCTGGGGTCGGACGATGGCGGCAAGGCAGTCGGTCTCTTTACTGTTCAGAACATGACGCTGCTTTGTGTTAACTTGCTAGCCTTGACACCAATCCCGGTCTTGGAAAAGCACTTACTCTTTCCTCCTCGTTACGAACAAACTCAACCAAGCAACTTGCCAAAGCTTGGTATCCAACATCCTCCATCGACCAAAACCTGGAGATATTATTGTGCAACGCCCCAATCGTTGTTGCCTTCTCTCGAGGGTCCCCAATGAAGCTTGAAAGTCGGCGTATAGTCTGTGCTCGTTAGCATACCCATATCTTCTCTCAGGGGACCTGTACTCACCGCAGCAGCCCTCTCGTCAGCATCTGCAAAGCTTGGGATAACGGACTCCTGAAAAGTCTTGACCCGGAAGTTGAACTCGTTCCATTGCCGAATAAACGTCTGCCGTCCTTGCTCGACCTCGACGCTGTTGCCCCCGCACAGCTGTGGCAGGACAGGATCATCGGGTTCAACGGACAGTGTTACACTGGCCATGTTGTTCACAGCACCGCCCAGGGAGGAATGTTCGGTCGCGCGGTGTGGGCATCCAAGGAACACTACTGCGCATGTTGAGAGGAGGACGTCTTTCAGGGCGCCATCGCGTTCGATATCGGCAACTCGAAGTATCTGCAGAAATTAGCCACAAAGCAGAGCCGGCGAGAAAGAAACTACCCACTTCTTTGACCATGATACCTCCGGTGGAATGAGCAACAAATACAATCGGGCGCGCCAGGGTACCCAGCGTCGCTCGTGTAGTTGCCAAGTCAAGCAGGAACTCGCTTGCATGTGCAAAGATGTCGCCTTGTAAACGAAGAGGCTTCTTGTCGACGACGAGTGTGTGGTAGCCCCACGTGAATATTCTGGCGTTTGGGCATGATTGCGGTAGAAAGTCCAGTGGCCAGTACACGTCGTTTCTGGGATTCTGGTCGAGTTGTTCCGGAAAATTCGCCAGTGGTAATCTGGACGATGACTTGAACGAGGCCTTTCTCAGAAGACTCAGTGATCTGCCCACAAAACCTTCCCCCTTGACCAGTAGAGGTTCCGAGTTGGTTCGTCTGAGCTGCGCTGTCGGGGGAGGTTTTCTCAGCCTTTTCCCTCGTGTCGATGACGGATGTGTTGGGGTTATGGGAGTTGGACTCTGTCCTTCATCAGAGCACTTCCATGATCTGACGGGATGACCTCCAATGCCATGAACCAAGACAATACTTTGTATGACGATCAGACAGTGCTCTGGCTTCAGCCGAAAATATGTTTACTCACTCAACCGCTGGGTCTGTTGGTCCGTCAGGCTCGTACAACAGCGTAAGCCCGACGGATTTGATCTTGTCTTCTTGGATCTTCATTTCGGTGCAACCGGCCAATCTGTCTGGACGATGAAGAAAGAGAAAAGAGCAGACAACATCTTTGGCAAGTTGGAAATGCCATCCGGCCCGACATGGCCTTGCTCAAGTCTTAACATTCTTATTATTAGCCTCGCTGTGCCGCCTAACATCACCGAAAACCTGACACACAACAACAATGTGGCCTTGGTTGAAACACAGGTTTTTGGCTTTCTTGCCATGGTGGTCTGGAAGCGGGCCGATGAAGTCCAACGTCTTCAACCGTGCCGTCTTCGCCTCTTTCAGACCGCGAAAAGCCGGGCACAATACCCGACCCGGCTGTTTTGGGACACAAAATCATCGAGAACTGTATGAAGGTTGGGCTTGAAGAATTACCAACAGATTATGTTGAACTTGAAGTGAGGGCAATGCTGCATGATTCCTGCACTCGCAGCCTGGCAGCGGCGAGCATCAAGGTGATTGAATCCAGACATGAAGAATGGGAGAATTTGATCGGGCGATCATAGAAGATATTTTCTAAGTAATAGTATAAAGCAAGGGTAAAAAGAAAGCGCAAGGACAGAACTCGGGAAAATAGCAGACAAGATAATTATCGAACGGCTTGCCCAAACGGAGACAAACCACCAACCGGGTCAATTCATCAGCGCACAGACACCACTGGATGATTAGGCGAAGGAAGGCAAGTATGAGCTTCTGAGAGGGATGTCGGCATAATTAACATGATAATTTTGAAGACGAGGAAAAGCTCTGTGCAGGTCTGTTGTGCGCTGGTTGTCTGTTGCGGTTGAAGGGTGGTGTTGATGTTGGTGGGGAGGACGTCGTCTTCTTGGCATCCTCAAGATACCAGGGTATCCATGGTTCCAAACCTTACTAAGCAGCCATTGAGATCACGTGAAGTGGCGTTGAGCAATGCATCCCTCTTCCAGCGCATTTGCCATTTGCGGGGCAAAAGCTCCAGCGGCCTGTTCGTCCCAACTAGCAGCAAACGTTGAACGTCACCACCTTCGCAAGGTTCGCCAACTTGAACCTCATCGTTGGGTTTGCTACTCTGTTACCGATGTAGCAGATTGACCATACGCCGTTCTCGTCCCTAACTCCCATCATTCCATGGCTTGGGCGCGCATATTGTGGCAGGTTTACCTGCGTGTCGAGGTTTGTATCTCTACTCTCGTTGCCTACTCAAAACCGTTACTAACACATGCTTTTTTCTGTAGGATCAAATTGTTGCCCGAGTAAACGCCCCCGTTATTTGGCCTTCAAACGCACCAGCAGATCTCTGACCCACTGCGACAGATCCTCCAAAGCCCCGGCTTCCACCACGGCGTTCGGCGCATCCATCGCAGAGTGGAAGACTTTCGATATGGGCGTAACCCACACGAACCACTACGGCCAGGCGAGGCCACCGCCGACCCCCGTGACGGACACGAGCAGGCCAAGACTTTCTTCAGGTACTTTTTTGACGAGCTGAAGAACCAGTTGAAAGGGAAGCCAACAGATGTGAGACCCCCACCAACGACACCGAAGAAGTGAAAGAAGAGAGGGAAGAGCAGTTGGATACTTCCCTAGTACGCCAGAACACGACGATACGCCATGACCATTGCGGAGCAAGCCGCCTTATCGGAAAACGAAGGGTTTATTATTGGTTGACAGGAATCGTCACCCAGGGGAATCAGGATGAAGCACATATCTGGAACGAATGCGCCCCATCGATCTTTGGGATACTATTTGCAGCCACAACTTGGCTTGCGCTAACAGCGTGGGGAACAAGGCTTTGTTTGCCAGCGAAGAAGTTCTGATAAACACGCTTTGGCTTCCAATCAGGTTGTCCATAAAACCGTAGGCTTTATCGATAAGAATGCACAGAATTGACAACTCTCGTCATGGTCTCTCTTCGATATAACAGGGTCGCGTATCCACAGATACCCAACATCACCGCCTTTGCAGCATCCGCCTCTTATCATCACCAGCATCGTGGACCTGCAGTTTCACCACCATCGTCACGCCGTCAGCAGTATTTTTGTCCTTCTGCCTGACAACACCTAGACCCATCATGCGAGGTTCGAATTGTGTACCTCCTGCGTATTCGCTAGAGAACAACGAGTTGGGGATAACGTACCCTGCAGTTGTAGATAGTACATGTGATGTTAGAGCAACAATGTTGCAGCCGCAAAGTGGGGATGCCGGTATATGATTGACCTGTTGGTTTGAACGTCTTTGCTGACATGCAGCTCGGCAGTGTTGCGAGACGGGTTCGTTGGGCGAAAGACAGATTACTGCATGCGGGTTCCCCGCCACCACTACCATGTCGAGGATGATCGTCAACGGGAGGGGAGGGTGGTGTTACACTATTTCCGGGAGTTGAAATGGCTTCATTGTTACCCACATCCCGGTGGCCCGCGGGCTACCATGAGGAGAGCTATGTATCTGCTATTTAGGGGCCTCCATGCCCGGCTGTGTTTTTAATTTGGGCGTTGTAGTAAGAGAGGCAAGTTAGCCCTCACCACTAGCAACAATGGCAACTTGGTACCTCTCCCTCTTTATAGGCATCATAGCCTTTACGATCTTCAAACTTCGCAACGTCGGCCGCCGACCAAAGGGTCTCCCCCCGGGACCACCAACCCTCCCCCTCCTCGGCAACCTCCACCAGATCCCCCCCGCAAACGCCCACGTGCAATTCAAGAAATGGGCAGAAGAATACGGACCCATCTACTCCCTCGTAACCGGCACCAAAATCATGATCGTGCTCAACACCGACCTCGCCATCAAGGACCTCCTCGATAAACGCAGCAATATCTACTCCTCCCGACCGGAGATGTACATCTCCTCCCTCGCCAGCGGCGGACTCCGCATGCTGCTCATGCCATACGGGGACACCTGGCGGCGAGTGAGGAAGCTATTTCATGGGTTGCTGCATTTGAAGGCGTCAAAGAGTTATGTCCCGTATCAGGACTTGGAGAGCACAAGCATGATGATTGCTTTGCTGGAGGACCCGGAGAGGAGGGTGTTTGATCATATCAGGCGGTATACCAACTCGCTTACGACGCAGATTGTGTATGGCTTTCGGACGCCGAGGATAGATGATCCGAAATTGCTGAAACTGTATCAGGGGATTGAGGAGTGGGCGGCTGTTACAGGGGCGGGGAAGGCGGCGGTGTTGGATGTTTTTCCCATTTTTAGATCGCTGCCTGCTTTTATTAGGCCGCTTTATCAGCATGCGCTGGAGCTGAAGGAGAGGACTTTTGAGTTATACAAAGGGCACTGGTTGGACGCGAAGAACAAAGTTCAGACTGGGACAGCGAAGCCGTGTTTCTGTGTTGGGATTGCCAACGCGCAGGAAAGCCAGGGGTTTGATGATGATTTCGCTGCTATGGTAGCTGGGACGGCACTGGAGGCGAGCTCGGATACTACTGCTTCGACGTTGGCGGGGTTTGTTCTCGCGATAATCTTGTATCCGGAAGCACAAAAGAAGGCGCAGAGGGTGATTGATGAGGTTTGCGGGGAGAGGTTCCCATCTATTGAGGATATGGAGGATCCAAAGGCGCAGTACATCAGGGCTTGTGTCAAGGAGAATTTGAGGTGGATGCCGACTGCGATATTGGGGGTGCCGCATGCGGTGATTAGGGATGACGAGTATATGGGGTATAAGATTCCCAAGGGGGCGGGGGTGGTGTATAATGCTTGGTTAGTCTTTTATTCGCGTCGTGATACCAGATGATGTCCGCTGACAACTTGGGATGTGATGGCAGGGCTGTACACATGGACCCGCAACGGCATCCCAACCCACGAGCGTTTGATCCCGATCGGTACATGAACGACTTTGCAAGTTCGACCGAGTCAGCTCAGCAGGTCGATGCCACCAAGAGAGATCACTACAGCTTTGGAGCTGGCAGGAGAATCTGTGAAGGCATGCATGTCGTGGACAGGTCAATGTTCTTGGTCATTGCGAGGTTGATGTGGGCGTTCAATTTTGAGAAGGCCGTGGATGAGGCAACAGGAAAGGAGATCACACCTGAGCAGGACGATCTAGTGGGTGGGTTTCTGATGCAGCCCCGGCCGTTCAAGCTGAAGATCTCTCCGAGAAGCGAGAGCAAAGCTGAGACGGTGAGGCAGAAGTGGAAAGAATGCCTGGCGCTGTTGGATGATGGGGAGCAGTGGAGAAGCGTGCCTGAGGGGATGCCATTTACGGCCTTTGAGGGCGATGGGAAGGGGGAATGATGGCATGTATAGATTCATGATGGTCAGGGGCTACGGCGGGATGGCGAGTCTCAGGCCCCTATATAATATCGAATCTTTTCCATTCTATCCCGATATCCTCCGCAAGAGCTCGCTCCATATCCCCCTCCATATGTCCTGGCACAAAGGAATCGCCAACGTAGTGGTAATAACCATCAAATAGCGCACGCCTGAGAATCATTGGAGCATGACCGCCGGCAATGAGACAAATCAGATCCCCATATTGACAGTCTGGTGTTCCCAGCCCGACTTGAAATCTTGCGTTGATGGTCCTGTAGAGTCGGCGATGGGGGCACTCATACTGACCCTTCAAAGCTATTGTACGCCTTGCTGCTTCAAAAACCTGGGTCTTCCTGGCGTTGGATCCCGATTCAGAACTTGAGTCGTCAAAGAACTCGGAATCGTGGCGGATCATAGCGTCATGAAACCAAGCCAAACCGTCCTTGTCAATGTCCCCGCCAAGGTTCTGACCGCCTATGAGCGAGCTATAGAGCTCTTCGAGGAGTGAGTCAAAATCATGACCCAGTTCCGGGTGGGAAAGCAGAGGCAGGGCAAAGCTTTTGATTCGGCTGAGGGCTCCCCACCAGCCAGATTCAAAGCATTCAAGATCTAGCACTTGTTGGATTGTGCCGATTATCTTCCCATGAACGCGCAGTGTTTCTCCATCATCCAAAACACGAGGGAGGTGATGGTTGTTACCCGGCACACTTCTTATAACCCGACTCAGCGCCGGATACCGGAGATTTTTGTCATTGCATGAGAAGTCTGGCGTCCAAGAAGGTAGACCATTCGGCGTTTTGAGATGGGTGCGTAGGATCAAGATGGTTAGTTCCTGGTCGGCCTCGATGGCAAATTTTGTCATTTCGGAATACACTTGACGAACCGTCTTGTTGTAATCGGGCCTAGGTGGTCGAGTAGTCTCCGTCATCACACTAGAGTGTATCATTCCAAAAACGGCGAAAACGTGGTCTCGGATGTCTGAACATTTGCTGCTCATGCTCAGTGTAAGCATTTCGCGAATGTTGGTGTTTTTCAGCGGCCGGCCGTGCATCGTGATTGTCGCTGGCTCGAATCTTTCAAAGCGCGAATTGGAGTGTCGCAGGTTATCCATAGCCGAAAAGACCTCGAACGCTTGGTCATAGGTCTCTACAATCATACGCCCTAAACAACTAGGTTTTGGGGCTAACAATGACGATAGACGGCTCGCTGACGCCAATGTCCCCCAGTCAACCCAACATGTACCACATCCGACTAAAGGCCCTCTTTTGGGACCGATGATCTCTTGTAGGATCCAAGTCCTATTCCAGTACGGTCGCTCCAATAGCTGTGCCAAGGCCGTGACTGCTTGCCACACATCTATAGGCTCCCCTATTGACTCCTTCATGGACGGATCCCTGTCGTATTTCGCAACCACGGCCTTGACGAGACCGATTGCTTTGTTACTTCCTGGTCTTGCTGGGCCCAGCCATGCCAGAACCCGCCATGCGCCTTTGTAAATTCGCGCCATCTGTTGTACCTGGTGGTTCTTTTCATTGGTGTCAGCTTGATTGATGCAAATGGCGTCGATCCAGATGCGGCGCGGCCGATCTTTGAACCTCAAATGGCGGAGAGCACAGTGAGCACTTTCGGTAACCATTACGGAAGCCGTGCCGATAGAGATTTGGCGGCAAGGGGTCGGATCCCCCCAACAGTAGGAAAGGGCTTCATAATCGCTATCATGCTGCAGACGGTGGTGGGTGAGATCACATGAGATCGGATCGTCAAACGAGCCTGGTCGGAGGTTCAAAACCCGAATTTCGTCAACCGACTGGTTAATTGGCCGGTACTTGTATTGCGCAGTGGACATTCTTGGTTAGTCGCCAGCGCTTTCTGATGATTTGAGCAGTTGATTTGACCTTGCTAGGAGAGAAAGAACCGAAACGTGATGATGTCGATGTCAGGTCAGCCACTGGCCAACTGCAGGTGCCAGCCTGTCAGGCAGCACTTGGCAACTTAAGGCAACAACACGTTCAAAGAAGAACTTGGTGCACTCTACTAGCCTTTGAGTATCTCCCACCTGACTCCGCCCGCGGGCAAAAAGAACGAGAACAACTCTACAGAATCCATCTCTTCCCTCGACAGCCGTTCAAATTCGACATCCATAGTCCCATCTCGCCGTCGTATTCTCCAGCAGCGCCCCTCACTGCGAATGTACTGCAGACTTGGGCATGCCAATGCCAACTTCTCAAAGAGAAGGAAGGGCTTATATTCACCTCGGTGGTAGGCATATGCGAAGTCGAGCTGCGTAAGCTTGGTAAACGAAGAAAACGCTGCTTCCAAGTCTTGCATGTGAGTACGGAGCCAATGATGCCTTTCATCTAAATGCCCAACGACGAGCACAAGACCCTCCAGCGAATCACCGTTTGCGGCCACCAGATTCCCCAAGCAGATTTCGAAGTCCTCTTGATTGAACTGCCTCAGGTCTACTTTCATCATCCGCAACTGGATCGGCAGTCCTGAATGCTGCTCAACAGCTTGCAACAACTTTGTTGTGTGCAAATCCCAGATCTCTTCCCTACAAGCAAAAGCTAGGCGTCTTGAAGCAGATGGGTATTTTGCATAACCACGGAGAAATTTGTCAACGTCCATGCGAAACTCCGATACTCCAAATCGGCGAAGGTTGATGCAGTTGGCTGGGCTGAAAGCATGGAAGACAATGGCGCTCTCCGCATTCCACTCGTCGTCGCGGTAAAGCTCAAAAACCTCCGAGCTGTCGTATAGTGAACCATTATTGTCGATATATACCTCCTCCAGATAGGAAAGATCAACGAAATTGGTCAAAGCCTGGTAGCTCATCGGAAAGATACTTTGTCCCATTGTCAGAGTCTTCAGATGAAGGGGCTGTCCTCCGCGTTCCGCGTAGTGGACACAAAGTCGATCGAAAAACTTAGCATGATCTGGCAGTCCCCATGCGTCATAGCGACCAAGTGTTAGCCTGGATATTGAAAGGGATAGTTTTTCAAGAGCTCTGTGAAAAGTCAGCTAGCGAGTTCCCATATGGACCCGAATCAACATACGGTGATTTAACCAAAACCTGAACGATTTGCCGCTGCCACTGAGCTAGATCGCCGTACATCGAATTCAGAGTTAAGGAAGTGAGGTTTTCCAAAGGAGAAATATCGAAAGTATGAGGGCCGCGATCGACAGCTTTCTGTAGGTCAAGATCATACTTCATGAAGTCGAGCAGCTCAAGCTGGAGGCTTTTTATTTGGGGGCATGAGTTCCTCAAAAGAGCAATGGTAGCCGCTTCCGGTGGGCTGTAGCGCAGACTCCATCTAAAGATTTTGAGATTCTCCATTCTCCCGACCAGTTGTCTGACTTTCTCGTTCACATCTGGGCTTTTGGGCCATTCGTTCGACTTGGGGAGGGAGGTTAATATAAAAGCCCTCGTATGAATAAGACTCGGATTGGATGGCCCAAGACGATATAGGTCGATTGTGGGACCTATCTTCCAATAAACATGACGCGTAAACTCGAAGTTGAAAACCTTGCTCGTCAAGCAGAGGTCGAAGAGAAGCTGCTTGTCGTTTTGGATCTGCTCGCCGATGGATCGCAGAATTTCGAGGTTCCTAGCAACCTTGCGCCCGGCAGCCGATAGGTGCATAGCAGCCGTTAGACAAACAAGCAGAGAAAGCCAACAGCACTTAAAAGATAGTTAATAGGCATTCCATAAAGATAACAACCTGAGAATCTTTCGTGAGGGGTTGAGAAACCTAACTTTGAGCAGCCAGTGGGGTCTACAAAAACCATTCCCTACGGTAGCGCACGTACCTGTCAGATTAGTATAGGAGGCCCACTGTTAGGGAAATTAAGACCTTGGCAGTGGGACCTGAGCTATATAGTTCGGAAGCCTGCACTTACTTAGGCTTTTCCCTAATGTACAATATCAGATTTAATAGAGTTTTGCTTATAGTATTGTTCTACAATTTGCAATTAAAGTATTAATTTTAAGGCCTATTTTAAAGCTATTTGCAAGAGACTTACTTACTAATAAAACCATTATAAAAAACCTATTACTATAACATTCGATTTAACTGCTTTTTTTATAACCGCTAAAAAGTAAAATATAGTTTTCTTTAATAGACCTAGTAATTAGTAAACGTTTAAAACTACCCTAAAGTACTATATATAAAATGATTAAATATATATCGATCTAAAGAACTATATTTCTATACTTAAAAAGCTGGCTATTTTAAATCTTTATAATATAAAGTATATTAAAATATATATAGCTATTATATACTATAAATATAAATTCAAAGTCTATAAATAATATAAGTAAAGACTTTAAAAGTACTTTAACTATATAGTTTATATTTAAATAATAGTTTCGGCTATTAAAGTTAAAAGTGGAAATAATAAAGAAGTCCTAGACTTATTAAAAGAGATTTTAGAAAAGAAGAAATATAAATTTAACTTAAACTACTTTATAAAAATAATAAAAGACTATAATAAAGTTTAAAATACCTTTTAAAAGCTTAATAAGTAGGTTACTAATTATATTAAAATAAGCTTTTAAAATATCTATTATAAAGGAGACTATAGCTTTATTAACGACTTTAATACCTTTAAGAAAGCTATAATTCTTAACGAAAATAAATACTACCTTTACTATTAAAAGAAGTTTAAGGAGTATATTAAATCCTTTAAGTTTACTAATAACCTTAAGAAAATAAAGGAATAGGCGACTATTTAAAAGAAAGTTTTCTATATAGTTAAGGAATTTTATATCTCTAATACTTTTAATCCTACTATTTAATTAATAAGCCTTTTTTAAATAGTAAGTAGAAATTCCTTACTTTCTTTATAGGCTTTTAACTTTAAAATAAATTAAAAACGCTATATACTATTTAGTAAATTAACTTTTAAAGAAATTACTAAAGATATTAAAGATAAGATATTCTATATTTATAAGGAAATTAAAAAGCTAAAGGCTATAGATACTTTCTTAACCTTTTATAGTAATATAGTAAAAGAAAATAATATAAAAAAGGGCTATAGAAATTAAGGCTAAGGTAATCGAAGTTAAAGGAACTATAGTCTTTAAAACGATTTAATTAAATAAAAAAGGTAAGACTTTAATTTAAACTCTAGGCCTTTTAATAAGAAAACCCTAATTTATAGTATTTACTATAAAAATAAGTATAAAATTAATAATTATTACTATATTTTATTAAAAAAGGTCTTTAAAAACTTACAATTCTGCCTTAATTTTTCAATTAAGGCCTTTATTTAAACAGTCCTTAATACTAATAGAAAGCTAAGTAAAGAAGTTAATTAAATAAAAAGAGAAAAAAGAAGTAATAATAAAGAAAAACTATAGAGAAATTAACTTAAAGAATAAAAAGTCCGGTCTTTTACTATAGCATATTATAAATATTAACTTATTAAATATATAATAGTAAATACTGTCTTTTTATAATTAAAAAGTAAGGTTTCTTTAAAAATTTTAAAATAACTGATATCGAAGTCCTACTTTTTTATATTAAAATACCTACTTTACTATTTAACAATTCTCAATTCTAATACTACTTTTTATATTTTTAATAAAATTAATTGCTTTAATTACTTTCGACCTATAACTTTAAAAAACTACATTATAATAAAAAGTTTAATAGTTTCTATTATTAGTTATAAAGAAATCGATATTTATATATAAATCCTATAAGGACTAAGGACTTTATAGCTTTACAATATAGCCTATTATAAAGACTTTACTATTAACTTAATATTATTTAAAATATTAAAAGATTTTAAAATTTAGTAAGATAATAAAATATTAGAAAATTATTTATAAAGTTTTTTAAATAAAGTAGTTACTTTACTTTAAAAAACTTATAGTTAAATAGTTATTAAATATATTAATTTAATTATAAGGTCTTTAAAGTTACTTACTTACTATAATGCCTTTTATATTTAAAGAAAAAGGCTAGCTTTTATTACCTTATTAGTAATTTAATACCTTCAGCTTAACTATACTAATTAATAAGTAATAATAAAATTTACTAAAAATGTTAAAGGTATAAAGCTATAAATTTTAAGTAGAATTTTTAAAAGCTTTTTAATTGTAAAAAAGGATAGTACTTATAGATCTTTAAAGGGTAAAGAAAAAGAAGACCTTTAAAAAAAAGTAGAAAAAGCTTAGTTTTAAGATTTAACTAGCTAATTAAGTTTTAAGGCTAAGTTTAAACTTTACTGGCTAATTAAATTAAAGTAAAGCTCTAGAAAGGAAAAAATGGAATAGCAATTTTTAAATATTTATAAATATTTTACTATTAAAGACTATAAAGCTTATATATAAGTTAAAATTAGAAATATATAAAATATTTAATTAAAGCTAAATCCTTACTATTTTAGTAAAATATAAATAGTAAACCTTTTTAAATATAAAAAAAATCTGTAAGGTTTTAAGTACCTTATTTTCTTTATTAACTACTATAGTAAAATAACTTTCCTTTATTACTTTAAAAATTGTAAAAGTAAGGAAATTATTAATATAGTAATAAAGCTATTTTACTATTTATTTTACTAATATACTATAGTAATATAGACTTTATAAAGTAATAATAAAATAATAGTATTAATAAAAATAAAGGATATATTAAAAGACTTAAAAATCGTTTATAAGTCTTTTGCTTTAAACTATTAGAATTAAAATAGTAGAATTAAGTGCTTAAAAGGTAATATTAAAAGAAAAGCTATTATAATAAAAGTATTAACTAAATTACTTAAATTCTTATAAAGAGAAATTATAAAAGTAATAGTATACTTTTATAATTAAATATTTAAGGCCTACTTTAAATAGCAGACTTCTATATAAATTTTCTACTTTATTAAACAATAAAGGGATAGTTTAATACTATTTAATATACTAAAGTTTTAAAAAGGTTATATTAAGGTATATAAATATAAGGCTTACTATATATCTTCTAATGTTTATAAAGGAGAAAATAAAATAAAGAAACTTTAACTTTAAGCCTTTATTAAATATTTAATAGAATATAAAGATATTAGGATTTTTAGAATTTAAAACTTAATGTTTAATAAAATTATTAAGGTTAAAGATATAAAGTTTAAAAAGAATAAAAGGTTTATAAAGGAAAAAGACGACTTTATTAATAACCTTATAAAACTTATAATTATAGAGCTAACTATTTTAGTTATTAAAATCTATAAAAAAGATTTAGTTAATAACCTAATAGTAAGTAAATACTACTTTTATATTAGTTATTATTAAAATCCCTTTATTAATTTACTTAAAGAGCAATTTAATAATAAATAATTTACTTTATAGAATAGTATAAAACCTCTATTAGCGTTAGAAAATTTCTTTAAATAATTATACTTTAAATATACTTTAAAGATAAGGCTAAAAAAAGCAATTAGGCTTAAAAGGTTTAATTAGTTAAAGTTACTAGAACCTTTAAATACTTTTTTAACGTTTAAAAATACTTTTCCTTATATAGGCTTTTTTAATAAAAACTTCTACTTTTAAAATAAACTCTATAGAAAACGCTACTAAATTTAAAGGTCTAAAACCTATAGACCTTTATATTATTAAGTACCGGTATAGTTTTTAAAAAGCTAGCTTTATTATAAAAAGAAAGGTAAAAAAAAGTGGAATTTCTATAAAATATAAAATTTAAAGGTTAATTACAAGCCCTTTTAAATTTAAAGAATTTATTAAGTTAAAAAAACCTAATAAAACCTATATAAATAGTATAAAGCTTATAGTAAAATTTTACTATAAAGAACTTTCTAATCTTTTAAAAAACTATAAGTAGTTAAAAAACTACCTTTATTAAGACCTATTTAAAACGGTAATTAAAAACTACTTATAAAGCTATAAGAAAATAAGGTTTTAAAAGATAATTAACTAAATAAAGGCCTTAAAGCGCTAAGTCTTTAATAGTATATAAGTATTTACTTATAAGCTTAATAAGTATAGTTTTTTATAAAAAGCTAAGGCTAAGTTAATTATAAAAGGCAATTAATAAGTTAAAACTATAATAGAAAATACCTATACTGCTATTTTAGTAAAAAAGTTATTTAAAACTTTAATATCTATTATAATAAGATTTAACTTTAAAATATTATAATATAATGTTATTAATACCTTTATTTATACTAACCTTCTATATACTATTTATATATAGATTTTACTAAAAATTAAAAGAACTACCAGTAAAGTACTTCTTTTAAAGAAGGTTTTATATAGTTTAAAGAAATCTCTACTTCTATAATAATAGAATTTTACTAACGTTCTTATTACTTTAAAGTATAAGGCAGTACTTTATAAATAGTATTGTTATATAAAGAATAAAGTTATTATCTTCTTTTATATAAATAATATTACCATTACCTTTTTATAAAGAAAACAGTACTTTATAGATAAATTAATAAAAGGACTTTAAACCTACTTTACTTTATAAAGAAGAAAAAGCTTTTAATAGTTTTTAAGTATAGAAGTATTAAAGGATAAGCTAAATAGGCTAACTTAACTTTTTTAATATAAATATATTAGTAAATTTACCTACTTTAATAATTAACCTTTTAATAAAAAGCCTTAAACTCTAATAACCGATCAAAAGTTGGTTTTTAATAAAGAAGTAGTTAATTATAAATAAATCTACTATTATTAATAACTTATTAACTTTCTTTTCTATATAGCTATTATTAATAAGTTAGATATTATCTTTATAGTCTTTAAATTAGCTAGCTTTAATATAAATCCTAATATAATCTATTAGCTTACTATTAAATAGATATTAGTTTATTTACTATTAACTAATACCTATATATTAAAATTAAAAGATAAGGATATCTTTAAAGTCTTTTTTAATACCTTATTTACAAATAACTTTATTAACTGGAAAAGCTTATAAGCCTATATAATAAAGCTTTTCAGTAATATCGTTAGTTAAAGAGTTAATAAATAAAATACCGTTATTACCTTAACTATAAAAGTAAAGCTTTTAACTTTATTATAGGCTATTAAGAAGGCTATATATAAGATCTATTTAATATAGAAATTAAATGTAGAATTAAATAATAATAGTAAGATTAAAGTATAGTATAATAATATTTAAACTATTTAGCTAATAACTATAGACTTTAATACCTTATAAATAAAACTTTAGTACGTTAATATTTATAACTATTAACTTTAAAAAAGGCAATAGTAGAAGGAAATCTTAATAGAATATTTAACTATTAAAGAAATACTAACTAATAGTTTAATAAAGGCATTTATAGAAGAAAAATTTATTAAATTTAAAGACTTTATTAAAGTAAAGGATATAGAGGACTTAATTAAAAAGCGAAAATTAAAGGAAAAGGATTTAAAGCCGTTAAAGGATATAGAGAAAGAAGAAAGTTAGAAGGTTAAAAAGCTGTAGTTTATAAAGAATAAAAATAAAGTAAAAGCTATAATTAAGGAAGAAGCTGATAGGTGTTATGGCCCTGGCGCGTCCCATTGGTCTATAACCCGCCCTACTCTTTGCCCTGCACTAAGCCTATTTCGGAAGTAGGGCATCTGTTTATTTTGCTTGCAAAGCTACGGCCTAAGTAATTCCTTTCTTCTTTTCTTCCTTAAATTAAAATCCTATAAATTAGCTATTACTTGCTTATACCTTGCCTTATATAATACATTGCCTTTATATTATTTTAATCTTACCTTCCTTATTTAAGAAGACGTTAAATTCTACCGAAATTGATACTTAAAAAGATAAGGTTAACGTAACCTGCAGTTAAGTAAAGTCCGATACTATATTCCGACCGAATTAACTAACTATAACTGATTTATTAAGATAAGTGCTATACTTATAAAACTAGTAAAGGCAGTCTAATATACCGACTTAGTATATAAGTAGGCTAATTTTAATATAGTTCTATTTAAATAGAACCTTTTTAAAGAAAATAAAGTAAGCTAAGAATCGGTCTTCTATCAATAGTCTAAAGCTTTTACTATACTTTAACCTATTATTATTTATACCGCTATAGTATATAAGGATAACGACTTCGATTTTAATAATAATAAGAATACTATTGTAATTACTAATATAAAGTAACCTGGTTTTACCGATAAACTAATCTAAGCATTTTACTATTAAATTATAGACTGACTTTTCTAAAAGTAACTCCTTATTTAAGGTTATACTGAGTTATATAATAACTTTATATTTAAAATTTATAATATAGTTAAATACTATATCTATTACTTTAACCTTAATAGTCTTAGCTTTCCCTATTATATTTTAAATCCTGAAAACTTTACCTTTATCTTTAAGGACGTTATCGACTTTCCTTAATTTAAGAAGATATATAAGGCTAACCTTAAAGCTTTATTCTATAAAATAAAGATTTAAACCTTTATAACTGTCGCCTTTAATAAGTAATTATATAAGCTTTATATCTTAATTATAAAGTTAAATAACAATTAGGATGTTATTTACTATTAAGGTAACCTCCTTTATTAAGTTATTTAGGTTTAAGATAAACTTATATAGGGTACTTTCTATTTTAATAAGGAATAATAGACTATAACTGTAATTACAATTTCTGAATTTAAAGAAAGTCTTTAGAAGTTTTAAAAATAGTTTAACGAAGTTAATATTGAATTAGTTTACTTAAAGAACTTAAATATTTATATTTAAATAAAGTTAGAAAAGTTATAGGCTGACCTTTATAAATCCTAAACTTTATTAGAAGCTTAAAATTATACTTAAGTTAACTTTAAAGATATAAACTTTCTTTACTATTAACTCGATAAGTAAACTGTAAAGATCTATAAATACAACGATACTATAGCTTAACTTTAAACTATTATTATTAATATAGTAGTTTCCTATTAAGCAAATACCTTTAGTCCTTTTAAATATTTAGTTATATCCTCTATTAAGGTAGATAAGAGTATAAAGGTCGACCTCCTTTTTTTATAGTATACTAAGCTTTTAAAAGATACTGTTAAGTTCTATATATAATATAAATAGATAAAGAATAAAATAGAGGCTAACGTTAACTACTTTACTAACGATTGTACTAAGTATATTTGTCACGGCAGGGCACTCCGGAAGCACAGGGCACTGTTGGGTAGACCTTTGTAATACAAAAGTAGGTTGCAGGATCTGCAAGGTGCAGGCCTGTAAGCCTTAGCTAAATACTCTACAGGAAGGTAGGGCCACTGTGGAGCAACTGTCAAGATAGGGCACGTCAGTGCCGGGCAGTTGCCGGAAGACAGCTGCAAGCTCAGGACTGCAGATACTGTCACAACCCCCGGAAAAATGCAGGCTTCGCCCTTAAAGCTAAAATAATAATAGTTTTACTAGCAAATTACTAACTACAGCACTCTAAGATTTCAATCTCCAGTAGCTTACGTATATTGCTTTATTTAAGTATATTTTTTACCTACATTCTCTTACCTCGGTAAGTAACGTACAGATTAAAGAAACTACCGTTAAATTCTATACTATAGACTAGCTCTTTAAAGACGTTAGAATCGGAAGTATAATCCTCTAAGCTAGAGCCGGAAGAAGAATCTTCTTACTTAACTTAATTGATTTTATACTTAACGATACTTAGATCTATAGTATTACTATCGTTAGATTTACCGCTATTCCTACCTTTATAGTTACCGTAAGAGTTACTGGAATTACTGGAGCTCTGGCTTTTACTATTAAATCTACGGTTAAAAAGTTAATAAAAGGCCTTAATAAAGTCGTTATACTTTTTAAAAACAAATAATTAAACATCTAACTTACACTTAAAAAAGTCGGCCAGGCTAGTATATAAGTAGAAAATCTTAAAAACATCAGGC
The DNA here is from genome assembly GCA_030549205.1 of Apiosordaria backusii. Taxonomy (NCBI): domain Eukaryota; kingdom Fungi; phylum Ascomycota; class Sordariomycetes; order Sordariales; family Lasiosphaeriaceae; genus Apiosordaria; species Apiosordaria backusii. The sequence goes on from JAUKTV010000014.1 coordinate 1,083,820, forward strand.
TACTGTCAAGCCTTAGCCTTATAGAGATAACGTTTAAATCAAGCAAAGTAAATAGAAAGAGGGTTGGTATTCTATTATATAGTATATAGGCAGTCTATAGTATAGCTTAACTTATTTAGGTTATTGTAAATCTTACTTAAAGTTTCGAAGATTAAACCAAAAGATAAGGAGTCTTTATAGGTAGTTACTAGCAATAACATTAAGGTTTAAGTCTTCTTATTAAGGCAATAGTAGATATATTAAAATTAAATATCGTTAGGTCCTAAGGCCTTTTAATCGATATATAATTTGGCCTAAATTAATAGAGCCTAGGTTAGCTAAGTAGCAAGCTTACCGGAGAACTTTTCCAGGTTTAGTAAGCAAGGTTAAAGGCGCTATTAGCTAGGATTTAGATTGGTTATAGTCGAAGCGTTAACAGTAGTAGCATTGTAAGTAAGCTAAGCTAATAAAAGGTTAATTAACACAGTTAAATCCTTAAGCTAGTTAACTAAGCTATTAACATTATCGGCAATATAATTAAAGCTATTTATAACGTTGGAATTAAAGGTCTTACCTTATATATAGTATTAATCAAGGTACTATTTAAAGGCCTAAAAGGCTTACAATACAATAGTAGGATTATTAAAGTTAAGGAGGTTATTAATTACTATAGTAAAGTCAGTTGATAATGTAAGGAAGTTAGAGTCGGTTAATATAAGTAGCGATTGATTGGTTAAGAAAGCTTAAGAGAGCTTTAAAAAAAAGAGAGGTTAATTTAGCTTAGAAACTAAGAAAAGGTCGGAATTAGATACTTTTAGTAGATTTAGTAGATTTAGTAAGTAAAAAGGACCTATTATTAAAGGTTAGCAAATCGCTAGCAAATTTAATAGTAGGTAAATTAGATAATTTAAAGCACTTTATAGGTAATATTACCGGGGCCCAGCTTATTACTGCCCTTACTCAGAAACGATATAATTACAGTACTAACTGGCGTACCGATCGATGGTAATGCTAATAATTCCTAGGCCTTCCGTAATTAAATTACTGTAAGCTACTTACCATATAGGCAAATATTCATTTTAAATAGCTTTAACGATAGCTAAATTCGGTAATAGAATCAACTGCCCGAGGTAGGTTAAAGCAAACCTACTTTTGTTATAGCAGGGCACTCCAGAGGCACAGGGCACTGTTGGGTAGACCTTTGTAATATAAAAGTAGGTTGCAGGATCTGTAAGGTACAGGCCTATAAGCCTCAGCTAAATACTCTACAGGAAGGTGGGGCCACTGTGGGGCAACTGTCAAGGTAGGGCACGTCAGTGCCAGGCAGTTGCCGGAAGACGGCTGCAGGCTCAGGACTGCAGATGCCGTCACAATATTTATATTTAAAGCTGTTTAATTGGCAATACTACCGATACCTTTAAGCTCTACCTTTATAAAGACTACTTTAATTACCTTATAATATATAAAGCTTTAATATAGTACCTATATAATAAATATAACGACCTTAACTAAGTTAAAGACGCTAAATATAAGTTTTTAAAGTTGGTTTATAAGTTTAAGGATAATTTTATTAAGTTTAAGAACGACTTTATTTACTTAATTGGTAAGATTTGCAAATTAAAGTCTAATTGGAAGTATAAGTTTAAAAAGAAGCTGTTTACCTTTCTATAGGTAAGTACTAACTATATATATATAAACCTTATAATTAAGTTTAATAAGTATATCTACTATTATTTGGAAATAGCCTATAACTTTAATAATATTAAGAAAGCTAAAGAAGTATATACTAAAGAAGGCTTATTTAATTTCTTTATTAATAGTAACTGTAATTAAGGTTACTGCAATAACTATAGAAATAGTAAAAGTATAAATATTATTATACTTTTTAAATCTTCCTTTAGATCGAAGCTTTTAGAATATTTAAGTTTAAATAAGCTTTATAAGCTTATTACTAAAGGTCGCTATTTTACTTACTAAAAAAAGGGTTATATTATTAATAACTATTCCTATAAAGATAAGAAGGATAAGGAAAAGGAGGTTTATATTTAAGCTATCGTTAATTGCTATAAATGTTAGAAGTCCTTTAATAAGGAGTATTTTAATTATAATGTTAAGTCGGAAAAGGATAAGATATTGAAAAATAAGTAGCTTTAAGTAAAGAGGTCTTTTCTTTAAAGGAAATGTTAATAGCGTTAATATAATAAGCTTTATTTATAATCTTAAAGTAAAAAGGATTTTTAATTTCTAAGTATATTAGAGGAAAGTCATTTTACTTTAAATGCTTTATAGAGAAAAATAGCATTGATACTTAAATGCTTATTAATATAAAAGCTAATAGTAATATATTTATAAGTATAAAGTTTATATACCTTTTATAAAAACAATTAAATATAGAATAGAAAGACGATTTTAACCTTATCTCTATAGATAGTTATAATAGTAAGGGCTATTAGAATATTGATATTATTATAAAAGGTTCTTTAAATATTACCGGTCAGCGTTTTTTAATAAATTAAATACTGATTATCGATATACTTACTAATATAATATTAAGTTAAAAGTAATTAGCTTATTATAATATTTAAATTAATATAAAGTCTAGCTTTTTAGTTTTTCTTAAAGAGGAAGGAGTTTTGATAGATCTATTAATAATAGACTAATAGAAAAAAGATAATAACTTAAGACTAGTTTAAAAGAAAATACAATAGTTAAAGCTGTTAAAAAGTAATTAAAAGAAATAAAGAGATATTTAGATTATTTACTAATTAAGATACCGGACTTTAGTAGTATTGGATTTATATCTATTTAGATTACTTAGCCTATTAAATATAAAAGATCGACCGATAGTTAAGATATATCGTAAGTTCTATATAGTCTATAAAGTGTAATTACTGTTATTATAAAGAAAAGTAAAGAAACTACCTATTAACTTTAATATTATAATATTAAATATAGTACCTTTTACTTTAATGGTCCGAACTACCGGATTAGAAATATTCTTTATTAGTTTAATAGAAATCGACGTTTATATTTAAAATAAAAGAGTTATTAAGGATATACTATTAAATAATAAATAGTTCTTTTAAAAGGTAATTACTAGTTTAGTTTTAAAGGTATATAAAGACTATTACAATGTATTTAATAAAGTATAGTCAGACGTTATTATACTATACTAACTTAGTAAAGACTACTATATTAAATTAAAGGTAGGAAGAACCTTATTAAAATTAGAGGCTTATTTTTTATATAAAATATCCTTAGAAAAATTAGAGAAGTACTATAAATATATTATTAAATAACTGTAAAAAGGGTAAATCGAGCTTAACAATATTCTTTAAGTAGTATCTATATCATTTACTAAAAAGGTAAATAGAATGCTATGTCTTTATATAGATTACTATAAATTAAACGCCTTTATTAAGAAAAATGGGTACCTATTACTATTAATCAATAAGACCTTAAATTGCCTCTTTTAAGTTAAAATTTTCATTAAGATTAATATAAAATAGGCTTTTAATTAAATTTAAATATACCTTAATAATAAAGACCTTATAACGTTTTATACTTACTATAGCTTATATAAATATAAAGTTCTTTCCTTTAATTTAACTAATAAGCCTATAACCTTTTAAAAATATATTAATAAGATTCTTATAGACTTCTTTAATAAATACTGTTCTATATATATTAACGATATTATTATATTTTTTAAATTTAAAGTTAAGTATAAGACTTACATTAAAATAGTATTAAGGTATTTAACGAATGTTAGACTATAGGCCGATATTAAAAAGTGCGAATTCTATATTAAAAGTATATAGTTTTTAAAGTTTATTATAAGAATAGACGGAGTGGCTATAGACTTAAAAAAGATAGCTACTGTAGTTAAATAATAAAAGCTAATAAATGTAAAGAAAGTTTAAGCGTTCTTAGGATTTTGCAATTTCTACTGTAGATTTATATTAAAGTATAATTATATTATAAAATACTTAATAATATTTATAAGAAAGGACTAACTATAGATATAGGAAATAATATAATAGAAGGCCTTTAATACTTTAAAGAAGAAGCTATTAAATATACCAGTACTATAGTATTTTAATTACTTACTACCGATGTAAGTTAAAACAGATTCTTCTAATAGTATTATTATAAGTATCTTATTGTAACTTTGCCCTAAAGATAATAAATAGTATCCGGTAGCGTTCTTTTTAAAAACTATAAAAAGAGCTGAATATAATTACTTAATATATAATAAAGAGCTGCTTATAGTAGTATAAGCTTTAGAGAATTAAAGACCTAAGCTTATAGGCTTAAAGGAATAGCCTTTTATTATTATTACCGACTATTAAGCTTTAAAGTATTTTAATACTAAGCAATTGCTTAATATTAAATAGGTAGGCTAAGTAATAACGATATTATATTATAACTTGATTATTATCTATTGTCCCGGTAGTAAAAACGCTATTATTAATACTTTATTAAAAAAGTCCGAGGATATAAAGACCTAATAGGAATGGAAAAATACTAAGTGTATTATATAAATATTTAAAAGCGCTGTTATAGACAAACTTACTACTATTTATTTCTTTAACTTACTTAAGAAAGTAAGCCTTAATATTATAGCTTTAAATAAAGACTTTCCTACTTTAAATAATTCCGGTATAGCCTTTTTAAACTGCTTACTAGAGGTTAATAAAACCGATAAAAGCCTTTTAGTTTAATAAATAAAGGCTAAAGGAAGTAACGATAGCGACTTATCTTTATTTTCTTTAATAAACTGGCTTTTATTATATAATAGTCGTTTGGTTATATTTAAAATAGATAACTTAAGGACATTTGTAATCTAGAAAGTCTATAACTGACTGTTAATAGTATACTTAAGTTATAATAAAATAAGAAAAATAGTAAGCTAACGCTATTAATAGCTAGAACTATTTAGTAATATTAATAAATATATTGCTAATTGCAAATGCAGATTAGTTAAGGTCCTTCGAAATAAGACCCTAGGCCTTTTATACTTAATTCTACTGCTTAAAAGACTATAGTAATATATTATAGTAGATTTTAAAAGTATACTGTAAGATAAAAAGAGATATAATAATATATTAGTTATAATTAACTGGCTTAATAAGGCTATATAGACAGTTCTTTATATTATAAGTACTATAGTAAAAGATACTGCTTTCTATTATTATAAAGGCCTTTTTAAAATATTTAAAATACCGATTTAAGTTGCTAGCGATAGAAGTCTATAATTTATTACCGACTTTATAGATAAATTGTCGAAAGTTATAAGTATTAAATAGAAACTTTCTAACTTTAGTTATTTATAGACTATAGAATAAGCCGAAATTATAAATCAATACCTTAATTAACGACTTTACTTATTTATTAATTATAATTAAAACAATTGGTTAATTGCTTTACCTATAATAGATATAGTTTAAAATTCGATACTATATAATAGTATTAGTTTTAAGCTTTATAAGGTTTTAATAGGATTTCCAATGCTGGTTTATTAAGACTGGTCTTAATATACTAATTTAATATAGAAGATAATTGTTTATAAATAATTTAATTATAAAAAAGCTTAATAGTACTTTTTATATTTAAAAGTATATACTGACTTAGTAAAGGAGTATATTGTTAAATTATAGGAAAAGTAGGCCGAATAGGTAAACCGGTACTGGCATAAGCTTAACTTTTAATTAAAGGATTGTATATTTATTATTAAGAAGATATAGTCTATCGATAGACTTAATAATAAGCTTGATTTTCCTTTTACTTATTAATATTATAAGATCGAAAGAATGGTTAGACATTCCTATTAATTAAAGCTATTTAATAATTAGTATATAAGTTATATTTTCTATACCGACTGACTATATAAGTATTTGAATAATCCTTTATTAAGTTAGAAAAGTAAGAACCTTAGGCTTAATGACATTAGCGGTAAAGAAGAATGGAAAGTTAATTGAATGCTAACTTTATATAAGTACTATAGTAAGCTATAGTATTAAGTATAGTAAAGAGATTAAGACCTGGACCTAATTTAATATAATGTCGGTAGGTTTAAGAATATAATGTTAAAGTTGTAAAAGTATTATAAGCGGTATTTAAATAAACCAGGCCTTTTAATAAGGTTAAGAAAGTAAGAAAAGGTAACGTTAGAGGATAGAGTAGATAAGGATTATAAAAAGGATAATATATTTATAAAGTAGAAGTATAGTAGTTTAAAGAGGTTAGTATATAAAAAGTAATAGAAGTTAGGTTATTAAATAGAAAGTCTAATAGAATAAGTAATGTAATTTATAGGTTATATAGTATAGTAATAAGGAGGTTAGTATCTTTTAAATTACTATAATTGCTGTCTTAAAGGTAAGTACCTTTTGCTTAAAAAGTAAATAATATAGAGTTATAGAAAGCGGTAAGTTTGAACTAACGTTAAAGCAATTGTTTTTTTTCTCTTTTAGCTTTAACTTTATAGTCGAAGCTAGCTTTTTAAAGGAGGTAATATTACGGCCCTAGTATATTCTATTAGTTTATAACCTGCCCTGCTCTTTACCCTATACTAAGCCTATTTCAGAAGTAGAGCATCTGTTTATTTTGCTTATAAGGCTGCGGCCTAAGCAATTCCTTTTTTCTTTTCTTCTTTAGATTAAAATCCTATAAATCAGCCATTACTTACTTGTGCCTTGCCTTGCGTAATACGCTGCCCTTACAATAGGTATACCCTAAACTTAATAAATATTATAGAATAGAGTAGAACGGTAGTATTATAAAAAGAAAAGAAATTCGGAAGAAAATAGGCTTTAAGTTTATAGTAATAAGTACCTAACAGCCTTAAGTAAGGCGTTAGCTAAAAGGTATATTAAATTAGTATAGAAGGCTTACTATTAGGGAAATTAAGACCTTAGTAGTAGAACTTAAGCTATATAGTTCGGAAGCCTATACTTATTTGGACTTCCCTCTAATATATAATACTAGATTTAATAGAGTTTTGCCTATAGTATTGTTCTACAGTACCCTCTGTTGAAATACAGCACTTAGTTGTGGACTTTACAGTGTATTTTGGCCTGTAACCTACAGGGCCAACAACAACTAATGGCTTGGAATCACAGCGCTCACCAACACTCTGCCACGGCAATCGCAGTGGTCTTCGGACCCCTGAAGCAGCCCGAAGCCCCGGGCGGTTAGCTCACTGCAACGGTGAAACGTTAGCGCCCTGCACCCTGTAAACGGCTTCCGGCTAGCGCACTCAACAGTTAGACTTGGCCAGCCGGCCAAGTCTGCAGCTAGCGGACTCAACGGGCATTCAGGCCCTGCAGCTAGCGGACTCAACGGGCATTCAGGCCCTGCAGCTAGCGGACTCAACGGGCATTCGGGCCCTGGAACGGAGAGAGGTTCGGAGAGCGATACAGGGCCAAAGACCTATAATAGGTCTTGTCCCTCGCGACTGTTCACTGTGATATTTTCCTAGCTAATAAGTCAATTCAATATACTGGTTCACCACATCTTACAGTGCCTCACAAGCCTATGTTACAGTGTCTACCTTCTATATATTGCAGGGCATCGCCCCTGTAATCCATATTCCTTCAGTGCCCAGCCACTGTCGTATGCTGCAGACAAAGCCCTCTTCGATCTCAGTGTTCTGCGCCGTTCCCTGCACAGGTCTATACCTATAAGCCTGTGAGACACCTATCTTAATACCCTCTATACAGTAGCCAGTTTATCTAACTATCAGAGTTGCTGCACGGTATCTACCTGGGTCAATTGACCTGTTTTAAATGGCCTACTGCCCAGGCCACCTGCACCTTCTTCCTTAGGGCCCTGCACCTTCTACGCCTGGCCATTACTGGCCAATCAGCTTAATCTATTTTTCACTGCACACGCGCCCTCGTTCAATTGCAGCCTTATTTAATTGCGCTCGTTCAATTGCACTCGTTCAATTATACGTACATGCGTATGTATCGCGATGCACTTTGTACTTTAAAATCGCATGCAACCTCCCTATTATTTTCTATAGAAAAAAGCTTCTTCAGATATATCAGCGATGATATTTTTATGTAAGGCTATATTGTACGCGCAAGACTGATGTATAAGTTATGGTATAAATGAGGGATTTTGGTGAGTTTTTCTGGGCTTAGGCTATATTAGATATAGTAGGTGTGCAGGTAAGTCACGTGATATAGGTCCTGGTGTAATTAAGTCATGTGACCTGAAATCTTACCCGGGCTTAGGCCCACTTTCCACCCTAGCTGGGCCCACTTTAAATTTTCTGTGGAGCTACTCTGACAGTTAGACAAACTGGTCACCGTACCTCTATCCGATATTACTAAGTATGACTTGTGCTGAACGTCCAGAGGTCCAAGCGTCAATTTACTCGCACGCCACATCAGTGGATACTCTAAACAAAATAGCTTTATCCGCATATGGCATATGTAGTGTATGTAGATACACTTACCTAGCGAAGGCACGCTAATCGGGCAAGTCATCACTCTTCTCTGCCCTCTTCCTTGCATTCTTTCACAACAGCTTATTTGCGGCAAGTATGCCTGAAATTCCAACCAATAAAAGCTCCCAGAGCGCTCTCGGATCCTCTGGATGTCTGGTGCGACGACATCAAGCTGCTCGACAACATCCTTCGAGGGAGACCGCAGATGAAAACCCAGCGAACCGCTGTCAAGTGTCAACTGATCCCCCCAAGACTCTAAAGACATCGATGTCCCGAAATTGCGCAGCAGAACATCATCATCATCGTGGACACATGGCACCAGGCGACATTTGAATAACGAAATTTTGAACCCGAATCCTATCTATCTTACATGTACAAAGCAGGTACCTTACCTACCTACCTAAGTAGCAATTCCCACGACCAACCTCGTTCAACCCACTGGCACAATCCATCCCGTCACAAATACCTCCCCGTCCTCCAAGAAAACGCCTCCGCCCCACTCATCCTCCTCTCAATCCCCTCCACCGCCCTCCTCAATGACCTATTTTTATCATCCCCCCCATCCCCCGTCACCACCTCCCCAACCAACTTGAGAAACTCCACCTCCCACGCCCTCACAAGCGCAACGCACAACCCCCTCGCGGCCGTGACACTAATATTCGCCTCCTCAGCCAAGACCGCCACCCCATTGACCAACGCCCCGCCCTTATTATTCCTCTGGGATGCCTTCCACTCCCTCTCAAAGGAAAAGACATCGTTCAAAATACTCACATGGTAATTCGCGAGCTTTTCCAACGGGCGCAATACCTGTCTTTCTTGGGCTGTGATGGTGGAGGAGAGGGACGGGTCGGTCCAGTAGAGGAGCTCGACGCAGATGGGCATGCCGACGTCTGTTTCCCTGAATATTAAATACTCTTTCAGGGAGGAGAGGGAGGATGGACCACCGCGGGAGGGGATACAGTGGCAGTCGAGCATAGCTAGGTATGCCTCTAGTATTGGGGCGCTGTTGGGGTAGGTGGAGAATTTGGCAAAGAGGTTGGCGTGCATGGTGTCGATGTTTGTTTTGGGGATAAAGGTCGTGGGGGAGGAGACCAGCGTGTGGAGGGAGGAAACGATGGCGGCGTTGGTGGAGAGGGTTTGTTTGTCGAAGTGGTCTGCTAGGTTGTTAGTGGTGTCTTTGTGAGTTATGGGGAGGGTGAACGGGGACTGACCATCCATGAGGAAGCCCAAAAGAAGGAGCTCACAGGCGAGTTTGACGCGTTCTGTCTCGCCTGTGGGGAACATGAAGAGGACGACTTCGCTGAGTTTCCAACTGATGAAGGCCTGTTTGTGCTTTTCTGAGGGCCATTCCCAGGTGTTGACGAGGTATGCCATGACATCGCGGTCGATTTGCTCGTGGTCGGGGTGGAGGACTGCTTCGGAGAGGATGGAAGGGGGGATGATGGATTTGAGGGGGTGTGTTGGTGTGCTGTGCATGTTGGGCGGGTGTTGTTGGTCTCGGTTACAACGACCTGTGAGTTTGAGAATGTAAGGTAGTGATCGTTTTTGAGTAATGAAATGCTTGATGTTGATACTGATATTGACTCCATCTCAGCATACAGCCTTCACTTCTTATATCCCCCTACTACCCTACTCTTCACTGCCACAGCAATACCCGACCTACCTCAAAACCACCTCCCGAACTAGCGGTAACCGCCCCAGCTGAATCCCCCCCATCTGTCACCGACTCCATCATTAACCCCGTACTCAGGACATATGCACTGTTACCCTCCATATCTGATGTCTCCGTGGTTCCTACAGTGGTCTTCAGCTACTGGTAAACCCCGAACCGGAGATAAGTTACCACAGCGGAATTCATCCGAACCCAGCAGGTAGGGCACAGCCGCCCACCTCATGCCGTGCAACCACTATCGATCCCTTTGCGTGTTGTACCTGTTTAGCCACCGCACACACCCAACTCGGAATCACCGGATACGGACGGGCACTAATGCCCCCTAATGGCGGATATTTAGCTGCGTCTTCGGCTGCATTGGTACCTTGGCATGCCTCGTGGGATGTATTTCAATCTTGTTTCAGCTGTTTTGATCGATTGCGGGTGCGGGCGGGAGGGGATTGTTTGGTTGGTGACTGATGTGAAGTTGGTCCAGACTGCGCGCATGGACAGAGAAGCAAGACAAACAAGTTCAAGTGGGTGCGTTGATGGTGTTTGATGGGCGTGATGGAGTAATGGCAGGCCATCGATTTGTCTTTCTTGTTGATGTCCGTGTGTTTGACCAATGATATATATCCGTCTGTCTGTCTCTCTATTTGTCTAACCGCTTTTCCGTCGTTCGACGGTCATAATACATAATGTCTTTGTCAACGTTGGGCCCTTTTACAATTCAACCGCAGTTTATACTTTGCTGATTACCTCCACCTCACATCATCCAATCTCTTCATCTCTCATCCCTTCATCCCAGCCCAAGACTTTTCGTAGTAATCATCATTTCACCTAATTAACCCACCCCCAAACCCCCTCCTCCAACAACCTCCTTCCGCTCTCCCCAATATCATCCCCCACCTCCGGCGGCCAACCCTCCCCGCCTCTACCCCCATCATCCTCCGTCCCATACCAAAAAAGCATCACACTCCTCTCACTCCCCCCTCGAACAACACCACCCCCTCCTTCTCCTCCTTTGTTTCCCTCCAATGATTCCCCCACGTCTTTTTATCCCTATCCAACACCCCCAGCCCCGACTCCATAACCTGCACCTTGTAACTCAACTCATCCGCCCATCTCCCATCCGGCACCAAAATGTCGTTGATTAGGAAATGTATCTGGTTGTTGACTGGATCCCGGTAGGAGAAATATGGCCCGGCGAGGAAAGTTGATTGCACGATGCTGCCGTGGGTACGGGTGAATAACACTAGTGCTTTGTACCGCTTGTGAAAAGGGGTTCCGAGGGGGAGGGAGAGGATGAATGGGCGGATGGGGGTGTTCGGGCGGATTATGTGATTTTTCGGGGGAGAATGGTGTGAAGGACCCGGCCGGGTTTGGTGACGACAGGAGGGAGGAGGGTGGGTGGGGTGGCGAGGGGCGGTGGTGATGGTTCTGGGGTTGTGGGAGGGGGAGAAGACATGTCGTTGTTATCGAGGGGATGGCTTGTTCTTGTGGATGGGTTGATGGGGGGTATGCAGGGCGCGAGATGGTTGGTCGGCAGGTGGGGGCGGATACTGGTGGGTAGGGAGGCTGGAAGGTGTGCTGCTGCTGCTGCGGTGGCGGTAACGGAGCCGTTGGAGATCTTGGGACAGGAGACTGCGGGACGGCAGACGACGTCGATGCCTTGGTTGACGGGGTGGGTGCATGATCGGTGGGTGGATGGGTACCGATCGGTCGGGGGTGCGGTGGGGGTGAGGCTGGCCGAGTTGATGCGATGTGCGGCTGGGATATGGCTTGACTTGTGGTGGGAGGTCGAAGAGTATGGTTAGGAGGGCGACAATTGAAATCGGGAAGTGACTGGATGTGCGTGTAGAGATGCGGGTCGATATTGTCCATGACGGTTAATGTGATGAAAAGATGCGGATGCTGATGATACCCGAGGAGAAAAGAGACCAACCATCTGCCGCAGAAGACATAATTTGACGGTTGAAACCTTAATCGCAGCATGACAACCACATGCCAGCTAACATGCCTACCTAGAGTTTGGATGACTCAGCCAAACCCCTTTACCCCTATTTTTTCAAAGGTGGGGCGTGTTGTTACCGGTTCCGGTGGAACAAAGACCGACCTTGATCAGCTCTTCTTTACGTCGTCGACTGCTATGAAAAGGTCGAGACGCAGTCCCAAATGTGCCAGTTCGTTTTTGACATGATACTCAAACACAATAGCAGAACAGCCAAGCTACACGACCACAATGCATTCGCAAACTATATTTGTTGAGCATCCTATGCTCTACCCTCCAATTTGGTAGTTAGACTACGACGAGCCATCGGAGGAGCCAGCAGATAGCACCTTCACATCCCAGGACACTGATATATCAGAGAGAGCAAGAGAGAGAAACGAATGGATTGAAGATGCCGTGGCCGAGACTCAGGCAAAGAACCCGAACTATCAACCAACAAGAACAGGGTCGTTAACACCTCCTGGGCTAAATCTTGAGCTTTCAGACAGCGAAGACGAGGCCGACGCGGTGGGCGTGGGGGCTCCTTCTAGTGGTCCTCGTCAACCACCTGATTTGGATGCTCCACCAAACAATCCATATGGCCCAGGAGAGACGCTCTTCCACCGCGTAAAACGAGTCTACATCGACCCGTCATTCATGGATGACCCGAAGCCTTGGGTACGCTGTGGCATCTGTCTCGACTACATCCTCACCTTCATGGATGACAGCTACCGCGAGCCGGTCCCAGACCGCAGACACCCAAGACGGCGCCCAAGACGGCGCCAATTTCAACACAAAGATGCAAACATAGGTTGCTTTCTAGTCTGCGGGCATATGTTCTGTGTGACATGCCTGCTCGGATACATCACAGACACCAACAACAAGCGCGAAAGAGCACAAAGCCCCGGGTCGCGTCCACCCCAGCGTTGCCCGCTTTGCCGCCAGAAGCTTCGTTATCACGCACCGAAGTGCGGCGCTCGCGCTCTGCTCGTGGCCTACCGGATCCCGTACTGGCCACACGGCTTTCCAACTGAACACTGGCACCGGTGGGTGAAACCAACGGGGGAAATGAGCATTTTGGGCATGTTGCGGCGTTTGTTGCCAGACATGATCCCGCCGACCATGCAGGAGCAGGAATTCAGGAGCACCGATCACGTTCCCACTCGATGTTCCTCATGCATCAAACGGGAACGCTACAATCTGCGAAACATCGTACACATTGGCCTAAAGGAAGGAAAACCCTGGTTCAGAATAATGAAGGCGATAATGCATCCGAGCCTGCAGATTCCAGAGGAGGAGCTCACGACCTTGTACAACTATGAACCCTATCACGGAGAGCGGAGAAAAGCATTGCAATGGTACTCTACCCAACGGGATTATGACATCGCTTACTTGATGGACAAGTCGCCCACGTGGGGTGGAATCTTCCACGGCCCAGGGTGGAGGCTGGAGAGCTCTGGGTCCCGAGAGACTAGAGATATTGACCCACCGTGGGAATGGAACCAAAGGCACGGCATAAAAAGTCAAGATCGGATAGTTTGGCTCCTTCATTCCGAAGATAGAGAAGCTGTACAAAACAATAGACGACGCACAAAAACCTGCCGGAGACGCTGCCGGAGAACGCCGCGACCCCGTTCGTGCTAATCTCCTCGACCAGATAGGAATTCAGTTCGCCCGCTCTCTTCGCAGCATCCGTTAAGAAATTGTCGCGGTCCGCGGGCAGCGCATTTGTACGCAAGCTGATGAATCAAGCGGCTTACAAATCCTAGCTTAGATTTCCCAATGACTCGGATCTTGGCATGAACCCCACTGTGGATGTCTTCATCGGCCCCCAGCACCACCAACAACCACCAAGTGACGTCGAAAAACGTCACCAACCGGGCGTAGCTACCCCACCGTCTTTGTCAGGCCGACAGAGATATAAACACCACCGTCTACCCCCCGAATTCACCTCACCTCCACCATCAGCTGCCATCACGACGACGACGACGACGACGACGACGACGACGACGACAATACCAGGTAACAACATCCACATCATCTCCCTCCCAAGAGAAAAAACCTCCAAAATGTCCGACAAAGTGCAAAACAAAACCCTCCTCTTCAAGAAGATCCCCACCGGCGTCCCCGTCCCAGGGGAACACCTCGCCGTGGAACCTCTGGACTTTGATCTCAACCCCCCAAAGGCGGCCTCACAGTCTCGGTCCTCTCGGCCTCCTACGACCCCTACCTCCGCGGCAAGATGCGCGACCCCAGCGTCAAGTCTTACTCCCCGCCGTTTCTGGTGGGTCACCCCATTACCAACGACACCGTCTCCAAAGTGATCCGCTCCGACTCCCCAGACTACAAAGAGGGCGACCTCATCGTCGCCTACCTCCCTCTCGCCGAGTACGCCCACCTCACCGCCGAGCAGCTCAAAGACGGCACCATCCGCCGCCGCGTGGACATCAAAAACTCCAAAATCGGCAAAGACCTCGGTCTCTTCCTCGGTCCTTTGGGAATGCCCGGTCTGACCGCCTGGTCCTCCTTCTACGAAATCGGCCAGCCAAAGAAGGGCGAGACCATCTTCATTTCCTCCGCTGCCGGCGCGGTAGGCCAAGCCGCCGGCCAAATCGCCAAGCGCGAGGGGCTCAAGGTCATTGGTTCCGTCGGCAGCGATGAAAAGCTCGACTTCATCGTCAACGAGCTCGGCTTCGACGGCGGGTTCAACTACCACAAGGAAAGAGCCCGCGACGCGCTCAAGAGGCTCGCCCCAGAGGGGATTGACATTTACTTTGAGAATGTCGGCGGTGAGCAGCTCAAGGACGCGATTGACGCGATGAATGACTTCGGAAGGATTATTGCGTGCGGTATGATTAGCCAGTATAACATTCCCGAGGAGGAGAGGTATGGGGTCAACAACTTGTATCTGGTGGTGAGCAAGAGGATTACCATGAGGGGGTTTATTGTGTATGATAAGGGCTTTGGGGATAAGTATGCAGAGGAGCATCAGCAGAAGATGCAGGAGTGGCTGGCGGATGGGAGCTACAAGGCGAAGTTGAGTGTGACGGAGGGGATTGATAATGCGGCGGAGGGGTTTGTGGGCATGTTGCAGGGTAAGAACTTTGGCAAGGCGGTGCTGAAGATTAAGGATTTGGATGAGTAGATGGGTGGATTTGTTTTTGTCCTGAGGCGCAAACCAGATAGAATGAAACCTTGGATTGAGTACAAATAGGCGTCAATCGACTGCGTTGTTGGATGAAAATAGCATGGTCATGGTTGTTGATCTCGATGTGTGTGACTTGGACTTACAGCACCAATGGCAGCATGTCACCTTCCTAATTTGGCTTTTAATGCAGCAATTAAAAGCTTTAGCCGTGTTGAAATCCTTCCAGAAATTGAAGGGTCGGGTCTTGTCTCACTGGTCCAGACTGCCTGTGCTGTCTGTTCGGTCAGGTAGTTGAATTGATGCAGGCGACTTTTGGGGCTGACTGTCTTGCATGTGTGCATATGCCCAAAGGCAGGATCTCGATGCATGATGGCATAGCTGCACCAAGGCCATGGAACATGTAAACATTTACGAGTAGAAAGCCTGTTTATATTGGTTGCTGAACACACTAGTGGCAAGAGCACCATCATGAAGCACGAAACAAATTAATGGCATGTGATAGGTAAATAGTCTTTTTGTAGACTACTAAAACCAAAAAATCCAAATCCTATTTTCCAAGCAAAACAGACCACAAGGAATTAAATAATAATAACACGATATCCCTCCTCACGGAAATGATCCAACAATGTAATATCTACCCTTTTCCAGATTCCACCCCCCGAATGTTGGATGCATATCCATCCGCCAAAGAAAAGTTTACTCTCAAAATCCATCAGTACCCAACTCTCTAAGGAACCCTCCTCGGCCTCCCAGGCCCCCTTCTCGTCTTCCTGCTCGACGCCTCGGTCTTATCTTGTTCCTCCTCCTCATTCTTGCTATTCTCCTTTGAATCAACTATCACCACCTCCTCATCCCCATCCTCATCTCCCTCCCCCTCTCCCTCCTTTTGCTGCTGCGCCTTCAGTTGCGCGAGCAGCGTCTCATCCGGTGTACCAGGGATAACAGTTTTATCAACCGAAGTGCTCGTATCAACTTCAGTTTCTGCTATCACCTCGTCATCGCCCCCCTGCGTCCCTTGCGGCTTTTTTGGCTTCTTCTTCTTCTGGGCGGAGAGTTTCTGGCTGGGGGTCCGGAGGATGGTGGTGCCATCTCCAGTGGTGTTGCCAGTGGAGGATATACTATCGTTCGGGTTGGTTGATGACTGCGCTTGGGTTTGGGTGGGTTGCCGCAGTTGTTCAGCAATTTGGCTTGCAGTGAGGGTCTTTTGGCGTTTGTTGGGGTAGTTGCTGGGGGAGTATCGCTGCGGGGGTTTTCTCTTGCGGCCGGTTCGGCGGCCTGTTGTTTCGGTGTTGGTGTCGAGGGAAGAGGAGTGAATTGAGGTGCCGGAAGGTGGGCGGTTTGTGTTGTTGCCGCCGGTGTTGTCGCCGGTATCGTCGACGGGCCCGTCTCCATTGCCTCCACCTCCGGAGCCTCCCGGGCCTCCGGGACCACCTCCGCCTCCGGGACCACCTCCGCCTCCGGGACCACCTCCGCCTCCGGGACCGCCAGGACCAGGGCCAGCGCCAGCGCCGTTGTTGTTGTTCGGTTGTTCACTATCGGCTGGCTCCCCTCCCCAAGCTTGTTCAACACCTAGTCGAAAGGGAGAAGGGGCGCTGGGCGGCTTTAGTTGCAGTTCAAGTTGAGCTATCATCTTTTTAAGCCGTGTTACTTCCTGCCTCTGCTTCGTCGCCGTCGCTATCAGCCTGTTCCGCTTCTGTTTCATGACATCTGCCTCCCTTTCCAGCTGCTCGGCCTCCTTTGTGTGGGTGACGGATATACCCCTATAGCCCTTTTTCTGTTCCGCAGAGCTGGCACCGTCGGACATGGCCTTGTAAACATCAGCCAATCCCCTCTTTTCTGCTGCCTGCTTGGTTTTTTCTTTTCGAAGCTTTTCCTTCTCCGTCACCCCCTGGTTTGCCTCTTCAACAAGTTTTCTCGCTTCTGCAAGCTCGTTCTTCAGCCGGGCCAGCTTTACCTGTGGTGTTTCCTCTGCGGCCCCTGCGGGGAGGCTAGCCAGGATTTTCTCGTATGCCGTCTTGAACTTCTTTAGTTCGTCCAAATGATCTTTCGCTTCGACATATTGCTCATATTGCTCCGAGGTTTTGTCTGCTGTGAACAAGTCGTCTACCGCTCTCTGGCGCCTTGCAATGGTGGCAGCGTTTCTAGCGATCCTTCTGGTCAAGAAGGTCCTTTGCGCTTCCACGACTTCATCCCTTGTCTTTTGCGCTTCTGCCTCATCCTGCTTCTTTGTGCCTGGTGAAGGTGGTTCTGGCGTCGGCTCTCTTGGTGGCACTGGTACCGGTTGGTGGAAATTATAATTGTGTCCCACTTTATATTCGCCCTTGGGGTCCAGCCTTTCCATCATGGCGTGGTACTTTTGCTTGGTGACCCGTTGCTCATCGGTCTCCTGAACTTCCTGCCCTTCCGCCACCCGCTTTGCCTCTTCTCTCATGATTACAAGATAATCGCGAGCGAGCTCCTCTTCATCATTCTGCGGCTCGTGGTTCTCATCATCATTTCTCTCAACGGGGTAAAGATGCCACAACACCCGCTTCGCCCGTCGCATGTATCTGAATACTCTCCTCAGGTGCTGCTCCAAAGTCAACGTCAGGAAAGGATCCCCCGGCTTGGTCTCGACGAGGTCGGCCCATTCCTTTTCGCGGGCCCTCTTGCGGGCGCTGTGGCCATCTTCCGGATCGTCATCAGACTCTACGTTCAGGTCTGGCAGCGCGAATGCAGGTGCTCGATCTGGGTGGAAGGCACCTCTCAATAGTTGCCCACGGCGAGCTGATCTTCGTGAAGCAGATACGCCATCATCAGTGATGAACGATGCATCAAAATGGGGACTATGTCGAACAGGATGAGTGGGTTTCCTCCACGCGCTCAGGTGTCTTCGGCTCGGCCCGCCTCGAGGGGTCTGCATATACCAGGCCCGTTCTTCGTACACTTTATACCAAAATCTTCCATGAAACTTAGCTGGAGCCCTCATGGCCGCTTTTGCCCAGGGGACTCCGAGCCAATCCGGGAACAGCTTGGGCAATTTTTGGACCTTGAAGTTGAGGAACTGATACCAGATGATGTACTTGGTGCCATGAACCAGGCGGAGCTCATGCTTGATCTTGTGTACGCCCGAGGTCTCCCTCATATGCCTGCTCTCTGGGGTGTACGGGATTAGCTCCGACAGGCTCGTGAGCTCGTACCAAACCTCGGCCGTTGTCCCGTGCTTCACCACCAGAGCATCCAAGATGGGATCTGGTTCCTTTCCGGTTTCCATGCCAGCCAGTGTCCGGAATGCTTCCTTTTTCGCCTGCACATTTCTCCGGGCTACTGGGAACACCTTTTTGATGAGAAAATCGACATCCGGGTACGGATCCCGTCCAAGCAGTAAGCCATCGAACAGATCACCGCCTGCCCACGTGTCGGCTCCCTCTTCGATGTCATCGTTATGTAGCTCAAACTTTTCAAGTAAATCGATGAGCTCCTTGCTGAAGTGTGGTCTGTCCGGTTGGTCGGGACGAGGTTCCCTATAGTGATGCACTTTCCGAAATCCGTCATCGACATTGTAGTCTATCCAATTCCTGTGCCAATCCTCTTCATAGTCGGGCGCATCCCATATATTGACCATGCGCCGTAAAAGTGCCCCAAAAAGATAAATATCCTCCCAGAGCTGGGGCTGCTGAGACTCCAACTCAACAAACGTGTCGACATCCTTGAAGTTTCTCAAGGCCATGACGCGCTCCCCGCGGTTGTACTTGTAAAGCACCTCGGGGTCGTCAATAAAATTGGCTTGGGACCAGCTGCCGAGAACAATACGTGGAAAGTTGTGGCGAAGAACCTGGTTGAGACAGTTCTCTACCTCTTGATCCTGTTCTTCTTTTGTATCGTATCCATCAGGCCCCGGCGCCAGGAAGGGCTGCTGCCCCCTCTCAACCTCTTCCTCAAAGTGTATGTAGACGTGCTCAGGCGTAATATTGCGGTGTACAAACGGCCTCCAACCCTCTTTTCTCGTCGTCACCCCCTGCTTCAGTTCTTCTCGCGTAATGCCTGTCTGCATGTATATAACAGCAGAAGCAAGCTGCTCCATGACATACCAGATAAAGTACTCGTCAATGTTCAGCTGCGGCGTCCTCGGGCCCTGACTGGCAAACGCGAGCAGACTGCGGATATTGAACCCATTACAGTACTTGAAATAGAGCGCATACTCGTCAGCCTGAACAAACGCGCCCTTCTCGTTTCGAACGATTCCCTCTTGGCCGTTGCTGATGCCGAACCCGTACAGCTCGGGGAACACCCGCTCATCCGGCAATTGATGTTCAACCGACGGGTCGTCGAGTCGTGCGAATCTGATCTCCGGCGGTACCTTCCCCGCATAAACGCGTCGGGTCCTGGGGAGGTCTTTACCGTCGGGGTGTTCTTCCGCGTCCCAATAACCCTGAACCAACAACCAGTTGCGGACCTCGTGCGTGTGGATGTTTTTGTTCACAACCGGATACCCTTCTCCTCTTGACCAGAGCAACAGCGCTCGAGCGGGCGGGGCATGCGGTTTGAGGTTGTGCATGTAGAGCAAACCCGGCTTTTGCTTCTTGAGCCAGGTGCTTGACTTGAGCGTCTTCATGTCCGTACCGTCTATGGGGATGCGAAACGTTCTTGGTGGGAAGACGACCGCTAGCTGGCGAAATCTGTCTTCGGGATCTGCAATGTCCTTTTTTGTGGCCAGGGCCGGCGGGGGCGGTGTTGTCATTTGGACGTCGACGTCTTCCTCGACAGGTTCTGTTTCTGCCTCTTCTCTTCTTCTCTCCTCTCCCTCCGCCGTGGCTTGGTCGGGGCTACGAGATCTTCTGATAGCCGTTACTGGGCTAGAGGATGTTGCTGCAGCTGCGTTTTCTTCCGGCCTACGTGATATTCTGATAGCTGTGATTGGGCTAGACGATGTTGCTGCAGCTGCGTTTTGTTCCGGGCTCCGGGATCTTCTTATAACCGTGACTGGGCTAGAGGATGTCATTGCAGCCGCATTTTCCTCCGGGCTTGAGGATCTTCGTATAACCGTGACTTGGCCAGAGGACGTTGTAGCAGCATTTTCTTCCGGGCTAGAGGATCTCCTTGTAGCTGTCTCCTGCTCCGCGCTGGTAGTCGATGCGTTTATTCTGTCTTGAATCTCCTGGAAGTTTGGAATGACACGCGCGTTATTATCAGATCCGAAACTGGCAGCATGAGTAGTTGTAGGGTCTGTTCCCTCGGTGTGCATAGTGACATCTACAGCGATGTCACCGGACTGGAGACTACTGGATTGGTCGCCACCGGCAGCAGTAGCACTGTCCGCCTGAACTGGGGCTGAACTGGTGCCGCTGGTTGTATCGGGTATAGGAGGGATGGGAACTCTCTGCGTAGGGAGAGTAGGTGTAGCAAACGAAGGTCTAGGAGCCGGAGGAGGCTGTCTTGGAGGACTTTCAGGGAGTTCTTCTTGGCTCTGTGCCGGCTTTGCCATCGGATATGCTTCGTAGTCGATCTCCATCAAATCCAGGCTCACATCCGATGTGGTGTCATCGTACGCGTCGGGCTCGTCCGGAGCCCATCCCTGCCAGAGATACGGAGACATTGTGCTTGTATGGTTCTTGCTGCGGCCAGATGTTGAAACGTCGCCAGTTACCAAGCAGCAATAACTTAGTCGACTAGTGGGTCGGGTACGTACGAGACATTGTGCTATTTTGTTGTTGACTTTTCGCAGTTAACGCAGTTGATTTCTTTGTCGCCGCCTCCATTTTCTTGAGCCGCTTCCGGCAAAACAAATGGATTTTGGATTGCCGAACACAAAGGGGCAAGCTTCGCCGCGTACAAAGCCATCGATGCGCTTTTACAGAAGCTAATTGTTCTGCAGCGTCGACGGATATCGATTGTCATTGGATGTGGGTGGCCAGGAGCACGTGGTAGGGTTGACGGATCAGGGTTAGGGTCTAGGCCATCACTGGACATTCGGCACAGCGGAGTTTGGAATACCCTCATGTTCCATTTGCAAGGGAAACAGAGCACATCTACTATCCCTTGGTACAACCGAGCTCCCATTAGTGTCATCCACCCCTGAGTGCGAGTCAATATGGCTTGCCCACTCGGTGTTCCCCACCCCTCCGTCCGACCTCCCGATATCTGCCTTGGCAATTACACGAATTTCATCACCCTTTATTGATTTTTGCTCTTGAACATAATATTTCGGTATCAAAAATGGGTGACCTTGTTCTAAGCCGCAGTGATACTTCACACGACAACAAACGCGACATCGAGACCTACCACATATCCTCCGCACTGCATGCCCGCGCCCCGCATCATGAGTCCTTCGAGCAGCTCTGGGAGACAAAATGGAAGGCGCCTGTATGCCCCCGAGCCTTCATGTTCTATCTCTGAACTTAAAAACTGACTACAGCCAGTGCTCAATGGGCGTCTACCCATTCATGTTCGGCACCACCACCGACTTCCAGCCCGTGGTTGACGCCATCATTGCGGTAATCAGCCCCGTCTCACTGTCTCTGTGGCTCGCTAACACTGCCGTAGAAAGGCCTAAAAGAGCCCTATGACTGGGATGACTACGCCTCTCTGTTCTTCCCTCAAGCCTTCAAACTTGCCTTCACGGCCCATCATGCCGAACAAAACGGCGAGAGGGAGAAAGCCTGCGAGTATTACCTGTCTGTCTTCCTTTCTCCCTGTTTATTACAACCACTAACACACTCAACAGCCGCAGCTCAGCCCTCTACCGCATCGCCCGCTTCCCCGCCCCTCGCTCTTCCAAACAGCGAGAAGCCTGGCACCTAGGCAAAGAGGTCTTCTACAAAGGCGCCTCGTACGTCCCCTCACCCCTCTTTCTCGCACCCCTCCTAACCTCCAATATAGCCTCCTCCCCAATCCCATCCTCCCGATCTCCATCCCCCATCTCCATCGTCTCCCCCACGAAGGCGACACCATCCCCGCCAGTTTCCTCTGCCCCCCCTCCAACATCCCCCTCCCCCTCCTAGTAATCTTCACCGGCCTCGACGGCTACCGCACCGAACTAGCAGTCTGGCAATCCCCCTTCGCCTCCTTCTCCATCGCGACTTTGGTCCTCGAAATACCCGGCACAGGCGACTCCCCCGCCGACCCCTCTGACCCTACCTCCCCTGATCGCCAGTGGTCCTCTCTCTTCTCCTGGATCGCAACCCAACCCACCATCGACCAATCTCGTATCATAGTCTGGGGCTTCTCCACAGGCGGGTATTACTCCCTCCGCGCAGCCCACACCCACCCCGACAAACTCCTCGGGAGCGTCAGCCTCGGCGGCGGCTGCCACCACATGTTCGACCCCCTCTGGCTCCGCAGCGTCAACAACCTCGAGTACCCCTTCGACCTAGCCCACACCCTCTCCCACAAGTTCGGCTACGGCGACGATCTCGAGCGCTTCATCAAGGAGGCCCGACAGAAATTCTCCCTTGTCGAAAATGGTATCCTCGAAAAACCATCTTGCAAGACGCTGGTCGTGAATGGGGATTTGGACGAGATCTTCCCGATCGAGGATCTTTACTGGGCGGTCAAGGATGAAAATGGAAAGGAAAGAGAAAATAAAGAGTGGAAGGTTGTTCAAGGGAGGAAGCATATGGGCGAGCCGGAGAGTTTTGGGGTGATTTTGGAGTGGATTCATGGGCTGTGGGGATTGGGGGTGGAATTGAGTCAGTTCAAGAAGGGGATTTTGGGTGGGCTGCCTTTCAGGGCCAAGTATTGAGGTCGTGATGGCAGCTGGGAGAGTTGCATGACAATGAGACCAGCAATACATTCCCGACCGATGATATCTCGTGATGGCAATTTGATGCTTCACGCTAAAAGTACTCCAAAAACTACAGGGATAAACACCCAAGCCAATAAACCAATCGCTGCAGATATTCACAAAATGAAACGCTTCGTCAGCCCTCCACCATATACCTTCTCCCACGCCTGCCTGTAGCCCTTTTCAACCCCCTCAATAAGCCTCTCCTAATGCCAGATTCTCATCTTCAACCTATCCCCCACCGCCGGCCTCTTCGGCCTCCTCGCCACAAACATCATCACGCTCCCCTCCATCCAAACCTCCACCTCATGAAAGTTCGCCTTCAGCCCCTCCTCAAAATGCTCACTCGTATCCCCTCATTCCCAAAAACCCTATAAACCCGATTATACAACCAAAGCGTATACCTCGCCCTCCACCCCGCCAGCCCCTTCCCCTGAACCGTGAGATGCTCTTGCATACTCCCCCTCTTATACCGCTCAAACACCCCCTCCACCCTCTTCTTTGCTTTATTCAACGAAGCCCTATTGACATCCATCGACGTAATTTTCATCGGCTCCCGCGACGCGGCAGAATCCACCGTCAAGCACTGCTGCAGGGCCTTCGCGCAAAAATACCCCGTCCCCGCGCCAATGTCGAGATGTCTAATCTCCCAGGCACGTTCCTTCTTGCTGACGAGAAGTTTGGGGTCTCGGCTTTCGTACTTGTTTTGCCAAAAGTGTTGCTGATACAAGGGGAGGAGGTGCTGCTTGGTGGGGCAGCGCCAGAGGAGCTGGTGAGTGTTTTGGGGCATTTGTACCACATAATCACAGCGATGAATTTGAGCGAATACAGATCCCACTGATAACTTCCAGACCGAACTGGTAAGTTGAGACCCCACGAGCCACAGAAAGTCTTTGTCACGCCATACCGGCAACTTGGGTACTTTTCCGTTGGTCAACGTGGCCCGAGATGGTCCAGGAGGTATGGGATCAAACTTGTCAGTGTCTAACTTCAAGCCGATACCGCTGAAAAGCTATAAAGAACTCGTATTCACCTACAAACACCGCATTATTATTGGAGCAGTCCTCTCGGTGGGAACCGGAGATATTCACCATGGCCCCTGAGCACGGAGATATCCAAGACAGGGAGCAACAACGCCCCTTCCCAGTCTTCTATCTCCGTTTCACGCCTTCCTTGGTTATCTGGAGCAGCTGAACATTGAATATCTGCCCATAATTGCTCATCTCTTACAGTTTTCCTCTTTTCACATCACTTTCTGCTCCGGCTTCGGCCGCATCTTTTGGACTCCCAACTTTTGGTCACGTATTTCTATTTCAGTCTAGGCCTCTCAAGCATCCAGTAAGGCCTCTCAAGCATCCAGTAAGGCCTCTTAAATATCTAATAAGGCCTCTTAAACATCCAATAAAGCCTCTTAAATATCCAATAAGGCCTCTTAAGCATCTAATAAGGCCTCTTAAATATCCAGTAAGGCCTCTTAAGCATCTAATAAGGCCTCTTAAATATCCAATAAAGCCTCTCAAACATCCAATAAGGCCTCTCAAACATCCAATAAAGCCTTTTAAGTATCTAATAAAGCCTCTT
This sequence comes from Apiosordaria backusii, assembly GCA_030549205.1. Taxonomy (NCBI): domain Eukaryota; kingdom Fungi; phylum Ascomycota; class Sordariomycetes; order Sordariales; family Lasiosphaeriaceae; genus Apiosordaria; species Apiosordaria backusii. Next base: position 1,108,389 of record JAUKTV010000014.1, read on the forward strand.
AAATATCCAGTAAGGCCTTCCAAACATCCAGTAAGGCCTTTAAGCATCCAGTAAGGCCTCTTAAACATCCAGTAAGGCCTCTCAAGCATCCAGTAAAGCTTCTCAAGCATCCGGTAAGGCCTTTCCAACATTCTAGAACCCTCTCCGAAAGAAAAGAAAGCCTCCCGAGACAACCTCCCAGCCCCTACCAACCCACGCCATGGCCCCGCCGGCGGCCACAACAGCCAACAACGGCAAAGAGCAAGACCCAAAGTCCACGCCCCAGTCCCACTTCCATTTCCCCTCCCGGGCAGCGAGGTACTACAAGCCCCTCACGCTCTCCTACTACGACCTCCACGTCCTCGGCCACAACATGACGCAGACGCTAGAGCGTTACAGCCTTGCCTTGACAACACCCTTCTCTCTTTCCTCTTCATCCCTCGCCTCTGTATTCAACCGCCTCCACATTTCTTTCCGCAGCTCATGTCCATCCATAAACGCCCTAAACCACTCTCGTTGAAACTTGGGCAATTTCCTCCCAACCCCATTCTCAGGCTCCCCTGCCAGTCTCCTCACATCCTCAAAATACTCTTCAAAATCTGGAAACACCATTGTAAACTTGACACCATCCCCCCTAGCCTTGATCCTCTTCTCCTCCCACTCTTTCATCTCCTGCACACTCGGCAACTTTGCCCTGCCAGCCAGCACCCGCGCAGCCAACACAGCCTGCCACTCAAAAATCTTGAACGTCAGCCCAGCGCCCACAGCACCCACAAACAGCAATGTCGGATCTCTCTGGTAAACAACATGTTGATACAGCTCCGGCACGCGGTTGTTCCTAATCTCCACGTTCGGCAAAAACGGCATCGTCCACGTATAACCCGTCCCGAAAATAATCGAGTCCACATTTGGAATACTCTTCCCATCCACCAAGTGCACCGTCCTCGTCTTGGGGCAGACAGACATGATCGAAGGGTGCTGTTGAATCCTCGGGTGCTCAAACGCGCCACCGCCAAAGTACCCGTTTGCCGCGTGGCCGATGGTGATGATGTGGACTGGTAAATTGGCTGTTTGGGAGTGAGCGAGATCGTAGGCGATATCAGCCGCTGAGACGGAGGCGCCTACGACAACCACGCGCTAGACACAAGTAAGCTACGTAAGAGTTTGTCCAGTTGTGCAAACCAAAAGGGGATACAAACCTTGTGTTTGAAATACTCCCTCCCTCTAAAGTGCTTGCTATGTATCACACTCCCCGGCCTCCCCTTTTCAAACTCCTCCAGCCCCTCAATAGCAGGGATATACGGCACCCAGTAATGCCCGCTCGCCACCACCACCGCGTCAAAATACTCTGTCCACCAGTAATCCTTCTCCTTGCCCTCTTTCCTCAACACCAACTTCCACTCTGCCCCGACCTTTTCAGCCAGCTCAACAGTGGTGTTGTACGAAACCAAATCCTCGTAGTTGTTGCGCTCAATCAAGGACTTGATATACCGCTGCATGACGGTCCAATGCCTGAATGGTGTCTCTGGTCCGTGCAGAGCGATGGACTTATCGGTTTTGTCTCCTGGGATTGGTTCCTGGCTGAAGGACATGGGGAGGTGGTCGACGTTGGTTTCGAGGTAGGGGTAGACGGAAGATTCTGTGAAGCGGGGCCGGTCTGACTTGGGGGTTTGGGCTGGGAGTTTTGGCGGGATGGGGAGGGGGGTGTCTGCGGTGCGGTTGGCGAGGGAGGGAAAGTTGGTGAGGGTTGGGGGACGGGCTTTGTCGCCGATCCTGGGACAATGTTAGTGCGAAGTTCAACCAACCGGAATAAGCAAATGTTGAAGACATACCAGCATCCTCCTGCTTGTTCGCGCCTCTCAAAGACACGGATGATATCAAAGGTTTTTTCTTGGGCGAGGGCGTCAATTGCGATGGCGCCTGCTGGCCCAGCGCCGATGACGGCTACACGCTTGATTGATGGGCGGGACATTGGCTGGTTTGGGGAGTGAGAATGCAGATATCGTGTCGAGAGAGTGACGGTGGTGATGTTTTGGACGCGGTGTGCATTCTGTGTTTCTGCCAGTCGTCCAGCCTTGTGGGTCGGGTGGGTTCCGGGCCAAGCCGGGGGGAGGTTCGGGAACGGGCCACCCTGGCGTATTGTGTTATATCACGCCATCGCTGCGATGGGGATGGGTAAGACGGTTTTGCGCAGTGATCCGAGACGAAGGTCACCGAAAAGAAAATGAGTTGAATTTTTGTTGATGGATAGGTAGTGTATCGTAAAAAACATCGCCAATCATCATACTCGCACTCGCAGCGAATGGTGGCCACTTGGTAGCTCTTGTGCCCAGCAAACAGATACAAGAAAATTGTTGGTGTGCTAGCAAACAATCGACGGTAACGTTCGGTGTTCGGTGAGCCAGGCTGTTGGACTATCAAGACCTTCCCGATTCGTCAAGGTGTGTTCTGAGCCCTGCCAGTTGCAACTGCCTGGTCACATCGCCGTTTCCCAACCTGCCTTTTCTCCGAGACCAGGTCGCTTTTCGTTAGACTGGCGGATCACAGGCATTGTGAACCATATTCCAAGCTCTGAAGTTGTCAGTGTACAGAGAGCTCAGGTCTCTTAGCAGGAGTCGACATCTTGTATTGGCATCAAGGATTTGGATCGAGCATGAGCTCCGTTACTCGCGACCTGGTACTTTCAGCTGGACCAAGTGACAAACAGCCCTACAGAACCGACTGACCGTTGCACAACTCAGCCAGCCGCTTATCACTCCCCCATATCACACAGCCAACATGGTGACAGACTTCACATCCCGCGATGACTACCGACTGGGCGCCACTAATACAGACGGGACCCCTTCCGAGCCCAGCATCCGAGAAATCTTGCAGCAACTGGTCCCCGAATATGCGGTACAACCCGCTTGGTACCACTCACCTCGCGGGCCCGCACGTGGGCACTGCATCTCGATGCCATACACCACCCGGATCACGTCAACATTGGCAGCATGGGTTCGAACCATTGGCTCCATTCGCCAAGCTGACCGGTGATCAGCAGCCACTGTCGATAAAAGAAATGCCGTGTCTCACTGTTGGTGTCACCCTGCCTGTGTAAGGTTATCTAGCTCTGCAACCACGCTGCCAAGCCTCCGACAACATGGCTCAACCATCAGTCGAAAAGGACATCCATAAGGCTGGAAATGATGTGGACTCTGGGACCTCCTCTTCTGTGCAAGAGGGATGGACGGAGTCGGACGAGGCCAGGGCCCGAAGCAAGTATGTCCAAGTCGGCCTCTCTTGCCCACCAATTATGGCGCTGACTACGGACATAGGATTGACTTCTCGGTGTTGTCACTGTTGTTCCTTGGGCTTCTAGTCTTTCAGCTCGACCGGATGAATATTGCTAGCGCTTTGACTGGTGGCTTTGCTGAGGATATTGGCGTCAGTCTGGATACCATTAATGCCGGGAACCAGATGATGTTTGCTGGGATTGTGTTGTTGGAAATCCCATCTAACCTTGCACTTCAAAAGGTATGACGCCACGATGGCACTCGAAGGAAGGCATTTGCTGACCTAAAGTGTCTAGCTCGGTCCAAGAAAATGGATTGCAGGTCAGGTTCTGGCATTCGGTACAGTGGCTTCTCTGCAAATATTCGTCCACAACAAGGCTGGCTTCCTCATTTCCCGTCTCATTCTCGGCTTCTGCGAGTCCGGCTACATCCCCGGTGCCATCTACACACTTTCAACCTGGTATGCCAAGCGCGAACTGGCCAAACGGGTTGCCATCCTGTTCTTTGGCATGTTTGGCGCCAACGCCATCAGTCCCTTGTTGGCAACTGGTATCTTGAAGCTCGATGGTGTTCGGGCCTTGCATGGATGGCAATGGCTCTTTCTTCGTATGGCTCCCATTTCCTGTTTGTTTCCTCTTCATGCTGACCTGCCACAGTTGAGGGCCTCTTCACCATCGTCGTGTCCTTGATCCTCATCTTCTTCCTTCCGGGATCCCCTGACATGCCAAGACCCCTTCTCAGCCCAGGGCTGATCAAGTTCAACACAAACGACCGCGCCATTCTCCAAAAGAGGCTTGAAAGAGACGACAAAGAGAAACGAGGAAATGCACAAGGGATGGAAATCCCGCTGCAGTTGGTTTGGAAGACAGTCGCCCACTACAGGCGTTGGCCGCATTTCATTTCCACCTTTTGTTTGTTCTCTACATGGAGTTCCCTGACTACATACACACCCTCAATCATCAAGTAAGTTACCCCGGAAGACTGTTCTTTCTTTGTAATTTGGCTCACCATCTGATGTCGAACAGGTCTTTGGGATGGGACACGATTGCTGCCAACGCCCTGGCAGCTGTTGGAGCTTCCTTGTCCCTGGTCTTTGTTTTCATCTTCGCCTATATCAGCGACAAGACAAACCTTCGTGGTGGGGCTGTGATCCTGGCTCAGGTTTGCTTTCTGATTACTCTCATCATTGCAAGGGAGGTGCATCCTCATGTTGGCCAGTGGTCACGGTGGGGATTGTGGACAGCTGTCAACGCCCTGGCCGTGGGCTATCACCCTGTCCACAACACGTGGGTGCAGCTCAACTGCAGGACTCCTGGTGAGCGGAGCATCAGTATTGCGTGAGTACACCTGGCGCTCTGTGTTTGTGATATCGCTGAGAAGCATAGTATGTGGGTTATGTCTGCCATCAGCGGGCTGATGGTTGGCACACAGTATTACCAAGCCAAAGACAGGCCATTGTGAGCACCCACCTTTTTGCCGCAATCAAAGTATAATCTAACGTGACTTAGTTACTCCAACGGTCTCCGGATTCAAATCATCATGGCGTCAGTTGGTATTTTCTTTGCTATTCTGCAGGTCGGGATTTATAAGGTGCATAATAAGAGAGTGGCTGAGGGCAAGCACAGGGTCGACGAGGATGGACAGGAGCCACAGATCTATGTGCCATGAGTGGAGAGATGGATTCCGTTTGAACACAATCAAAATTGAAAAAGTCTTCACTACAGGTAACCCTCTCGCGAACCCTGCTGCCGAGTCCTGAATCCTCGGGCGAGTTAGATCTGCGTTTCTAGGGATTGCGCCTTTGTGAGCCCCCCTACCCACTACCTGGTATCTTTGGCGGTCTGGTAACTGCGCGTGTTTTAAGGCCGATTCAATGTTGAAGGAAGCACTCTCACTGTACCCGTACTAGCCTTTCTGTCCACAACGTGTCAGGGGAGCTTCGAACACTACTCAGGCCAACCTCCCAGAGGGCTTGCAGTGGTAGCGCCTTCCTCAGTGAACGTTATCAAATTTCAAGGAATTGCAGATTTTTCCAGTAAATTGAGCAACCTAATATTGAACTGTCTCCAACGATCCTGGCCTGCGCGGGTATTTATTCTTCGACTTTCCGCCTTCCGCCTTCCGCCAAAAACCTTTCCACCTTCAACCCACGTCTGTCCACCTCCAAGCTCGAGGGAGACAAGCACCTCTCGCTGGACTTGCCCAACAACCCTCAAGAATAGCGACAAAAAGTCGCGTAATATCAATCTCTGCCTCTCTATCAAGGTTTGTGATGAAGCCGCGGCACTCTGGTTACTTGTCATCGCTAACTCTGGTGGTTGCAGCTTAAGCTTGCGACAACCCGCCATCATGGCCTCCGACAAGCCCTTCAAGAATGCTCCGCCGGATGAATTCTTCGGGCAGGCTCCTGAGCACTATGCCCTTCCTGTGCACTTCGGCATATATATCATCTGGGATCGCCGTAGAGGTCACGTTTTGAGTCTGAAGGATGGGGAGTTGCGCTTCACTCCGTGGCATCAGCCATCAAAGCACCGGGCTCATTGGTACTGGACTTGTGTTGAAGAGGGTGGCTGGCTTTCGTTGAAGAGCCCTGTTTCTGGGCAATTCATTACGGCGGAGGATGATGTACTTGGTGTTGAACTTTTGAGGTCGAGTATGCCTGGCTCTAACCAACGGTTCTTTTTCAGAGAGGCTACTGGAGGAGGATACCGCGTTTTTTTTCAGCAGGACGAATCTCTGGTCGTGGTTCAGTCAGTCGATGAACATCCCGGTCAGCCCAGAAGCCCACCGGTGGCACTTGAGGTGGCCAAACAGGGCTGTAGCGATGAGGACACTGGTGAGATGATATGGGTATTTGTCAGGTTTTACGGATAGCATGGGCTGGCCGCAAGGAGGAAGCACAACCACGGGTCAACCTTTGACTCTTTGCATCAGTAACCGAAGTTCCCGTCTGTGGTTGTGCAACTCGCTCACTCAGATAAAATGCCATTTTCACACTTGACCATAGTCCCTAACGCACTGTACTGAACATGCATCAATCTGCTCTCGGCTACATTCATCAACAGCCGTCAAACTCGCAGTTGACGTACTATACACATATATGCATCATGTGCAATAATGACCCGTACATGATTTAGATATCCCGCACAAGCGATGCCCTAACAGATGACAAACGCAAATAGACACCTACCCCTTCCGTCCTCCCCTATCACGGTCACGGTTCCTCCCCCTGCCTCCCATCCCACTCCTCCGTCCAGCTCTCCTCCAAACTCGTCTTCTCATACCTCTCACTCCCAAACCTCAACGGCAAGCAAACCCCATACGGGTGCTCACCATCAACCTGCCAGTCCTGTCCATCAATAAAACACGCCAGTCCCTCTCTGCATTCTTGCTGCTCCTTCCCCCCGCAGTAATCATCATTAGGCTGGCAGATTCCAGCCCCGTCGCAGGAAGGGCCGCAGTCGTCGTTGCGGGGGTCACGGCGGCAGTATTCCACCCGCTCGTCGCAGTTGTCGAGGAGACTCCAGCCGCCGCAGAGGGTGTAGATTTTCTGAACGGAGATGTCGATGGATTGGCAGGTTCCCGGGCAGCCGGCCCAGTCGGACCAGGAGGCTGTCCAGCGGGTGCAGTTTGTTGAGAGGGGGATGCAGGTTAGGGGGTGGGCGCAGTCGCCTAGGTCGAGGCCACACGGGGAATTGATTTCTGAGGGGGCGGGGACGGTGTCGTTTGATAGGGGAGGGAGAGGGCGAGAGGGAAGAGGAGGGTTAGTGGGCGGAAGGTGGGGAACTTCATGGTGGGACCTGTGAGGTGAAGATCAAAGTGAGGATGGTATTTGATCAACGGCATGGAATAAAAGGTGATGGGATTGGAGGTTACCTAGGTACCTACCTATGGAGGAATGTATGGTGACTTTAAATAGATGTGTTTGGAATGTTGTGGGCTGGGTGTGCATGCAATATCATGATTCCTCGTGTAATATGATATTACCCGGCCCAGTTGATGAAAAATGCAACGGTGGTCCTGACTGCTGAATCGCTCTGCGGATTGAGTGCCTCCTTTGTGTAACGTGTAGAAAGAGGACAATTTTATATTGGTTCTTTTCCGTTAAACCTTACGTATGAGCAGTATAATGTCCTGCTAATGCTTGAAGAGATCAACGCAGTGATCTTTTTTGGACAACAAAAGCTGGGACGGATAAGTAATTGCCCGCGGAAGACAGGGCGCGTGTTCGCGCCACAAGCCAGAGTGGCTTGCATTGATGGAAAGCTACCTGGGTAGTTTTGAAGCTTTTCTCCAGGCAGCAGTGTGAGCTTTTGACTCAAAGTTTGCACTTTTTGGTGGAACCCACAGTGACAAACTTTTTCCCACTGCGGTGTATATATTTTTACCTTCGCACTTGAACCTTTCTCCCTTAAACCTCAGAATTTCACCCTATCACCGACGCCTGTCCGCAACATCGAGATCACAACCTGCTCAAAATTACCATACGATGAGCCCGTATGTCATTGCCTGCGCCATCTGCGGGTGGAGGATATTCGAGACTGGTGCCGGCTGGAGGAACGAATTTCGTGGCCGTAAGTCGCTATTCCACCCGAAAAAGGCATCTAGCTGCTAAGACCCCGTTAGTTTGTATTACTCCAACGAATGACAAGGTTAATCTGACGGGGGTTGGCCTGTATGACGACCCTAGCGGTGGCGGTTTCATTGCGCCTCGCGACCCTAATGGCAGATACGATGACGAAGGGTACAAGAGACCTTCAGAAGACGACTTCTCGGTACACAGGGGGTCAAGCAATCCATTGTTTGACCTTGACCCCAATCAAAGGCGCGGTTTTGCGATCCATGATGTTTGTTGGCGGCTCCTTCAGCAAGCCCTGTCACCTAGCCCCATCGCACTTGACAGGGTGTTTTGCGTTCTCGACTCTATCATCGATATACATGGGCTCACCAAGCCCAAGTGGAATTATGCTTCTGACGGACATGAGGATAGTTACTTCCCCTGGAACCTTTGTGGGGGATTGTGGGAAGCCCAGGACGCCCCTTGGAGCGCAGACCCAATCGAGGTGAATGTTCAAAAACTCCTAAGCGCAACGATGCTCACTGAGAAACATCCGGCCGTTCCAAAGGTTGATACCATGGCTTCCCGTTTTACAAGCCCCAATGGAGAGCTTTCTTGGTTTTATGAAGTTCACTTTGACACCAACCAAGGCCTCAGGGACTGGCAGCTTCTCTGTCAACTTCTTACTGCCGAGAAGAACACCTTGCTCACCCCGCTTGCTCGGAGAGGCCTCGAGAACAGAAGGCATATTTGGTCTCGCATTGCTAATCTCGCCCCAATCATCATGCTTGAGTGTCACGAAACTGAGCAGCCCCTGAAGTCACCTTGGGCCATCACCGGCCAGGATTTCCCCCGTGATCGCTGGAAAATGGTAGCAGGTAGTCTGGAGGGCAAGCCTGGTTTCAGTCTCACCATGCGCTCTAGCTGCCGGCAACTCCAGAGGTATAAGTTCAGCCTTCCCGAGGATATATCACGAGTCTCGGTATCGACTGTCGTCGTTGGGTATTTCACGTATATTTGTGGTCTATCTTTGTCCACGCTCTCAGGCCAAACTCTCAGGGTAGGCTACAGCAATCTCAACCATGGCAATACAGAGCAGACAACTCATCTGGAGCCTTGGGCCTTAACGGGCTTGAACATTGCCGTTGGTAAGAGCGGTATCCATGCCTTGCAGTGTGTCGGCCCAAGAGGACCGGTTGGGGACTGGCTTGGCCGTCCTGGCGGGAATCCTAAAATAAGGCGTCTGGGGAGCGCGACAGGGATGGTGGCATTGGAAGTTGGATTTGATGTGAGTTTCACCCCCTCAGAATTGAAGATAGGCCTTCGCATCAGAAGACGATTACCATTCCTCCTTATGGCGCTGTTATAGTCTTGAAAGGCCTTTTCGCTACCTGTCTGCTTTGGTTGTGGGCATGTCTAGGTACCAAGCAACCACGGAGACGTGGCTGAGATATGAAGAGACATTGTCCTTACTAACCCTCGTGTTACAGGGCTTCCGACTCGTCAGTATAGCCGCCGTGCTTAAAGATAGCGATCGCGAGGATGGCCATGAAGAGAACGACTACAAGCTCAGAACCTCCGCCGTGTGGTTTCCTGAGCTCCCTTCCACCGGCGTAAACATTAATGCAAACTTCTTCCCACATATTAAATCGTACAGTCAGGGCTTTAACCCGCTTATCTGGAATCGATTTGGAGGACCAGGAGGGGCTTATCTGGGGAACCTGATCAAGATATCATTCGACGGTGAAGTGATTGTCTTTCAGTACACAAGAGGGACCATCCCGCTGGAGTCAAGAGTGTTTGGTCGGCCGCTGCCACCAGATGAAGATCAAGATGATGACCAAGATATGGCTCACGATGACGATGACGAAATGGATATCGATGAAGGTGACGAAGAAGATGATGAAGGTGACGAAGAAGATGATGAAGGTGACGAAGAAGATGATGAAGGTGACGAAGAAGATGATGAAGACAACACCGATGAGTCCATCACGGAAACTTTCGACATTGATGGCCCTGGAGGAGAACGCATCATTGCCATTGAGGTCAGCCAGCACTACGACCCAACCTCAAGAGGATGGCGCAAAACGGACGGGGTGGTGGGTTATATCAAAGTACGTCCCCCTTCCCATTACAAACAGACACCGCCTCGGGACTCTCCTTTGTGTTTATAGAAAATAAAGCTAACACGTGAAATCACCAGCTCTATACGAACTACGGCCGATCTTGCAGTTTTGTGATCAATGATTGTCTTCAGCGGCGCTGGGTCGAGGAGAAGAGGACTCTGTCGGCGCCACCTGGAACCGCTATAACTGGGATTTACGGTGGTCTTCGTGACACAACCCCCGTGGCAGTTGGGGTTATCACAGAGGCTGTTTAACCCCTGCATGCGAGATTGAGACAGCTGCCGGGGCGAGACTGTGTATCTATTACTGTGTAGCTAAGGTCGGTACCTAGCAACACTACCAGGTAGTTTGCCGATTGAGGGGATGTTTCCCGTTTAGGAAAAGTACCTTAATGTTGCGTTTCACTTGAGAGCCTGCCTTTTCTACCATGGCAACTGAAGCAGCAAACTAACCATCCTTCCTAGCTCAGTCAGCAGTTGCATACCCACTGTCAAAAAGACAGAGTAGTGCCACTTGTTTCGTAAGATGCTCGTTTGGCAGCGCGTAGCTGGACCTGGCGCCCAGGCGTTGTGATCTAGGAAGCCAATCATTCAGCAGATTCGGACGATGAGCCACCTGGGATTTGGATAGGTAGAGCTTGGTGAGCCCATACACAACAGCCGAGCACCGGACTACTAAAGCTGTGTAAGAGCAATGTACCTGATCCGACGGATCCACGCCGCCTTCAACATATGGAGACTGGGTTTGACCGCCAACTGCGGAGAAGCCGACAAACCCACTGCACCCCTTCATTCCACAGGGCACATTTCCTAAACGACTGTCAGTAAGAATATAGGCACCATATGGCGTGGCAGCAGACCGATGAGTTTGCCTTCCCGAGCAAGATCATGCTATCGTCGATCAGCGGCCACCAAGGTAAGCATATCGTGTCAGGCTTATGCTTGACAAACAGACGCTCAACTTCTGTCCAACATCTGCGTTGTCCCTAGCCACAGCATCTTTTGTGGCATACGCGCCAGCGGTAGTGGGTACGCTGAAGTAGGGGTCTGTCAACATATTGTCCTGACAGGGTAGTTAGGCATGGCAATTGGGGGAGAATTGAAGACATCATGTCTACCCGTTACCTTGGCTACAAAAGGCACTCCATGATAGAACTGTTACGGGCTCACGGCTGGAGACAGAACGTGAGGGCCGAATAGTATTGGAATTGACTGATAGGGAGAGAAAGGAAGAAGAAGAAAGTCCACCACTGTGATGTGGAAGCCCCAGCTAAATACAGGGGGCCGGACCGTTGAACTGTGGACCTCCGATGACCTATGACGAATACACTGTTTACTGGGTCCAGAGCCAGACCCATAACAAGAAGCTGCGAAGCCGACCCTCGGCTCGCTCTCTGTCCAGTCCGGACGCGCTTCTTGGGGACAGCGCTATTGATGCAGTTGAGATATGCCCCTTGGTTGTTGTGTTTATCGATCTGGTCGAGGTATTGATGGCCAAGGTCGACACTGGGGCTTTTGCCCTGGTCGAGAAGAGTATGGCGGTCGGTGGCTGTTGTGGCGAGGACTTCGAAAAGTGGAAGGCTGGTCGGCTCGGTCGCCGTAACTGTTACGGTCAGCGGGTGAGAATTGGTGGCGCAGGGCGGGAAGAACAAACGCAATGAGGAAAGTGATTCCATGATGGTGAAGTTGTGTCTCGAGATGGGTAGCTGCTAAGGTCAAATTAATATGGCCATAGATCGAGGGCACAATGATCGAAGAACGTTGTCTATTGTTCTTCGGAACAAAAGGTCAAGCACCTGAGCGCTTCGAACAATGGCCCCCGGGCAGTGTGCGCGTGGAAGCAAACAGTGCGCGTGGGTTTGGCATCTGGGTTACAGGAGGGAGGTCCAGATGGAAGATGCGCTTTCCTTTTTTTGATTGGCGATATCATGATAATGGTGGAAGGCATCACGCTACCAACAGCAACGACAGTGGCTCGCCAACAAGCCCTCGGTACGCCTGCATTAACCAACTCCACGGATTTTGGTGACCTATGCTCATTGTCATCGCAATCACTGTTTGTAAGCTCGCTTTTGTCAAAAGATTGGCCGTCAGAGTACACGGCAACGACCAATGATCATGTGGACAGCAAAATCCAGGAAAACTCTTCCTAGATGACGAGCGGGCTGGTGCATTATATGGGTGATAATCACTCAGTACGCGTTCTGTATCAGACTGGATTTGCCAGCTGGCTACCTAATCCAGCCAAAAGGTTATTTGCCATCCTCAACCTCATCAGCGGCCTGAACAAACTCCCAGATTACGGCCTGTTCTCCCGAAAACATCAAGTTCAGAGCACCACTGCTGGTATCATGCCATATAGGCTGTTATGTAAGACGAATCTCGGCACATAAAATTTCCTTTTTCGTTTGTAGTCCTGAGCTGGGGTGAGCTGGGGTGAGCTGTAGCTACTCCGTAATTTGTCCTGAGCCTTCCCTGATTCTTCTACTAAGTTCTACGCCATCCTTTTTTGGCGTACTGGTCAATGTAGCCAACGCCGATCTTCTGAGCGCCCTTCGTAACGGTGGTGACTACCTTCGCTGTCGTTTTCATAGTCGTGTAGTACCTCGCTGCCCGGGAGGGGAAGTGGAAGTGGGACTGGGATTGGGATTGGGACTGGGGCGTGGACTTTGGGTCTTGCTCTTTGCTGTTGTTGGCTGTTGTGGTGGCCGGCGAGGCCATGATGTGGGTTGGTAGAGATGGGAAGCTTTTCTCGGGGGCTTTTCGAGCTCAGGGAAGGGATGTGAGATAATTGAGAGGCCTTACTGGATTCTCGAGAGACTGATTGAAATAATAATACGCGACGAAACGCTGCTAAATTATAATCTGGCGCGTAACGAAACGCTGCTGAGTTATGGTCTTGCGCGCGACGAAACGCTGCTGAGTTATAATCTTACGCAAGGGAACGCATATAGGCACGTCGTTATGGCTGTGCTGTGGGAGTGCGACACGGGGCTGGTCTTGGCTCTGTCTCAGGGGAGGGTCGGGCTTTTTCCCCACCAAAAGCTGGCAAGCCATAGTGCCACCTGGTTTTGGGTTTGCAAAGAGCAATATGGATGGCTGGGGCTGAGGAATCTTGTGTGTGGGAAATATCTTGGGACTGATCCCATGTACCCGAGAGCCTATTCATTCAAAGTCGACTGAAGTCAGTTGGCTAAGACGGAACAATTTTGCCTCAAGCAGGTTTCTAGAGGAGGGGGGAATTTCTTGACATTCCACGATGCTGGCTCTTTGGTGCGTTTGCCAATCGATGAGGATGAGGATCTGGTGTTGGATAGGGGTTCTCGGCCGGACAGGAGGGAGATCGCTTTCATATTTGTCAAGGTTGCTTAGTTTGACAACGGCGCTGTGGCATTCCTATGCTGGCAGCAGCCGACACTAGGGCGCCCAGATACTCAGCGTGGTAGTGACATATGAAAGAGCCTAATAGCTGTGTGCGTGATACTTTTACATCCTTTGCTTCATAATTAACACTTGCACCGCGATGCTGTGTGGTTGCTTGCTCTGTGGTTGCTTGATGTGTGGCCTGTGACGTCTCGGAAAGGAGAATCATGAATACAGGACGTCTTTCCTGTCAAGTCCTGGGAGACATTTGATTCATTACCTGCCTACTTCTTAGGTAAGGTTGGTACCCAGCGACCCACCATCGTCGGAGTCAACATCACCCAATACCAGCTTATGTCCACTACAACGAATGACAGGTGGACACACCATGGCAGGGTAAAGTGGGATTGAAAATGGAGGTTGCTGCTGCAGCGCCGCACTGTTGACATGAGCCATGAGGTAACCCATCATTTACATCGCCTTAATCCCAATTTTCTATGCATGTTGGTTTCTTCAGAGTGGTATGACTGGAGCTCTTTGGCTCACCGCATCAGAAAACATTATGATCAGTAGGTGGCGCCAAAAAATATGCCCGGAAGTTGGATAGTGTGTGCACGCCTAGTACTCAAAGTCTCCTATGCAATACCAGCGTCGTTGGCCTTTCGCAAACAGCCACATAGGGGCGAACCTTGCGACGAACCCCCCCTGCGTTGACTGTCACCCATATCCCCTAAAGGACCTGTGTCTCCAGGACACCAAGTCAAAAAGGTCCGTCTTAATCGATCATTGTAAACCTCTCACATCTCTTTTCCCATGTCGCCACCTCCAAAATCAGGCCTAATCCCTATGACCGCAATAACCTTGCCGCCAATGGTGCGTCACAGGAGGTTGTTACTGAAGTCTTTATGAGAGCTCTTGTGGCTATCACGCCTGGTGGTGCAGCGTATTTGAAACGAGGCAGACATTAACCAGCCTAATTGTCAAGAGACGTTTTATGGGCCGAACTATCCTAAGCTGTTGGAGATCAAGAAATAAGATACGATCCGGATGGCATCTTCTAGGGACCGACGACGGTGGGGAGCGAGGCGTGGGAGCCTAGCCTGGACGAGCGTCTTTGCAGGAGACGTTGAGATGGTATCTGCTCTTTCTGAGGGCTTCTTCGGGTGAAAGGAGAGCAGGTCGCAGACACAAACAGGTTGGAATTGGGTGATAAGTGTGGGATACCAACAGGTTGAAGTTAAAGTACTCAAGTTACCATTGAATAGAACCAGTTTTAGAATGGCAACATAGAGATTGCAGAATCGGTATCTCGTCTGATGTCTCGTATTCAAGTCCTTTGTCTAGGGTTGAGGAAACTACTCAATTTCTATAGCCTTCATAGGTGTACTCCCCGCCTCTTTAGCCCGAAACTTCCGAAATTGGTCACCGACCTTGACAAACTCCCATTCTACCGGCGCCGCAGCCGTGAAGTGGTCTCTCCGAAGCTTCAAAAAATCGTTGCTGTTACACACGATGGGAGCAAGCCTACCACGAGCGCCTTTATACAGCAAGTGGTAGCCAAACCCATGCACCAGTCGATAGACAAACTGCTGAGACCACTCCATTGACCCCTCCCTGAATTTAGGGCAGGACTCCAAATCAGTACTGTCAACCAAACAACGCTCTTCCATACACGCGGTCAGCCCCGTCTCAGAGTGCCGTAGAACAAGCCATCCCTTGCTGTCTTCTTCCAACTCCCAATAGCACATGTGGTGAGGGTTCTGAGATTCGGAAAAGGTGTCATGTGCGTACAGTTTCAGTGTTCCGTTAAGAATGGCAAGTACTTTTGCTGTGCCGCGTTGGCAGAGAACGTACTGACCCCATGGGATAGGGATTGCTTCGCGGACGGCTGATGGGCCGAAGAAATCGGATGGAGGAGAGTCGAGCTCCCTGGTGGATGCAACGAACCCGGAGGCCATCCTGTCTGGCTTGTCTTTTAAGGCTTTGGAGACTGGGAGTGTGTTGAGCGGTCTCGGCGGCACAAATAGGCGAGACTACTATTCTGGATACGCGTACAGCAGCCCAGACCAAAGGAGAAAGAGAATTACGAATCATGAACCTCCACAATATATGTTCAGTCCCACTCCGGAGTCACGGGCTGTCACGTACTCACTGGTTGATTGCACGTGGGTGTTTGTGTGAGAGAACTAGGGGTTAGAGTCACAATCCACCAAACATTCCTGACTATCTACCTACCTAGGCACCTAAGCATGTGTCCTTGCGATGACAGAAGGCTGTAGATTGTCCACCATAGGTAGGGGGAGCCTATATATCTGAGGATGCCGCATCATTCTGGGATGTCACACTTGGCCCCTGATTTCAAAGCCGAAAAGCGGAGGCTCCCGCTTTTGTACCCACCACCATTTGATGAATAAGGTACCTATGCAACCAACGGACCGGTCTCTCAGACAATAATCCTGAACAATCAGGCAATGTTGCTGAGACAGCGCAAAGCACCGTCTTCGGGTCAAATCCCAACTTCAACGCGAAACCAGCGTCCGGGCACACCTACATTCTCCGAAACCATGAAAATGATCATGTCCTTTCGTTCAGTGATGGGGAGTTGAGGTCCCAGCACTCAGCGACCGGGATGTACCTGGGTGTGGTAAGAAGGGAATGGAGCGACCCACCATTGTTCATGGCGACGAAACTACTCTTTGGCTGCGAAGTAGAGTTCATTGCCTCTGAGTCAGAAGGTGGTGGTTACCACCTGAATTAGCGGCACTCGGGCAGGAGTAGGTTGTGCGCTGTACTTCAGCGTCCGGATGGCCACATGGGCATTGATCCAGACGACCTTTTAACGGCGGGTATTTCATGGGAGTTTGTTCAAGTTGAGAAAAGCTGAGGAGAATCAGGGGGAACCAGGGAGATAGCTCTATCATAACGCCTGTACATACCTATCTGTCTTGATCTTGGACCACTCATATAGCAGGTAATTGGCTGCATTAATCCCAATAGGCCGGGAGGGTACCGAGTGACTTGGGTTTCGAAGGTTCTATGTGAAACCGGAATGTTGATGCTACAATGGAGTCATCTTTGATGTATAACCTTATTCCTTTTAAAAAGATCATGGTAGAAACCTATTACGAGAACAGACCGCGAGCAGTAGACAGGACGTCTTGAAACGTCAATAAGAAGCATTTCTTAAAGAATATGATAGACCTACCTTGTGTCGGTATTGGCCCCACGTCAAAGTGACATAGAGATGCCTATCTTTTGATCCTAGTCATTTAGAGCCTCTAGATGGTATAATGTCCAAAGTCGAAGAATATTTTCCCCAGCGTGCCGCGTCTGGCCTTGCATGAGCAAGTCTTTACAAGTGGGTATGGTGTCATAAGGTAACATAGTCAAATAGTCCGGTTTAGTTGACACGCTTTGAGTCACTCCAAAGCACTGTGTTGCTGGAACCAGACCTTCTTTTGACCGACTCCAACAACCAAACACTCATCCATGGATGTGAAAGAAACTCACCATCGCAAAGGCACAGTGCCTGCAACGTGATGAACTGGATACTCCCACAGTGTTGACCTTGCTTAGGTACACGACTGTTGAAGCCTGAGGGGATCCGAAAGTGGCCCCTGCACTCGAGCGACTCACCTGCGACTTGCTTCCATTTTTCTCTCGACAACCCCGCGGCCTTCTCTTCTCTCTCTCTACTTCACCATCACCCCATAACCTGGGAGCCGTTGTGTCAGCTTCAGGCCCTAGGATCCTCAAGCCCATCACAACCACACATCTTCAAACCAGGTACGTATTTTTGGTTTCGTCACGAGTGGGCGATGATAATATAACAAGGTACTGACCTATGTATTCTACTATAGTCCCCAACGGAAACTTCTTCAGGATGTCGTACGTCGCGAAAGAAGAGGAAGATGACTCCTACTATGACGGCACCAGCGTCTTCCTGAGACGGTGCAAGAACCACCATGAAGATCCCAAGCTTCCCGTCGCGACAGATTGCCTTGGACCCACTATCCCCGAATTTGCGGTTCAGGACGCCTTCCCCGTCCCTGGATATACATATATCATCTACGACCGTGCCACAGGCTATCTCCTCTCACTCTACAGAGGAAAGGTGACCACTCGTTCTCACGCAGAACTTACACCTGATTGTGCAACCTGGCACTGGCAATGCGACGACAACAATGGATGGTTGGGTTTCGTACAAGAATCTTCTGGACGATATTTGGGGGTGGGGCCGGGGCTCACTTCGATTGGAGACAACATGTTGACACTTGTGGTGGATTCGAAATCATTGGGTCCGGGGGAGCAGTTCTACTACAGAAAGGATGGTTCGGGTGGTTATCAGCTGTTCTTTCGGTCTGGTGAGAAGATGTTATCTGCCATGATGGATAGTGGCGATAATTTGAGATTCGATCGAGATTGTGATGGGATGGTTGTAGTTTGGCATTTCATCCGGGTTGACTAGATCGGATCAGCAGATATTACGACTGATGCAGTCTGGAAGAAGTCAAAGGATGCGGTCTTTGGTGTGTAGATAATTATCTGAGCAACACAGACCAGCCCTAATGCATCATAAAGCATTAACTCATATAACACGTCTGGATTGTGGCTAAGATGCTGAGCGAGAGATCCATAATGTCGTGACGCGTAGGCTCACTCGTCAACGCAGTTGTGCAGCCACATGGTGGGGTGACAGGCCTCTGGTAAATTCAAATGCGTATCAGGCTTTCGTCTGAGGTATATCGCACTCTTCTTTAGGCTTGTCCGACATTTCTGACTGCATCGTCACTTTTTGTCAACTTATTGATCCGCTGTCTCAGTCGATTTGGTGCTGTGGTGTCTGTGTCGCTACCCGTTCCTTCCCTTTTTTGTTGCCCCGGTTTCCTCGTTACCCTAACCCGCCCGTTCCTTCCCTTTTTTCTTGCACGAAAAATCAGATTGCAGTCGACAAATAAAACGTTGCTCCACATCCTTGTCATTGGGTCTGGCTTCTCAGTACAAACACAGCAAAGGCTACACCGGCAGGAAGTCAGCTGCAAGGAACTGTTCGTGCTTCTTCTCAGCCTCGCCAACTAGGTAAATATCCTACCTCTCATCATTAAACATGAGGTCTTCCTATCAAAGCTGCTCTGGTAACGATGCTAACTCTGCTTGTCTAGAATAGCGACCATGAAGCCTGCCAGCGCCGGCAGCCAACGTCGCCGCCGGGTGAAGGAAATCCCCACCCGCCATCCTGGGTCCAGGAACTTGCACCCCAATCACAACAAACATTCCCTTCCTCAAGATTTCGTCCCAGAGCCCGGTTACACCTACGCAATTCGGGACTCTTTAACTGGCCTTATCCTTGTCTATGACATTTCGCATGACGTCTACCGGGGCTTTTATGGTCGCGAGTTTTACTTCGCGCCAATGAGTCCAGCTCCCAATGGGGTTTACCGCTGGCAATGCAAGAAAGCAATGGTTGGAACGGGCTGGGTAGCTACATTGAGCCCTAATATGACAAATGTCGAATGGGGCAAGTCTTACGACCAAGTCAAGGGTCAGTTGAAAGTGAAGGTGGACTCCGAGGTCAACGCCGAGTTATTTGGTTCCACAGAGGTCCAGGGGGGCGATGAAGTTACATGGTCTCTTTCCAAGGGCAAGGATGGTTATGCTATGCTGCAAGCTATCAAGTTTGCCGATCCGGAAGACATTGATGTGATGATGGGGGATTTCAAAGATGCTCTTGAGAATAAGTTTCCCGGTAAATGGACGGAGTTTAGGGAGCTTGTGATGGAGAAAACTGGAGGCTACATGCCGAGGAGTGTTGAGTGGATGTTTGTGAGACTAGATTAGTGAGAGGCAGGGACGAGGGTTATAGACGATGTGGAATCGGAATTTGCTCGACATACCATCAAGCTTCAAGCATAAGGCAGAAAATTCAATCCATTTTCGACACTCGTCAGTATTCGATTATCAAGCTCAGTCTATAAACATGACAATTGGTGGTGGTGGATTCATGCCTTCCCACCTGAGCTTCCAGTCATTTCTTGGTGCGCACACTGCTGTCATTTACCGCGTCATTGTGCCCAATAGAAGCAAAGTGCGACTTGCTCATCAGAACTTGCAACCATCTTCCACGCAACCACTCTTGCTTGCAGCTGCGAGTTTTCCATCCGGAAAGAAAGTCATTCTCATGACACCGGCAAATATTGGTAAGCAAAAGGCATTGTGTCGTTGATACCGGCGTTCACTAACATTATTTCGAACAGCGGCCATGGATATCGACCAACTGCACTGTTCCAGCAGTGACCCGAGCAGCGAGGTCTTGTCTGCGGATGCCCCAACAGAAGGCTTGTTGACTACCGCGTCATATTCAAGTGGTCACCCATCTCAAAAGCTCTTGAACAATGAGCCCTCTTCAGCCCACGATTCTTCTGATGTCGACATGCCCGATTTCCGTCCTCCGCAACAAACAACAAAGCCCTGCGACTTCCTCGGTCCAACGGCCATCCGCGAACCATTTCCGACGATTGGGCAAACCTATATGTTACGAGAACCCAGAACTGGCTGCCTCCTGGGTCATACCAAGCGGCGATTCTTTCTGGTTTCCCCGTCCTACAATCCCACCAGTTCCCTCGGCATTAACTGGAGATGGACCTTCGAGGAGATAGCGGGCGACAAAGCAATGCTGCGCCTTAAGAGCCCATGGCTGGAAGATGATGGGAACCGCTGGATCCTGCTAGACGTCAGGAGGCTCAACCCTGATGGCAAGGTTGTGGTTTCTGTGGACAGGGAAATGAAGAGGGATGTGATTTTGGGCAAGGTCGCGTTGAGACAGACGTCGGTTTATAAAGGAGGGAAGCGGCGCCGGGATGGCCTGGGGAGGGTTGTGGCCGAATTGGCGAGAGGACATCTTGCATTGGATGAGGGAGGGGAGGCAATTGGTTGGGAGTTTATTAGGGTTTCGGGTTAGGAGATGTAGGGTAGAATCATCGGATAAGGTTTATGGACTTCGTTGTTTACTCTGAAGATGGAAAGTCTATGTGTACAAGTAAACCTTTGCCGCCTTGTCAGGCCTTCTTCCGTGTCGGCCGTTCGGAGCATGTCTCGTGACCATGGCGGAAGGGGCAACCAACACCAGCAAACAGTGCATTCGCACTGCCCGAGCTGCACTCGTGCCAATTTGCATAAATCAACGACTTTTCCCCGCAACTTCGGGGTTGCCCTCTCCTCCAGGGCTTTCTCATAGCTACTCGTAAAGACGGCACTGACGGAATGGCTGATACGACCGATATCAACCGCCACGCTGGGATCGAACCACCTTCTGGGCCTGTTCCCAAGCCTGAGCTTGGTGACCTCTTTGGCCCAGGCCTGGATGCATCCGCTCGGCGAGAAATCGAGCATGCATTGCCCGTCAAAGGCTCACAGCTGATCGAGGTCAGACATTATGGCAGATCACTCTGGGGACAGACTGCCAAATTAACCGCCCAAATTCCCGACGGCAGTGTCAAATATTATTTCTTCAAGGTCAGTGAACATTCGAATCCATCTCAACCCCTTCCCAAGTGCTGACACCTTCTAGACAGCGTCTACCAGTTTAATGATCGACGCAGAATTGTCAGGTCTGTCCCAAATCTACCACGTCAGTCCCTCGTTTGTCCCCGAGCCCCTTGGCAGCGGTTCCTACTTTAGCAGACACGAGATCACAGGCGAGATCCTACCTCGAACCCACTTTCTGATCACATCTTTTCGCAAAATTGGACTTCAACCACCTACACCGGCGGCATTCGTTTTCAAGCTCGCCGACCTTCACAAAACATCAGTGTCACCCACAGGGAAGTTTGGATCGCAGAAGGCGCCTTGCCACGCCACCATTTCCTACCATAACGTTATCACCTGGCAATCCTCCTGGTCCACCCTTTTTCGCGACATCCTGGCGCATACCATAATTCTATCGCAGCGACAGCACAAGGGGCACGACAGCTATGCCGACTTCCAGAGAATAGGCAACTGGGTGCTTGACAAGGTAATTTCTCGCCTGTTGAACCCTTTGGAAGGCAAGATCAAGCCCTGCTTGATTCATGGTGACCTCTGGGATGAAAACACAGCAACGGATGCGGTGACCGGGGAGCCCTTTGTGTTTGACCCGATGGCCTTTTATGCGCACAACGAGTACGAGATTGGGAACTGGAGGGCAGCGAGACATAGGTTGAGTAGGAAAGAATATGTGGATGCGTACAAGGAATTGTGTCCACCGGATGAGCCGGGTGAGCCCAGGCGTCCTGCGAACGTGGGATATGTAAGCCAGCTAATCACAGAGCATGTCAGTCGAGGAGTGGGATGACCGGAATCTGCTCTATTCGCTCCGGTTTGACCTTGCGGCTGCGGTCCTTATCCCGGGGTCTAATCTGCGTGAAGTGTAAGTGTTGCTGTTCCATCTGGGCTATGATGTTCTGTGCTGAATTAGACTGATACTTGAAGCGTAGTGTCAGGGATAACATGAAGACGCTGTGTAACAAATATTGCCCAGAGGAAATGCGCGCAATTTTGGGGTAGTATTGGTACGTTGTTCTCTCCCCGGCCATCCGGGCTAACCATCACTGGCATTTTATGTTGACCACCTATCGACATGATAGGCCTGCTATGTACCACGACATTACTGTATTTGGAGGCAGTTGGACATGAAGTCACTGATTGTCTTGATCATGGAGCGGAGTACAAACATAACGATTAACCACGCCCATAGACATGAAGAGGTGGCTGCATCAGAACCCATCACGTCACGACATGCTTATACGGAATCGCCCGGCCCAATGTCGTCACCAGGAATTATTGCCGAAGACGAACACCAGCCGGCAACTTATCTCGCCAAAGTAGCAATGGACACGCTGACTGAGCCGGCGGTTATCATTCGGTCATTAATAACTGTGGTATGCAGACGCAACATGCGTGGGCGAATGGATGGTCTTACCAAGACGCAATAGTACATACCCATGTGAATAATCCATACCCGGCACTTCTCCCCGCACGCTTACCAGATCGATCAATACTCGAGACGAGGTGCAGCACTATTTGACACAAAAATACTGGATTGCATGCCATGACTATCGTTACAGGCTTACAGCAAGTTTATTGACGAATCCCACGCCTGTAACTGGCGAGCCCACTGTGGACGTCGTGTCCTGGGTCGGAATACCACATTGAGCTGCAGATCCATGCTCCATTTTGTGAGCTTTTCTGAAGGCCGGTCCCATCCTATCGGGGCGGGTGGCCCCAGGATCACATGTTTCCCTCTCCTTCTCTCTGTCTTGCCAGGAGTGAAAGGTTGAATGAATGAAAGATGGCCTTGTTCAATAGCTTCGTCCTGACGGGCGTCGTGGCCTTTATTGGCCTATACTTTGTGGCATCACGGATCAAGGCATGGGCGCGCCTCCGGCATATTCCCGGCCCTCCAGGGGCAACATTGAGTCGGAACTGGCTTTTTCGGAAAACTATGGCGGGTAGAATCCCGAATGCGCTGGCGGACGTCGCCAGCGAGTATGGTCCCCTGGCAAGAGTTGGACCGAACTGGTAATAACTTCACTGACTTGCTGTTAACTATCAGACCAGCTGACCCATCTGCCCCAACAGGCTCATCTGCAGCGACCCCAACGAAATCCGCCGCATGTGGTCCGTCCACTCCGGCTGGCACCGAGACGCTTGGTACAATGGATTCCGCTTCGACCCAGCCAACGATAACATCCTCACTGCCAACGAGAACAAAGTCCACCACCGCATCCGCACGAACGTACTCCCAGGTTACAACGCGAAAGGGATTATTACCCAAGAGCCCGTCATCGACAGCCAAGTCCGCAAACTCCTCGACCTCATCGAGAAGAAATATGTGTCGTCCAAGGAAACTGGTATCAGACCAATGGACATGGCCAGAAAGTTCCTCTACTTCACCCAAGACACTACTTCTGCGCTGGGATTCACCACCCCCTTTGGATATCTGGATGTAGACGAGGACTTTAACAACACGATCAGCACGCTGGAAGGCATGCTCCCCACCGTTACCACTGTTGGGCTTTTCCCCGTGATCATCCAACTTATGAACAACCCTCTTGTCAAAAGCTTGTTACCCAAGCCCCACGATAACAACGGCATGGGTAAGTTGCTAGGGTTGATCAAGGATAGAGTTGACGCCCGGTATGACAACCAAGCCAAAGGGGAGGATATGCTCCAGCGCTTCGTCGAAAGCGACCTCTCTCGGCAAGAAGTCGAAGCAGAAGTATTGATCATGCTCTTTGGCGGGACCGACACCACCGCCACTGCTCTTCGAATGACAGTGTTTTATCTCTCCACCACACCCTCCGCGTACAAGGCTCTTCAGCCCGAAATTGACAACGCGATCAAGTCAGGGAAGGCCACCAGGCCGATCATCTCTGACGCGGAGGCTTTGGAACTTGACTATCTGAACGCGGTTATCAAGGAAGGGTTGAGGATGTGGCCGCCTATTTCGGGACTGCAGCTCAAGTGCTCGGACAAGGACGATGTGATTTGCGGGTACAAAGTCCCGGCGGGGACGGCGGTGGGTATATCAGAGTTTACGGTCATGAGGGATAAGAGCGTGTTTGGGGAGGATGCGGACCGGTTTAATCCGAGTCGGTGGGTGGAGGAGAAGGATCCGAAGAGGTTGAAGGAGATGGAGTTGACGCAGGGGTTGGTGTTTGCCAGTGGGACGAGGTGGGAGTGTCTTGGGAAGAGGCTGGCGTATACGGAGATGAGGAAGGTTTTGTTTGAGGTGAGTCTTTGTTTTTGTCTCTGATAAAGTGATGACGGACGGATGCTGACGTGAGGGGGGATAGTTGTTTTTAAGGTATGACTTTGCCATGACTGATCCGACGAGGCCGTTTGAGTATTGGAATTATGGGGCGACGTTGCATGAGCATATGAATGTGACGATTACGAAGAGGGTGGCGTGAGGATGGTGATGGGTTGGGGGCAACTTGATTGATATTCAATAATTCGTTGTATGTTTCCACTCTGTATCCGGTAAGCGTCCAAACTGTTTCCCAAAATATGTATCCAAAGCTGCATCCGTCTCGTGTATGTTTTATCCAAGATCCCACCAACCCGGCCGGTCATCATTCTCATCCCCTACCCATATGTGCGTCTCATCCAGATTTCGGTCCAACCTCTATAAACCCCCAAATGCCCCCCGCCTTCTCATCATCTGTCAACGACCACTTGTCCTCCGTCTCCACCAACACCGACCCCCACCTATCCTTGACCTCCTCCGACCTTACCGCAACCCTCAGCAGCTTATCCCAATGCCTCAGCAACAACACATACCCATCCCTCCCCTTCTCCTTCTCTTCCACCAAGTAATCAACAAACGGAACCCTCCTCACACAAAACCATTCCCAGGCCTTACAATGCGGCGCGTTAGCCACCACCCCCATCTTGCCATCGTGTCCCAAATAGCTCCCGCTGGCTACGTTCCTGAACCCGAGCCATCCGTCCTTGGTGATGCACTCCCAGTACCAGCATCCATTGGTGAGATTGGCGAGTCTGAGCTCTAAGAGTTTGAGCTGGCCCTGGCAGAGGGTGATGGCTTTTGTGTGGTGGTGTTGTTCGTCTTCTTGTTCTTGAACTGATGGGGCGATGGGACGGGATTGAGGGAGGTGGAGGGCGGTGATGATGTAAGTTTTGCCTGGGGTGGGGATGGCGTTTTCTTTCCAGTGGGGGAGGGAGAGGGGGCTCCTAGAGGAAGTGTTAGATGCTGTTTGTTGGAGGGAGAAGGTGAAGAGGATTGCTATGAGGAGGAGGGTAATGATGGAGACAGAAGAAGCAGGTCTGGGAACCCACATTTTTTGGGGGTGTCGGTGGGGGGATGCGGTGCGGGATGTGGTTGCGCTTGAGAAGAAGGAGATTGTTGAGGTGGGGGTTAGTTGATCGTAGGGGTCGTCGTCTTCGCCGATTTGAGTCGAGGTGACGGAAGGTGGTGGTGGTTGGTGGGTGTTGATGGAGAGGGGTCGTTTTTCCATTTTTTTTTTTTCTTTGGATGGAATTATGGATGGTGCCGAGAGGGCGATTTGAACAAGATGATGAAAGGTGCAGTGAGATGGGAAAGACGAGGGGGAAATTGGGCATGAATGGGCTGTGTGGGCCTCGAGTTTTTGGCGTGGTTCGTGGTGGCGAGTGACGGGCGTGTCACTGGTCTGGTTTGCACTGCCGTCCAATCAATTTGATGGTGCTTGAAAAGATAGGCGTGCAAGCGCCCGTTGAAGATCCAAACGCCGATGATACGATGGCAAACGGGACGTGCTGCCGGGAGTGTTGTCTTCTGACGATATCTTCCGTGAGAGGCTTTCCAAGAATTATGCGAAAAAGAGAGAGGTTGATGTTCAAATTGGAGTTATATAAGTAAGGGGTGTTGAGATAACTTATGCAGTGGAGTGGTGTTTTTAGAAATACCGTCTATATGGTCCAAACAATAAGCAAAAGAAGATATCGATATGATGCAACCAGCGTCAAAACAGGCAAACACGACATTTCCATACACCAAGTTTCCTCATAACTTTCCTCTCTCTCTAAATTGGACCTTCTCGGTGATCCACGTCCACTCACGAGGAATTTGCTCCTCGGCATTCTCGGTCCCATCCGTTGTGCTATCCACCCGACGCCGTTTGGCCTTTCCCTCACCCTCATCCTCGGCGGGCCTCGATCTCCGCTGCCCTCCCACCTTCCGGCTGGCAAGCTTAGGCAGGGACCGACGGGGCGAGTACGGCGAACCTGGAGCGCTGCGCTCAAAGTCCAGAGTGTCACTGTCGGGTGACCGATCCTGATCCTGATCGTCACCTGTGTCCTCCTCCGCATTCTTCTCGCCCTGGCCAACTTCCCCATCTTCACTCCCAATGAAAAGGGATGACATCTCTCCCTTGCCTTCGTTTTCGCCCATCTCTTCATCTTCATCTGTCTCAACGTCGTCATCCGTCTCGTCCTCATCATGTTCCTCCACCACGCCAGCCTCGAAAGCCAGCTTCAGCTTCTCCTCAACCTCGGGATCTACTTCGCCCCATACCGGTGAAGCCAACATGCGGTCGGATTCATAGTCAGACTCCCTCCTCTTGATCCATTTCGTCCGAACCACATTGTACCTCTCTCCATCGGTGTTGCTCTTGGATTCCCACCAGATAGCCAAACAGAACCTCGTGTGTGACGGACAGCAGCATTTTTGCATCATCCAGCCACCATGATCCCGCACATCACGCAAATAATCCTCGGCTTCTTCCTTACTGAGCGCCAGCACAAAGTTGAGACATTTCCATTTGTCCATGTCTTGGTCTTCGTCCAGCTCTCTGTTCCAGTCGGAAAGGCTTGCATATCTCCCATAGTGGTTGCTGACCATACCGTCCAGTTCAACGTTCTCGAAGTACTCATTCGCATGTCGGAAACACTCATGCCGTCTACCGGATGAATCCCCAATCATGAGCGCTACAAAGAAGTCGTCCACCGCCTGCATGTCACACCACTCCGGGTGATTCTTCGCAACGTCTTTCGCACACGAAAAGAGGGTCACAAAATTGACGGGGATCCAATCTTTGCTACCCATAGCCCGCAGAACATCCCACCCTGTTCGCACTGGATCAATCTCGAACCACATCAACTTCATGACGTTCTGTGTTGATCCTGTCGGTCCAAGTGATATGCACCACACCTGATACCTCAAGCAATATCTTGCCTCATCTGGACAGCAACATTGGTCGCCCGAGTTCTTCAACATCGCGTTCACACACTGCCAAGTGTCCCAATTGACGATGGAAGGGGGGTCTTGGCCAACAATGAGCGGACCCTGACCTTCCGCGGGGCATGGAATTCTCACCTCATTGTAAAGGTCGAAATGGGGATGC
Source organism: Apiosordaria backusii (assembly GCA_030549205.1). NCBI lineage: Eukaryota > Fungi > Ascomycota > Sordariomycetes > Sordariales > Lasiosphaeriaceae > Apiosordaria > Apiosordaria backusii. Next base: position 1,135,566 of record JAUKTV010000014.1, read on the forward strand.
TCACATTTGATGACGCGGTGGACAACTTTGTTGAAGAAGCGCCCTGCCATGGCGGTGTCGATCATTGACAAATCGTAATGGTTGTCCGCATCCTTCGGCGAGAAGAAAGACACAAAGTCAACTGGCTTCCAGTGCCAGGTTGTGCTGGAGGTGGAACAGGCCAACGGTGTGCTTGAGCGAGGCGAATATTGACCGAATTCAAGCGGAGGGCGGTGACGCGAATGCCCTGTGATGTCATGGGCATAATTACCAAAGTCCTGGTTGCCCAAGGTTTGATCGTTGCCGTTGTGATGACGCTTAAGCAGTGATTGCTTCCAAACAGCCTGGCACTCATCCACTGTCTTTTTCAGCTCTTTCAACCCAGCTTCACATCGGGCGTTGAGGGCATCCACTTTATCAGTAAACGTCGCTTCCATACTGTGCAACTGGCCCAAAATGTCCTGGATCCCCATCTCAGTCGTCTCCGATAGCGTCCAGACCTCCTGTCTTGACTGCTGAATCATTGCATCCGTGACCTCACACCCCTCCCTATCCATGTATCGCATCAAGGCCAAAATAGGTTGCGCAAGCTGCATTGCCAGTACCTCCGTCTCCTGCGCCTTATCCTTCCGACTCTCATCAACCATTTTCGAGAACTTATCCAGCACCCTGTCAATCGCCGCCATCCTTGTCTCCAGATCATGAGTAACCTGAAAAATAGCATCTAGCGGATAGGGATCAGCCTGTTCCGCCTCCTCCATCGCCAACCCCTTCTGCTGCCTCTCCCTCTCGGCCTTCTCAGCTGTCTCCTGCATCTGCATCAGAATATCCTTCAGAAGCTTCAGGTGCCCTGTAATCTGAAGCCGAGCCGCCTCGACCTGTTTCTTCTCTTTTTCTAGCTGTGCTCTCTCGTCGTTGATCTGTTGGTGATTACCGTTGATATGGAGGTTGGTGTCTTCCAGCAACTTCTGCTGTCTGTCCAGCTTTTTCCGATCGTGTTCCAGATCCTTCTCACGCCCATGGAGCAAATTGAGCACAGCTTCCTTACGCACAAGGTCGAGTTGCCACTGCTCGAGGTTCTGCTCCTTGGCTTCGAGGTTTCGGCGGGTTGCGTTGGTCCCATGGCGTGGGCTTCCCGTAAGCCTAGCGATGTCACGGCGGAGTTCATCGTTCTTGTCTTTGTGTAGGATCGAGCTGTCGAAATCCCCACGCCGAGTGAGCTCTTCGCGCTGGTGTCCCCCAAAGATGTTGTTGAGTTCTTGCGCGGGCTTCAAGGCGGAGGTACTTGAGACGGAGCTGGGGGCGAGTCTAGGTGATGCCGGGAACGGTGTGAGGTGTGACGGTAGTGGTGAGGAGATAGCTAAGATGCTGGGTGGTGCTGGCGGTGTCCGGGAAGGATGATGGGGTCGGAACGACGGCGGAGAAGAATTCTTATACGGGTTAACAAAGGGTCTGCAGGTAGGTGTAGAACGAGAGTGGATCTGGCGGTCAGTTCGTCCGACGCGTGCGCGTTGATGGGGTGCTAGATATTGTAGTTGTTGGGGTGTTTGTTGCCCGGGCTCTTGGGGCGGGTTGGGTGGGGGAATCCCATAGTTTGGTTGCCCTGACTGAGGGTCCATCGTAACGAAAGATAATTACGAAGTCCAATGACTTAGTGAAGCGTTTTGTCGCGGAAGAGTCTCGAGGAGAGAAGATAATCCGAAAGGATCGATGATTGAAGGGAATATGGAGGAGAGGAAACAGTATTTAATGCTTTCCGGGGCGGAGCTGTCATGATTGCCAAAAAGCCTTGCTGTTCACATGTTCACGTATTGCTCCAAAGAGATACACCTGTGGCTTGAGCTTATGCTCCTAGACCCAAAAGATTACCTGGGACTTGTTGGTAGGCCTACAGGAGCACACGAGAGCCACAGAGGGGCTTATCCGTTTGGTAGGCCATGGCTTTGTGGTGGAGATGCCGACCAGGCGCTGTTAGGCCGATGGTTCGAATCACAATCAAAACCTGGAGAAGGGCGTTGCAGAGGATAGGCAAGAAGTGGCTGTAAGGAAGAGAGCCGGGACGGGACGAGAGAAAGAGACCGGGGGCCTGTCCCGTCCCGGCTGAGTAAGAGAGTGCGGGCTCGGCCCGTCCCGGGGGCGGCGTCCCTCACCCTCACATGGAGGTCATCTCGTCGCAGCTCATCTCCCACTCGTTACACACGGTCCCATCTCTCAGGAGACACGAGTCATACCGCAGTAGTGAACAAAATGGCCGACACCGGTCAAAGCCACGCAACAGGGCGTCAAGCTCCATCGGAACCATGGAGTCGCGTGGAAGCCTTGCAAAAACCTTCGCGGAATTCCGAAACAAAGAACGGAGCACTTCTCGATGTCGTGACGCAGATCATCGCCGATGACCACAAAAGCAAATACCAAACGTCTTTCCCACCTCCTGTTAGCCAAGTCCGCCAAGCGAGATTGCAGACAGTGCGCCTGACGACTTACAGCATCATCGCCTATGTATTAACCTCGATAACTATACCGATAATACAGACTCTTTCTTAATAAACGCGATATAATACTTTAGAGGTAGTTATAAACCTTCATGCCAACTTAAGGTATATCAAAACCAGAGCTCTTCCTTACTGTAATAGCTCAGCCGTATTCTTAGGGTTAGGGACGCCTGCGTCTCGAGCACTGTGCTGGCCCGTGCTGGTCGACCCTAGTTAAGAGGAAGTGGGAAAGATTTTTGGCCGCAACGCCTTGATATCGCCATCGCTTCTTTTCCTTAGCACACTGATAAAGGAAACGTCATGATGATGTATGTGCAACCTAGAGAGAACAATCTTCTCCGTAGTCAATCTCTTTTGCTCTCACTCACGCCCACAGTCGATCCTCACTCTCAGTCACTCTCACACAGACCCCAGTCTGGCGTTGTAATCGCTACCGCGAAAATGATATTCATACACTCTGCCTTCAGTCTCCCTCCTACCCCTCATTCCCCAACAAAAAAAGTTAATACAGCAAACTCCCTGCCATTCCCTTCCAAGCCCTCCCAATCCGAAAACACGCACACGCCCTGCCTGCTTGAAAAGGGAAAAAAGGACTTGAAACTCATTCACGCCAAAGACCAACTAATCCTGACCTGTTGAAAAAATAAAAACCCGAAAAGCCCATCCTAGAAATGATATCAAAGACCACCACCTCTCCCTCCCCTCTTCCAACCACCACCTCCTGCTCCAAGCCACCCTTTGAGCTTCCCCCTCTTTCCTCTCCACTCCTCACCCGAAGAAGATCCAGCTGATGAACCACCGCCACCACCCCTATCACCACCAGTTCCCACCCCCCTCAAAAGCGCAGCATACTACCTGCCCTGTCCACTCTTCCCATCCTTCTCCTTCTCCCTGTCCCCCCTATCCCCCTGCTGGCTCAGCTGCATCTGCCTCCTCCTCTCCCGCTCCAAATTCTCCCTCAGCGCCATGTTCTCACTCTCACTGGCATTAATCCTCTTCATCGCCTCCCCTCTGTCCAAAATCCTCCCCTCCCTCTCTGCCTTGAGCTTATACTCCAAATCTCTCAACCTCAACATCCACTTATTCTCCATCGACTGACCCCCTTGCCCGGACTGTGACCCCGCCACAGAGGCCGTATTAGAGCCTGCTTGTTGCGTCGAGCTTTCCCGGGGTGTCTTCTCAGTTTGCGGTAACGGGGAAGTAGGCGACTCGTTGTCTGTGTGATGCGGTGTTGTCCCATTGCTATTGGCGGCGTTGTTGTTGTTGCTGTTGCCGTCAGGGGACAACATCCCGAATTCATCAGCCGCCAAGTGTGTTCGTGAAGAGTGAGAGTGAAACTGGCTGGATGAACGGGAAGGTACCGGCCCGCCAGTTCGACCAAGTGAACTCCCCCTGCTTCCCGTCTTTGGAATCCGGCTTTTAGCCTTTGGTCCTGTTGGCACCGACGGGGAGGGGCTGCCCCCGGTTGGGGAGGTGGGATCCTGCAGCCCGTTCGGATCACCAGTGGCTGCGTAGGCCTGGCGGGCTCTAACCTCGGTCGCCATCCGCAGGGTGTGGCATTCCACTTTGAGCTGTCTGTACGCCTCCTCCAGGCGAGCAAGTTTCTCCGCGTCACGGGAAGCGTGGCTGTGGCCACTGAGTTGTCCGGTGGCGATATTGTTACGCACAATCGACTCCACCCTGTCGAGCTTCTTGGTCCGCTGATCCAACAGCCCTTCCAGGGTTTGGTACTCCTTCCAGAGATCCTTCTCGACTGATTTGATCTTGGTCTGGAAGTTGCCAATCATCGTCTCAATCATCTTGACAGCCGCCATCAAGTTCTTGCTGAAGCCGGGAAGCATTGTAGACACAGCCTCCAAGCTTGGCAAGGCGCGCCCGTTAATGAGGCTATTGTCGTGAGCCCAGTCTGAACCACAGAGGGTAGACAGACGGGTCCACAGGATGAGCAACAAGTTGTTGCGCTCCGTCAGCTGCTCCTTGAAGCTGCTCTCCAACTGAGAGATTCGCTTCTTGTCCGCGGCCTTTTGAGCCTCGAGCTCCATGATCCGCGAATCTTGGGAGCTAACCGTGCGGGTGACATGGGAGTGTGTCTTTTGGAACGTCTCGAACTGGTTCTTGACGTTGCGGTGGGCGGCCCGCTCCTTGTCGAGCATCTCGACCAGCTTCCGAGTTTCGTGGCTGTGCGATTCGAGCAGAGCATCACGCTGCTTGATGATGCGATCCTTCTCGACAAGCGAGGCCTTGGTGGAGTCGAGGTCGCGGACAGTGTTCTCGAGATCCCGTTGCATCTTGGCGATGTTCTGAAAAAGCGTTAGCCAAGACCTTCCGCGAAGCGTCACGGCCAGGGGACCCACCTTGAGCAAGCTAGACCTAGTACCGCTCAAGTCACCCAACGCCTCGCGCAAGTTGTTTTCGAGTTCCAGTAACCTCTCCTTCCACTCGGTGGCTTCCACCTCCCTGCTCGTCAGACTCTTCCGAAGTCTGCGAGCCTCATCCTTGGCAGTAGAGGCCTCCCGGTTGAGCTCATTGACGAACTGCTGCACCTCTTCCTTCTCTTTGTTGGCGACAATCTCGCGTTGTCTCCGCTCAGCGGCAAGTCTTTGCTCCAGCTCTCTGGCCCGGTCCTTCTCATCCCGCAGGCTTTGCTCGACATTAGCAAGCGCCGCCTCGAGGTCCCCAATCCGGATCTTGTCGCCCTCTTGCTCTTCCCGCAAGAAGGCAATCTCGCCCTGGCTGGACTCCTGCTGCACCGACAGACGATTAGCCTTATCGTTGGCTTCAAGGAGCTTAACCTCGAGCTCCTCCAACTCCTTGTTGGCATCTCCAAGCTCCTGCTCCAGTTGTGTGATCCGACGAATCTTGGACTCCTGCTCATCTTCCAGTCGGACAAGTGCATCGCTCATCTTACGCATCTCTTCCTGCAAGGCGTCAAAGTTTTCGGTGCGGTCATTCAGGTCAAGCTGGAGTCTCTCAATCTCGCCGGTGCGTTGGTCTGCCTCGCCCTCAAGGGCATCGATTTCTTCCTGTGCCTCCTTACGCAGGGCTTCGAATTCAGCCTCGAGGTTGGCGTGTTCCTGCAGAGCCTCGTCGCGCTCTGCTTGAAGAGCCATCAAGTCGTTCATAGCGGCGTCGATGTCCTCTTGCAGGGCGGCGACAAGCTCCTCGGCCTGCTTCTTAGCTTCCACGGCAGTCTCAAAGTCTTCCATGCAAGCATCCAACTCTCGCTGGAGATCTTGGTTCTGCAGCTTCAGTTCGTTGTTCTTGTCGCGCAACTCCGCCAGCCGTTCTTCAAGCTCATCCCGGTCCAGGTCATCCAAGACTGTCGTGGCACCGCCGCTAATACGTGACTGGGATCGCTCGTGGACACCGGCACGCGAGGCTGACCGTTCGAGGAGGCTGTCAATGGTTGATGGCGCTGGGCCACCCCGACGCTGGGCCATCTTGAGATCCTCAATCTCCTGGTACAGGCGCTCCTTCTCCCGGTTCCTTGACGTCAGCATCGAGGTTTGGGCGCCTACTTCGCGTCGGAGCTCGGCATTCTCATGGCGAAGTTGTTCACTCTCCCGGCGCAAGTCATCCACCAGCGTGACACTGGCTACTGTCGCATTGTCCATGTCCTGAGACGAAAACGAGGCCGTCGGTGGTCGTGCTGCTGGTGAGATTGGCGGGTGCCTCCTGTTGTGGTAAAAGCTGGACGACGAACTCGTTGGAAGTCCCATTTGCTGGGCCATCTCCTGCTTCAACCGGAATACCTCATCACGTAGCCGACGATTGTCCTCATCGCTTTGTTCTCTCCTGGCAGTTTCTTGTTCCAACAGATCCTTCCAGACGTCGGCCTCCTCTTGTCTCCCAAGATTCTCGCCCATTCTCTCCCCAGCCCTCTCCCCAAGAGTCTTCACGAGCTCGGCCATCTTGCGCTTTTCCGCCTCTCGGTTTAAATTATCATTCCGCAATCTCTCAATCTCCGTTACATACTCCTCCATCTGTTCCCTCAAATAAATCAGCTCCTCCTCCCTATCGTGCGCATCCTCATCATCAGATCCTGAGCTCTTAGCTGTTCCTGGTCGCTCATCCTCATCCTTCAATTGCTTCTCCAGCTCCTTGACCCGCCTCCTCAACACCTTATTATCCCTCTGCAGCACCGCCAACCCAGTCTTGAGCTCCACGTTCTCCGAGATCATCTCCTTAATACCCTCTTCAGAGAGCTTGTCCAGACGGTCGCTCAAAAACATGACCTTGAGCTTGAGGTCGAAATTCTCCTTGCTCAAGCGCTCAATCGTGCTGCTCTGTTCCTTGAGCGTCAAGCTCTTCCCATGCCGACTGGTCGTCGATGCTCCCAGATTAACATTATCAAAAGTGACCGACCGCCCCGGTGTTGTCAGCCCTCCCTTCGTCTTGTATTCCTTCGCCAGCGATTCTGGCACGTGTACGTCTCTGACATGGCGGGCGAGCACCGTATCGGTCGGGGCGGCAAGCGCAGCCGAGGATTTGGATTGGGTTGGGGTTCGCAGTACATCGTCGTCTTCGTCTTCATCGTCGACACGTGGTGCTCGTCTGTGCGGTGGCGGCTGCGGTTGGGGTGATAGACTGGAATCGACTTCGTCCAGCGTCTCGAGGTGACCCACGCTGACGGGCCCGGTGTTGTCGTGCATGTCGTCAATTCCGCTAGCCATGCTGCCCATGCTGATAGTCCGGGAGAGAATGCTGTTAAAATTGCGGGGCATGCCCAATGATGGAACGGCACCCCCTGATTGGAGCGCATAATCCGCTCCCATTCCCATGGTATTGTCGCTCTCCGGATCCGTGATCGTCGACGACACCGACGAACGCTGACTAGCGTTCCGGCTCCGGAGGAACTTGGGGCGGCTGGCGGACTTCATTGTTTGGCTGTGTGTGCTTCCTGTGTCGATTGATGCTCTCTGCCAATTGGTATCCGAATCGCTTGGTTGAACTGGTTCTTGGTCAGTCGGCGGTATCACCAAAGAGCTTTCGGCAGAATGATTGAATTCTCGCTCGTCTTTGAGAGGGTCCGTCCTGGCTGAGCTCGTCTCGGCGTTTGTCGACATGGCCTCGGAAACCGCTCTCGATATTGTCCGCGCCGCAGCAGCAGCTGTCGGTGAGGAGGAAAATGCCTCCAACGACCGCGTTGCCTTGCTGGTATCCTCCTGCTCTTCGTCGTTGCCGGACTCGGTTAGCTCGGACACGTCAGCATTATTCGATGTACCGGAAGCCGCTCGACTCGGGACGGGTAGCACCTGCGACTCATCCGGGTCTGCAGGGGCTTTCGGCAATGGTGCAGTCGGCTTCTTTGACGGCGAGTCGAAGACAAACGTATCGTCAAGGCCATTGTTGGACGAGGGAATCGGTGAAAGGGGGGCGTCGAAGCTGGACTCGATGTCTTGAAGGTGCTGTCGAACAGCGATCTCGGCTTGGGAATCGGAGTGTCTCAAATCACCGCTAGGGCTGTCGAAGTAGCTGCTCTCGGGGACGGCGAGGGCGGAGGATGGATGCAGAGGAGGGATATTCTCAGGCCTGAGGTTGTTGCTTTTGGCGGAGGATGACGCGGGAGGGCGCTTGTTGTCGGAGAAAAGATGTTTGGTGGGGGATGGCGAACCGGCAGACTCTGTGTCGCCGATCCAATGGGCTGTACTCGGCCGAGAGTGGCGGTCGTCGTCGTCGTTCATGTTGATGTCGCGATTGTCGCGGGGTCCCTGAATCTACTCGTAGTTTGAACAAGAGATGGATGGGTGGGCGGTGGTCACGGATAGACAGCCATTGAGGGGAAGGCGGCGGTGGACTTGCTGTACAATTAAGGTTGATCGTATCCGGGGCGTTGGACCAAGTACCGGCGGTCTCTGGAAACTCTAAGTAAAGGTAGGTAGGTAGATATCTACCTAGATATTCGACGGTTCAACCCAGGTTAGGGGGTACGGAGTCGCACTCTTCTTGTCAATCTCTCAGCAAATGATGGCAATGCTGGGATGGTCAGCTTGGAGTGCTTGGCTGTTTGCTTGTGGCCCGTGAGCCAAAAATTCCCGGGTCGTGGGCGCGTCACGGTCCGTGCATCGCTCCATCATGTCGTCAGGATCCCTGTTTGGACCATGTTTCGTTGCTACGACACCCGCTCTGGCCAATGACACGGAATTTCGGAGCTTGAAACGATCTTGGCATTGCAGCCGACATCACTTCTCTCACTCGAGGCATCGAAAACTCGATGTACTTCAGGAGAAGACAACCGCTATTATTATTCAAGTACTACACTATGCTGATGTACCGCTGGCATCCAGATCCATTGATCCTGATCCCTGAGTGTGATTTCTATCGCTGACATCCAGATCCATTTGTGCTGATCCCCGAGTCTCCAGATCCATTCGTGCTGATTCCTGAGTCTCCAGATCCATTGGTGCTGATCCCTGAGTTTGATTCATATCGTCCCTTCCCATAGTCTGTTGTTGCTGCCACTCTTGCCACCGCTTATTCTGCTCTCTCCGCTTCTTGGCGATGTCAAACCTCCGATAGTAGTCCCGAACTGGATTCCACCGAGTTTGACAAGCAAGCCCGCCGAACAAGTCGATGCCCCATTTTTCCTCATTGGTTCCCTCGGCTATGCTTGTTTGTAGAGCTAATAAATTCTCAGCCGTCAAATCGCGTGTGGAAATCCCTTGAATGGACCCGTTGGCCAAGGCCCTCTGCCAATCCGGTGGGGGAGACACCTCCGGCTTAGGACAGTCTTGCTATCATATTCATCATGTGAGCAAGAGCAAAATGAGCAAGACCAAAACAGCTATGCACAAGGATGTCAGAGTCTCAACTCACACAACACTGCGGGACTTGCTCGTCTAGTTCAGGGCTTTTGCCAACAAGGGTCAAGTGCATTCCCTTGCATTGTTCAGGCACTTTGCATTCAGCAAAACCGGTCTCCTTGCAATAGCATGTTGCATAGAATTGTAATCTTTCCATGTTGAGGGTAAAACGAAGTGTAGAACGTAAATAGATATGATGAATGGGCGGCTCAAAAAAATGCGGTAATGTGTGGTGAACAGAAGAGTTCACCCAAGGCAATGAAACGACGAACCATATTGCATCTTATTGCGCATAATGCATTCCCGAATCGGTTGCCAAAAGCAAGCAGGAAGCACCAAGTCGTCAGCAACGATGAACAACCCGGGGGCAGGTGTCATTCTACGTAAACAACGACCCACAGGGTTACATACCTGGATTCACCATCCATGTCCTTAAGCCAGGTGCAAACTCTAAATAACTGAATTCCATGGTAAAAATGCTGGTGCCTATGAAACACAACTGGTTGTTCTCTGCCAGTATGGTGCAAACGTGCTTGTTAGGGTATCTTATGATACCAGGTCGACCATCGAGGCTTGGAGTTTGTAGATTTGGGATTTGGAACTTTAGTACGCTGTCTTATCGCCTATCATCAAGAGCAGTGTCATCGAAGTAGTACCTAGGTTTATACCTACTTAATAAAGGAAGACTAACACACAAAGGTCCGAGCCCGGGTCTGGATTCTTGTTCGCAATGTTGGAAGGGCCAAGAATCGTGCACAGGATCAACAGCGAAATTCGGATTCCCGAACCATGCACAACTGTATAGTCATACAGAATGCAGCCCACGCTGAAGAGCATATCAATACTCCAGGAGGCTTCAAGGAGGAGATTTCGCCGGACAGAGCAGTCTAAAGTTGCCAAAACTTTTTTTGGTCCACGCGGAAGAGCGCAAAGCTAAAAGTCTCAAAGCACATGATAGGGTGATCCAACCGCGGTCTACGGTCGAAGCAGATCCCTAAAGACCAACAACCCAATGGCACAACATGAAAGCTTGGTACTGTTAGCAGGAACTACAAGGAAGCAACAGAACTAGCTGTTCGGTGAAGAAGGAGGTCCTTGCAATTGATGATAAGGCCCTGTAGAGCTTGCACTAGGTGCAAGGCAGCCACGTGCAGTTGGCCTCACGCAAGACCTCACGAGTTGCAGTGAAACATGGATCTCTATCACCACCGCTATTTACAGACGCGCCTCTCATTCAGTGCATAACCATGCAGGTTGCCAACATCAGGATCCACTAAATGAGATTGTTTGCTGTTGGCCGTCAAATGGTCTCGGTGTGGCGAGTGACTAGCACCTGGCCTTCATTCCAGCGAGCTCTTTGTCGAGTGGATGAAGCCACTGAACAAGGCAGAGGCAAACAGTGCAGGTTTGTGACCTGCCACTCGTTGCTCGTAATGTTTTGACCTTAGAAGAAATGTTCAGTTGGTATGATCAAAGGTCTTGAGATTATGCCAACCTCAACTATGACAAAGATGGGAGGCTGGGAGGCCCAACAGCTCTCAGTAGGTATCAAGACATCAACTACCAACGGTATCCCAAGCCCTTTCATTCGGAAAAGGATAAATAGACGACGTGGTCATGCTGGTCAGGTCCTGAAGATTATCTTTCACCACCATTGCAGTATCTCATCAATCAACATCTGGCAGAAACATCATACATCTTATCATCCTGCATCAAGACATATCCAGCATGGACAACGGAGACAACACTGGTGGCAGTGGTGGTTCAAATGGACCCTGGGTGGGTACTGGCCCGGAAGGAGAACGTCTTGGCCCGGGGAAATGGGCGAAAAAAATGGCAGAAAAGGTCAAAGGCCAGGGAGAGCGCCATGAACCTCCCACGAATGGAGAACCCGCAAAGGGTGATAAGGAATCAAGTAACAATTAGAGTTTTGGTTTAGAGCAGCTTGGAAGTGGGTGAGGAGTGAAGCTCAAAGCATGGGGGGGAAGAGTGGAGCCGGCCCATTCAGGAGCTCAGGTGTGTCTTTCAGGTGGATACCTGTATTGCTATGATGGTTGAAGGAGTTATAAGGCTTGGTGACTCAATATCAAGTTCTTGTTTGAGAAGATATGACGCTATAGAATTTGCCTCTGGATGAATGACCCTTGTCTGTCTTCGACATAATGATACCTAACCCATGGGCCACGGCCAAGCCCAGCTGCCCGATGCACAGCAGGGACTTGTCAACAATTTGAATTTATGACAGCTCATAGTACCTGCTGTCTTCCTGCCCAAGAAATAGAACCCAAAATTGCACGTTGGTGGTATGTCCTATTTCCGCCAGTCAGCCTCACCGAACAGTTTCTGCATCACACACAGTCTTACCAACTTGGCATCTCATCCCGCTTAAGAGGGGCACAAAAAAGCTGCCTGCACGTGCTCTTGCAGCTGAGTGGTTGTCACACAGGCCGCCTGCTCGAGAGGCAGTGCACTTAGCTTTCTCTGCAAAACTCGACACCAAGGTCGTTTCGCTTACCGCTAAGGCTCCCGACGAAATTGTCTCGCGGCAACGACATCCCGTCCCTCATCAATCAACCCCATGATGATAAAGAGACCCCAGCCATCACCACCAGCTTCATCAAATACAGTTTTTCGAGACCAAGTGAAACCATGCCACTGTGCCGCTGCCAAAATGATGACTTGAAGGAGAACTGCCGCTCTTCGATCAACTGCGCGGTCTGGCACGATAAAGAGGCGTATTGTGAGGGGTGTCGAGTATGCCGAGTCCATTTCATCCATTTTTATCCATCATATCGCGCTTCTAAACAACTCCGGGAGTTAATCCCATCATCGCATGCATTTTCCTGAAACACTGTTCATTATCAATCATAAGAACCAAGGCCTGATTCTAACACCCGCACAGGACAATAGATGCCAGTTCAACAAGACACCCCACCCCCTTAGAGCCCGATTTGACGGGATCAAACCGGGTCCCATCTCTCATGGTTACAACACCTACACTCGGGATATGCTTGTCGGTAATGTCAATCTCGTCAAGGTGCGGGCACCGCAGGACTACCAGATTGGGTTCCGGTCGTATATCGAGGCCATGGCAGCAATAGCGCTGGGAAAGGCGTCGGCGTCGGAGGTGGTGGAGAAGTTGGATCAGGCAATGAGGGGCCAGGATTCGGAGAGGCAGAAGGAGGCGGCTATGAAGGATGCGGATAAGAAATAAGCGGTGAGATATGTACGGATATGTTGATAGAGGTGTGTCATTGGGACGATATGGTTTGGAGGCGGTCATGGTTACATGGCGCCTGTTTTATGAAGATTGAATCTCGGCGCTCTCCTTACCTTTATGAGTCATGACGTTTCCTGCAGTGTCGGTGGTACTTTTCATAGGTAGTCGAACATTTGAGTCCGATCATAGCATTAGGGCTCCGCACATGTCATGTTTCAAAGTTGGGTACCAGGTACGTAGGTAGTTATTCCGAGCGCTTTCGTCTCATTTTCGAAGGCATTCATGACCATGTCTGAAGCAAAGCACAGCCCTCAAGAGTTTTAGAATCAGCATGCGGCATGTGTTAAACAGCTTTTGTGGCCTTGGTAATGATCTAGTTTGAAACAGACACTATGGGCAGTTCGTACTCAATTACGGCCATCTTGACTAACCCATGGCACCGATGTTCTCTGTCAAAAAGCATAAAATGCTGGCTCATGAAGCCTGACCAAGCCTCCGCACTTCCACGAAAATCTCGTACCATGCAGCCAGAACTGCAGTCCACAAAAGACCACCACCAAACAATTCAGCAACAACCAACATCACAAAAGAGCCACAATCAACATGCCTACCTGCCTCTGCCGCAACGATCCCAATTGCAAAGCGCTTACTGAGTGTCGCATCTGGGTTGATAATTTTGATCGATGTACAGCATGCACCCGGGTACGTTCCCTGTTGCTCCATTTGGCCATGCATACATGTAGGCTGCAAAGGTACGAGTGGGTCACGGTAGACCTGACGATTTCTTTCACTATACAGGTCTGGAATTGTGGACCTGCCACTCCGGTTGCCAGTATCCCTACCCATGTGACTTTTCAACCGTACATGTGCCCATAGCGGAGGCACCATACCCTGCCGCGCATGGCCCTATCCACCTCACGCGACCTCCGCACCGAAGCCCAGCACAAGACCTTGCCCCTCTTGGTACTACGAGGCTACTGAACGCAGATTGCCCCCGCGATGATCTGGGAGCGAAGGAGCAATATGTGGATTTTATGGGTCGCGTTGCTACAGGGGAAACGAGCTTCTATTACCAGAACAAAAGTCAGCCCGATGCGGCGGCTCAGGACAGGAGCACCGTGTCACAGGGGGAGAAGCGGACACAGGAGATTTCGGAGGAGGAAAGGAGCAGGAAAAAAAAGAAGGTTTAATGAGGCAGAACCGAAGATGCCGCTAAATTAAGGGAGACATTTTGGTGGCCCCGCTGGACGGGACTATAAGCAGGTGCTTAAAGGTCCTGGCGACTGGTAGCAAAAGAAGATCAACTGCAAGATGGATAGGGACTGGAGCTTTAGGTTATCGTAATGAGACATAGGCATGTATTGCCACACAAACAACATTGAAACTGCTTCCTAAAGCTTTATTCTTACCCACTTTGTCTCGGCTACCAAAGAAGTTATTTACATTGGCCCTAGGAAAGTGTATTTTGCAATACCAAGGATGATTTGGGACTGGAGTCCAATGAACAAAAATGTGGTGACGTTGACCAAAATCATCCACTACCTTATGCTATCAGCCATAGAAAGCTACCAATTTCGAATGCTAATGTTGTTCAGTAGACCCCAAAGCAAAAAGCCATCCTGTTTTTAAGCTTAACCTGCATGTATATAAAGTCTGACTCTAAATCTCACCAATGAACCTTGAGTTACCCGCTCATTCACCTCAGCCATTGCCCCAAAGCGTAAAAAAAAAACCTTTAATGCACACAAAACACCGACAACAACCACGTCAACGGTTGACAAATTCTTTCATCACACATCGAAATGCCGTATCTTTGTCAGTGTAGTGTGCCCGCGCATACAAGCCGCTGCAAAGCCAAAAGCTTTTGCCCGTTCGGGGACCAACTTGCCAATCGCTGCAAAAAGTGTCAGGTATGTGGTCTAGCTCTCTCGTCTTATCAGGTCGAGGAATGACACCACCCTGGCATTAACAAAGTCCCGTCTCCAACAATCCTTGAAATGCGGCCCCGTCATGCTCAGCGACAAATATACCGTGTCCGCAGTACCGTCGAACTCGTTCGTGCCTTTACCCGGGGGTAAGGAGGAGAAGTTCCCACGAGACATTACGCCTCCCCAGCGAAATCTGCACAGGGCGTACGGAACAGACAACATTTATCCACAATATAATGAGGCAGTGGAGAAACAATGGAGTCATCCAGAAATAAGCTACCAAGAATCCCTCGCGGCTGAGCGCGGGAAATGGTTGGATTCCTTGCTTGCGGTGGTAAATGGACGGGCAAGCTTCTACCATTCCGATCACATTCACAACACTGGCAACGCTGGGAATATTGGCTATGCCGGTCATGTTGGCAGTATCGCTAACGCTGCAAACATGGGCAACATCCGCCGCGCTGGCAATGCTGGTAATCCTGATAAGGTTCGTATGGGCAACACAGCAGTCGCCGCCAGTGTTCAGAATAGCAAGATCTTGAATCTGTGAGGCTGCTACTTATACCCAGAGTAGGTTCGAGACCTACTGGCGCCAACCATCTGGGGACTGGGTATAGTGCAGCGGCCACAAATCCCTATCGGATCCTAAAAAGATGAAGTGCAAAACACAAAAGCCATGGCGTGGAGCTCAGGTGCTACTGAATAATAAAACCACAGGTGAAAGAGAAGGACTGGAGAAGTGCAGTGGTGAAGGACACAATGTGAACATGCGGAAGGTTGAGGTTGCAACGCAGGGGAATGTGGTTTTGGTAGATAGTCAGCCACATTGCAACACGGAAATGATTCACCAGGATTCATTTTTGACCTGTCTTTCTAGCTAAGCAATGAGAACTCACATTCTTTGGTGACTGTAAAGCTGAGGACACAATCAGTCAGCTCCTCCAATCGAACCAAGACTTGTGTATGTTCGGTGGAGACCAGCACATCTGCCCCAGACGGCTCTTTGCGAGTAATGAATTGAAGCTCGCATTGGGTCATGTGCTCGTGAAACATGGCGTCCATTTGGAGGAGGGCTGTGATCCAAAGCCGATGGTGAACGGGTTTTATTTGATGGTTGACCCGATCGTTTAGCTTGAGGTGAGAGGTATCACGCTTACCACCTCACTCAAGCAGTCGGCAGGTTGAGCTTGACATGCGATTCCGGATGCTTTGCCTGTAGCCATCTCGAGACAATTGCTTAATGTTGGCACGGTCTAGACTAAAAGTCCCCTTAGCCGTTTATATGGGGTGCCCGGGAGCGGTTGCGCAATAGCTCACGGTATGTGAACCGTATATATCTAGCTTATGGCCTACGAGCCTCTTAGCCTTTGAATGCTTGCATTGTTGAACGTTCTGAAGTATACGCTGTATATATACAGTTTACTTTTTAAACGTTTAACCTATATTAAACTGGCCAATTATATAAACTAGCTATATCTAGCTTATTGCGAATAAACTATATATATATGGTTTAAACCTTAGAAGCGGTTTAAATCTGGGAGCGGCGTATACCTGGGAGCGGCTTATACCCGGCTTACCTACACTGGGCCTAGTCTGGAAGCCGTACCTTCTACTATACTGTACTTGCACTTAAGGCTATATTTAGCTACCGCTTGTATATATAGAATAGTTAGATAGTTTAATATTAAATTCAATTGAATTATAATTGCTAGACTGTAAGTTTGATTCCCAACTGTAGCCGTAACCTTCGTAATATTTAATGTAATGTTAAGTATAGTATTAAAGTTCTAGTTCTAATTGCCAATGCAGCGCCTACAATGTGTATAAGTACTATATAGTTAGTATAAGTACAATAGTATAAAATGCCTATCCAGGCAGGTATCTTTTATGTTGTGTAGACTCTACCCGTGAGCTGCTTGTTAGGCTGTGAGCCGCTTAACCCCTCTCTGAGCTGTTCGTTGACCGGAACGTTTAATTATACGTAAGCCAGTACTCATTTACCTACGCAAGTAAGCCGCTCACGCCTATAAGCCGTATATATACTATATAATTACGGCTTATGGGCAACCGCATATGACGGTAGTGCCGTGGCACTGTCGACAATCAACAAGGGCTCGATATTTTTAGGCATGAAGAACAATTCATCGACCTGTTTGCACAACGATAAAGGGGAGATGACGGTTACTTGGAATTAGGCTTCCAAAAGTGGACGAGATATATGGACGGTGTGCCCGAATGGGAGAATTGGAGCGAAGTGTTCTGAGATCAGTAATAGACTAGGTAGGATACATTTTAGGGTGCTTATTATAGGTGGAAAATGAAAACTCAATCTTCAACCCCTCTTTTCATGTCCAGCGAAGGTAACGCCCAAAATCTCCTCACGAAATATCTCGTCATCCTCCAACAAAACCACTTTAATACCAGCACCTTCCAACCGTTTAATACCCTGGTTATCCTGGATAAAGGTATTTGGCTCTCGAATGCCGACATACACAACCTTAATCATGTTCCCAAGGCCCAGAATCCTCTCGACGCATGTTCGATTTCCGCTCAGCCGCTCGTTGCATGGCTCCATAGTAGTATAAAGTACCGTATTTGGTGGAAGAACTTTGGCGATATCAAAATCGGGTATGCCATTCTCGTCAGCGACTTTGATGAAGCAGCAATGCTCTGCATAGGTGGATCCCGGGTCGTTGGGGCGATCGCCAAGCAGCTCGGTCGAGTATCCGGTGGAGAGAATCTCGTTCTTGTCGGCATCGACGAGGACAGCGCCCACGCAGAATTTGGATGATGCGGGGGGCGAGAGGCGGGCTTGTTCAATGGCATAACGCATGTATGCCTTATGGTCATTTGCTGCGATCGTCGGGTGAGTGGTCATTTTAGTGATGTTTCTTGTCCGATGTTTGTGTGGTGTAAGGTGCCAGGCTGGCCTGAAAATCATGTGGGTGGGAAAAGCAGGTGCTCCGCCAAACTGTTTGCACTCTTGACCAACGAACAACCCCTCCTTCGACTTAACCCCACCACCTACGGCCATCATGTCCGCCCATAATCGCCTTTTCGAGGAGCCGTTTGACAGGGTCGATCTCGCTGTCGAAGCCGGTAAGTTGGATTGCTCCATTGACGCCTTGCGATACCCATAACTGAGGATCAACCGCCCAGCTTTGGCCTCGCTGCCCGAGAAATACCATGGCCCCTTCAAGACGGCCAATCATGGCACCAGCAACTGGGGAGGAACGGGCCGCATCGACGCCTTCTTCACTGTCGAGGATCATGCCGAGCCCCAGACCAAATCCTTCTTCATCAAGACAGCCTCCGGCCCCACCGGCCTCGCCATGCTCACTGCAGAATTCGAGTCCGTGAAAGCAATCCACGCCATCTCTCCCGATTTCACACCTCTCCCCATCGCGAGCGGAACATTTGCCTCCGAAACCTCGACCCATTTCCTCATTTCGGTGTTCCACAAGTTCATCCCCGATCGCCTGACCGACCCAGTCGAGTTCTCTTCCAGACTTGGGCGATTGCACATGGACAGCAAATCCCCAACTGGAAACTTTGGGTTTCCATTGCAGACCTACGCCGGAAACCTGCCTCAGTATACGGAGTGGGAGTCGAGCTGGGAGAAGTTCTTTGCCAAGTCCTTGCGTCTTGCGCTGGACTTGGAGATTGCAGTAAAGGGGCCGGATCCGCGGATCAATGCCTTGTCCCCTGTCATTTTCGGAAGGGTCATCCCGCGACTTCTTGGTCCACTGGAGAGACATGGGAGAAGGGTCAAACCTGCGCTGGTGCACGGGGATTTGTGGTATGGGAACGCCGGGATTGACTCGGGAACTGACCGGAGTATGGTTTTTGACGCGGCGTGCTTCTATGCGCATAATGAGTGTAAGTTCTCTTGGTTAATCTTTTTGTTTAATGTACATGGATATGACTTACTTTTTGTCCAGACGAGTTCGGTCAGTGGCGGCCCGCATGCAATAAGTTCGATCAACGATATTTGGATGCATATCACCAGGTTGTGCCCAAATCAGAGCCGGTGGATGACTATGATGGGAGGCTAGACTTGTACAAGCTGTGAGATTTTGTGACAGGGATAGGCAAAGAAGACCTGCTAACATGTTCACGATTCGGATGTAGGCGATTCAACGCACATGTCTCAGCTCTGTATCCATCAAATCAAGGCTTGCGAGAACAGTGAGTTTGATCTTTGTACCATATCTTCTAGGAACAATGCAGATTCGTTAACAAATAGTCCATCGCATAGGGTCATTGGTGATATCAAGGATTTAATAGAGCGTTACGGATCGAAGTAACATAGCCAAAATACAAAACTATTATTTCCACATATGATTACCATGGAGCAAAGGCCATCAATACTGGAAGGTTACAAGCTCGGATTGAGGCGTATTTACATATGTATCAAGAGTTACTACATATTCTGAGGTCAGGTTGCGTGCTCGACCTCTACAAGCTGTAGATAACCCACTAGAGACTTGACTGCACATTGTCAACCCACACCGCTATCATACGAGGTTCAATACACGCGTTTCCGCCCTATTCTTTGATAATCAGACCTTGAGGTAGCAGTAGGTGACTTCCTAGGTATCTACGTTAGTTGCTAAGTCTGTTAATATAAAGTGAAACTTCACTAACTGGTCTCTAGAGTATTAAGTGATGTCAAAAATCTAGTTCGAGGTTCCAGAATTGCTAAGTAACCAAATAATTCAAAAGCTTAGATTAGTGACGACGAAAGCTGGGATTGGTGACAATAAAACCTGGGATTGGTGACATCGAGGGTGAGATTGGCGACAGCGAAAGCTGAGATTGGTGACAACGAAAGCTAAGATTAATGACAACGAAAGCTGTGATTGGTAATAATAAGAGTTTACATAAATATTAGAAAAGCTCAGAATATAAATGAGAAACGACAACATCTAATGCCGGACTGGCGGTGATGATGACTAGGTACCGACAACACCATGGAAAAAAGGATAGAGGCTGCCACATAAACTAAAGGCTTTCAACGATAGTTGAACGGCCTTGGAAGATAGGTAGAAGGCGTTTAAACTATATCGGAAGGCTTACGGAACAACGTCCAAGGCTTATTAAATAGGTATCTCTAAAACACTAGTAACTATTCTGCGGGACCTTTATTCTAATAATATATATATCATATTTATAATAATAAGCTTCAAGCTTATTACCTAATAATTATAAAAGGCTAGTTTTATTAGTTTAAAATAATCGAACTATAATTTTATACAAAAATTAATCCAGTAAGAAAATAAAGTAAAAGTTCATTTTATTTAAATATAAATATATATAAATAAAGTAAGAAATAGGCATAATATCATTTCTTTTTTCTTTAAATTTATATTAAAATTTAGTAAAAAAAGGTTTATAATAGTTATAAGTAGCCATTTATATATATATATATAATAGTATATAATATTAAATATATATATATATAATATTTATATTTAAATATATAATTTAATATTATATAGAATATTTATATTTAAATATATTATATAATTAAAGTAAGTAGGTAAGTAAAGTAAATAAGTAATTAAATAATAAGTACGTAAGTTAGTTAAGTATATAATATATTAAAAAAGTATTAAAGTTTATATTAAAAATAAAAGTATAGGGTTAGGTCTTAATAAAAATAAAGACTCCTATATATATACGAATCTTCTTATTAAAAGCTTTTCTTTTATCTTACTATTTGGTCTTTTTTTTTATTATAAATTTTTCTTTTAATAAACTTTTCAGTCATTAAATACCTTAAATAACTTTTAATAATTTATAAAGCTTACTATAATAATAATAATAAGGCTCCTATTTTAAAAGCCTAACTTTTAAACTATACTAAGCTTTTATTAAAGGTTAACTGAACTATACTGAGCTAGAATTCCGCTTTTCAGTATATTAAAGAAAGCTTTTTTAAATCTTAACCAAATTTCAATTTAATTTAAGGTTACTATTGCTTACATAATATATATTATATATTAAAATATTAACTTATTAGCTAAAATTAGTAATTAGATATTTTAATCTAAAGTTTTATTATTAAAATAAAACTATATTTATTAAAGATAAATATTATATAAGCAGTAGTATTATATAGATATACTACTATATAATATATAGAAATAATATAATTATGAATTATAAATAATATAAATAACTCAACTTTAACTTTATATTAATTTATATTTTAAATTAAAGGTATTTAATTTTATAATCCTTTTATATAACTATAAGTTAATTTTCAAAAAGCTATAAACTATATTAATTTAATTACTTATAAAATCTATAATTAACTATTAAGTTAATCAAATTAATTTAAAATTAGTAAGTTTATAATTAAGTAAGTATATTATTACTATATTAAATTATAAGCTTATAGGCCTTATAGGTTAAAAGCTATAAAGGGCTTAGTAAGTAATTTATAAAGCTTAATAAACCTTAGGGTTAACTAAACTATACTCTAGCTTATTTACCTACTAAAATATACAAGGTACTATACATTAGTTGATAAATATATAGTAGGAGTTAAATACGAACTTTACTATATAGAATATCATAGTAAATTTATAGAAAGTTAATATTATAATACAATTATTTACTTACTATATTTCTATCCTATAGTATTTATAAAGTATTATATTCTAATGCCCTAGCACTAAACTATAGGTATTACGTATAAGACTTTTACTATACTATAAGCTAGTATATAAGCACTAATTACAACGCCCTTAGGCCTATAATTGGCTATACCTATTCTAAGATTAAATAATGCTATTTTTATTAAATATAAAGTTTAAAAGATATAGTTAATAATACTTATCCCTACTTTTTTAGCAAGTAGAAATATATTTATCTTTATTTATACTATTCGAAGGTATAATTAACGTAATATATACTATTTAAGTTACCGGGGTAAGATATAGCTTAAAAGCGCCAATCTCTATATTCAGTAAATATAAGTACTAATAATTGTTAAGCTTTTCCGGTATTTTCTATAGTATAAAGCGGCTATTAGTTAACTTAAAAAAGCCTACTTTAGCCAGGTTTAGTTATCAAACGCTAACCCTTATTCCTTACCTGGCCAAAGGGGGTCTAAGGAGCTGTTTAAATTATAGCTTATATAAAATAAGGCCTGAAAGTTTAGTTAGAATTATATATCCATTTATATTAAAAGCTACGTACAGGCAGTTCTACGGTTTATTTTAACAAAAGGTTTATTTTAATTAAACGGTTTAAAGCCGGCTTAGGGCCAGTTCGTACTTACTTTAAAAATAATACCTTCTTTATAATATTTCAGCTATTTTTATACCTAATTTCAACTACTATATATAATAATTAAACAGCCAGCCGTACAGGTATATAACTAGGCTTAATCGACAGGAAATTGTCGATTTGGTATATATCGAGTACTTAGCTATAGTTAATATAATAGTAATATTACTCCAAAGCTTAGATATCCTCTAAGTATTATCTGTCTAGGCTGCTTGTTTAGATTTAAGCTGCTAACTTAACTGTAAGCCACTCCTAGCCTTAAAGTAGCTAGATTATTCTAGCCTGAAAAGTTTAATTGGAAGTAGGCGTATAGCTTCCTAGATTCTCCCTATACCAGTAAGTCTCTATAGGACTTATCTAGTTATTAAAGTATTTTACAGTCCAACTCTTAACGGTAGCACCGGACTAACATATAAGGACTAGATTATAACTATAATAGCCTAGGCAAATTAAAAAAGCTACTAAAGTATAGTATAAAATGCACCTTATATATACAGTTAATATAATAATAAATATTTTAAAAAGTCAACTGGCCGCTACAACCGTATTCTTTTAACCTGCCGAACTCTATCTCCTTCTCTTATCGTCTCCCTAACTGTATAGGTATAAAAACAAAATAAGAATATAAATAAAAGGGATTGTAATAAATAGGAATTAATTTAATTAGATTTATTATATAGGGTATAGGAAATAGGTAATAGAAGTAGTTCTGTAAGGATATGCATGGATACAATTCTCAGGTCACATGACCTGGCACTATAGATATCTAGCCAGGTAGCCAGGCTCCTACTTTTATAATATTATCAACTTTGCACTTACATTAAGTAGTGCTATGGTAACATTCCATTAATGGTAGCTGCATCTCTATGCCCTTAGTAAATAGCTAGGTGGTAATCTTTTTTTTAATTATACTAAATTGAATCGAAAAATCTGACTTTTTTAAACCTTCGGTAAGTTTCTGCCATTTCGGTTAATCTGACTATAGTATTAAGAAGCAACCTATAATAATTATTACTACTATTACCTTAGCATTGTTGGTAATAGCTATATATAGTACGACGATATTAATTAAGCGTTTAGTACCTATTCTAGCTATTAATATAACCTTAAATTGTTTTTAATACCTTACTAGTTCGTTAAACGACCTTATATTTATTAAGTTATTTAATTTCGCTTAGCCTATTTACCTTTCAATTAATGTAACTACCTTACTATATATTACTATAGCCTTATATACTATTAAGCCTTACTAAGCCTATATCTTCCTATATTATAGTAGCCGAAAAGATATTAGTACGTTAGTTATAACAGTATTATAAAGTCGTTAGTAACGGCCTAATAACCTTAAATATACTAGTAAAGGCAGCTAAAATCGACAGTAATTTAGAAGTCGATAAGTTTAAATTAATACCCTTTTTTTAGTTCGAAGGTAGAACTAAACCTATAAAGAGTGCCCTCTGCCGGTTTTGTATATATTGGAACCTGCTATTGCTAGAAAATGTAAAACTAGAACCTTTATAGTCGGAACCCTAATAGTTAAAGCCTCTAATCGACAAAGTTTAACCTACTAAGTAATACGATTACCTGCTAGATCGACCTAATAAGGAGCATCAGCTTATATAATATTAGTTATAACTATATAAGCTAGATTAGTAAGCTTTTGTACCAATTGGCTATAAGTAGCCGGTTAAGTAATAGGCCCTTATACTATATAGAGAGTATTAACTTATACTACTTAATAAGTAGTAGCTTATATTAGTCAGTAAGTAGTAGTTAGTTTAATAGTAATCAGTTGTATTATATAACCTTTAGACAGTATCTTTACTGAACTTATTAGAGGTATATTTAAATGTAAATTTACTATAGCCTTTAGCCTTTTTAGCCTTGCCAGCACTAGTACCTAAGTAGGCCTTAGTATATATACTAATTTAGCCGAATGAGATTTAAATATACCTTTCTTAGCTACTAATCCTATTTATACTACTATCTATACTGCTATTGAGACCAGTTATCCTACTACTATTGGAAGCCTCTTAAGATCTGCAAATATATTAGATTAATTTATTTACTAAGGAAAAGTCAGATAGTAAGTCTTTTAACGATAACTATGTAATATAAAGCTAGTAAGGTAACTTTTTTGAATATAGAATCGAGCTATTAGTAGTTCGATTAGTATATTAAGAAAGCTAAGCTATGTCGATAATTAGCTCTTTAATACAACTATAATATACCTTACTATAAGTATAGCTTTAAATACCTCTTAGTTATAATATCGGCGACCTTTTAAATACTTTATTTACTTAGTCTTATACTTTATTTGCTTAACGAACTTACTAACTTTAAGTTAGGCTAGATCTTAGTATATTATTAGATATAGTTTAAGCAGTATCTATACGAGTACTTACTATCGAAGAGCTATTATATACTATCTTTAGTAAAGAATATAGGCTTTTTACAATCGTCCAGTCTATTAAGTAAAAAATACCATTAAATACAGGACTAGGCCTTAACCTTAAGATAAAGTTTGGATTGCAGTTAGTTAATTTAGTACTTTAGTAAAATATATTTAATAGATATATAGGACATTTTAACCTTTTACCTTAAAATTAGAAGGCAGAAACGGTTAAACCAAAGCCTTAATTACTAGCACTATAAGTACTAATTCCTACCTATCGACCTTAACAAGCATAGCCTAATATATATATACCGCCTATCTTTGCCTTATTACGTTTAGATTTAATAGCAGTATTATAAACTACTACTTAACTAGTTTCCTTAACTAAATTAATATAATAAGTACTAAAAAATCCTTTAAAATTAGATTTAGTATAAGCCTTTATTAAGTATAGCTTTAATATATAACCGTTCAATACAAAGCTAGTTATAGTATTATTAACTTAAAGTAATATTAATAGCAGCGGTAGAAAGAATAGCGCTTCCTTTATTAATCTACCTTAAGATACTAACGCTAATTTTAATACTAAAGTACCTTCTATTCCTCCAAATTTAGCGCTAAAAGTATAGTAGTAAAGAGAAAAGTAATAAGTAAAATAGTTCCTCGATACTATTTTAACAATAGTATCTATAATATAAAGCACAGTATAGACTTATTTTAATAGAGCTAGGTTTAGTAATTAGAAGATTAAAAGAGTTAGTTTCTTTAAGCCAGATAATATAAAAGTAAAAGTAACTACTAGTATAGTAGTTAGTAATAACGCTATAGTATATTTAAATATCTACCTGTTCTTTAATTCGGTTTATAATTATATAGATAATAAAATAAAAATAAAGGTTCTATATATATAGTTAAAGGACCTTTTTAAAGGTTCGGTACTTTAATAGTACTGTAGTTAATTAAATAGCGATAACTGCGACTAGTTAAAGAAGGACCTTAACTACTAGTATATAGTATTAGAAGGTACTTTTAATATTAAAAAGTCGATTACTATTAAGAAGATTAGTAACCTTCGGTATATAAAGTAAGATTATAAAGAATATAAATCTATTGGTAATTATACTATAAAAAAGATAAGATATACCTGTACCCTTAGTATTTAAAATACAACCTTACTTATATAATTTATATATACCAGCCTATACTTAAGACTTTAACAATTAATATAGAAGCTTAAAGTAACCGACACTTTTTTTACTTAAATAGCTTATATAAAGGAGAAGGCTAAACTATATTAGTACCTTTTATCGGCAATAATATAATAGTATATATTATTAATAAACTATATTAATAAAGAAAACTATTAAAAAGAAGGATTTACTATATATCCTAATAGATTTTAACTAAAATACAGTAAGGGCAAAGGCCCTTTATACAATAATGTTAGATTTAAAGTACTATAGTATAATAATAACCAAAGATTTACTAATAATTATTAGTATTATAGTACTTATTTTAATAATAGCTTTAGTAACTTATTAAGGATTAATAGATATTATCGCCTTAAAGGCAATTAATATAATATACCTTAGTAAAATAGGCATAACGGTCCTTACCGTTAGTATAATAGTAATATCTAATAGTATAGGTATTATAGGTATATAAAAAATAGTAAAGGATATAATAAATATAGTAGTAATAAAGGAAGTGGTAATAATAGTAAAGGTAGATTTAAGTTTAAGCATTTTAAAAGGTAAAATAGTAAAGGAGTAGTATTTATAATAAAAAGTTTTACAGTTATAAAAGGAAAGTTAAAGGAGGAGCTAATTAAAGATAAGTTATTAATAAAAGATTTTTCTTTAGTAAATAAATAGTTAAAGAATAAAGAAAAAGGAAAGTAAGCAAACTTTAATACTACTAATATAGCTAACAATAATAAGAATATTTCTATTTATATACCGGCCTTTTATATAAAAAAGTAAGCTATAGTATCGGAATCAACCGAATGCAATTAGTAAACAGACACAAACATTAAATATAAAGCTTATCAATAGATATATCGACAATATATTTAAATATTTAAAAGCTATAATTAACTTCTTTAATATCTCTATATTAATATATATACTAAAGAACGTATTAAAAAGCTAAGATATTACGCCCTAATATAACGAAGATATTGCCCTATAATAAATAAGTCGACATTACTAATAAAGAAAGACTACTAATAACGATAGTAGCCTTAGAAGAAGGCCTATTATATAGTAGACCAGAATCCTAAAGAAGATACTTGTTAAACTAGGTCCCTGTGAGGCCTAAGTTTACAGTGGGTAGCTGCTATTATACTACGTGGTGGAAGCTTAAGTTGGAAAGCCTACCCGTCAGCTACCCGGCACTTGCCCGGCACCTTACTTCACTGCAGGGCTATTCAAAGGCCTGCATCCCGCTAACCAGTGGGCCAAACTGCCTATAATTTTATATTCAGGCTACTAAGGCCCACTACTGTAAGCAGTATAAGTGGCCTAACCCTAACCCTACGTTAACCCACACTTTAGATTGGGGGTACTCAGTTTCGCGGCCCTTTTGTATAGCCGTAAGTCGATTTTTAGAAAGCTGTGAACCACACTAACTTAGCTGCCTGTAAGACCTATAGCCAACCACTGGGCTAGCCAAATTAGCCAAGAATTGGTAGGCCTATAGTTAAGTAGGTATATTACTACTATACTAAATTATAGGCCTGTAGGCCCCGTGGGTCGGAAGCTACAGAGAGCTTAGCAAGTGGTTTACACGGCTTAGCAAACCTCAGGGTTAACTAAGCTATACTCTGGCCTATCTGCCCGCTAGGGTATGCAAGGCACCGCACGTCAGTCGGTAGATATATAGTAAAGGTCAAGTACGAATCCTACTATAGAGACTATTACAGTGGATTTACAGAAGGCTAGCACTACAATACAATTGTTTACCCACTATATTTCTATTCTACAGTACCTACATGATACTGTATTCTAATACCCTAGCATTAAGCTATAGGTATTACGCATAAAACTTCCGCTACACTATAAGCTAGTATATAAGCACTAATTACAGAGCCCTTAGGCCTGTAATTGGCTATACCTATTCCAATAGGTTATAAGCCCGGAAAATACCTAACTAAGTTATAAGCTTATAAACTTAAGCTTAAAGCCTTTTACAAATAACAGCTCTAGCCACTGTAAACTGCACTATAAGTAGGCTATAAAATCACTGATTTTAAAAAGCCTATCTATTAAGGTAAGGTTATAAGGCAAATACTAAGCTTACCTTACCTTATTAGGTTTTCCAAGGGCCTATAAGGTTTAAATTTATGCCCGCTATTAAATTTATTACACCGTAAGGTATATAAAAATTAAGCCTAATAAGGCACTAAAGGCCTGTAAACTATAAACTTATAAAAGCTAAAAATAGCCTCCTACTTTAACTATAGCCAGGTAGGTAATTCTATAAATCCTAAAGGCAGATAAAAAAGTAAGAAAGTAAAGTAACCTTTTTAACTACTACTACTATTAGTAATTACAGTATTTTACTATATAAAATAGCCTATTCTTTAAAGCTCTTAAGTACTATAAACTTAACCCTCTTACTATATAAAGCAAACTATAGCTAAAGCCCTAGTTAAAAACGGTATTAAGCTAAGGTCTTAAAGCCCTATAGGACACTCTAGCGGCAAGTATACCAAGCCCCCTATAGATTTAAAAATATAAAATATAGGGCCTAGATAGGAGTCTTTTAGGAGGGAAGAATCAGTAAATTCTTACCGTATATAGGCCTTTACTATTCAATTAAGAAAGCAAAAGGCCTAGATTCAACAGTTACAAAGTGCTATAACTAAAGTAGTAAAGCAAATCAAACTCCTAATAGTAGCTTAGAGCGCTTTAAATAAGCCTAAGGCCACTATAACTACTCTTCCAATAGTAGCTAAAGCTATATACTAAAAAGCTACAGCAGCCTACTAACTAAGGCTTAAGGCTAATAGTAGTTTTACTAAAGTCCTTTATACTACTATTACTATTAAGATAATTAAAAAGGTCTATAAATTCCCTACTAACCAAAGGCTTATAGGCCTTAAGAATTTCGATCTATAAAAACAGGGCCTAAATATTATACTATATACTATCGATATAGCTACTTTTATAGAAAACCCTACTATAATAGCCTACTAAAGTAATATTAAATAGGCCTTACTATTAATATTACTTTAAAATAGTATAGCCTTAGGCCCCTAGGCTTCTATTTTATAGTAAATAAGCCCTATTAAAGCCTATAAACTACTTATTTAAAGGTATTCCTATAGTGCTAAATTATAGTAAAGGAACCTTTATAGGAAATACCACTTCCTAAACTTCTACCAATTTACAGGCTCTTTAATAGACTTTAATATTAAATTCTTTAATACAGTTAGCTAGTTTATACTAGCCGGTATTAACCTCCAGGCTGTAAATTAAATAAATCAATACCTATAGGCTATAGAAAAGAGCTTCTTACAATAAGCTAAAAGACAATAAAGTACTATATAGACTATTAAAGCGCTAGGCTAAAATATAAGTACTATTAACCTAAACTTCCTAATAATAGATCTATTAAAAGAATAGTATATTCTAGCCTTTATTACCGTTAAAGGCATAGCCTATAGAAGTGGAAAAGGCCCTTATAAAGGCGCTAAAAAGAAGGTCTTTTTAAGTAAAAAGCTTAAAAGTAATGGTAATAGTAGCCCTAATAGCCTAAATAGCTCTCTTTAAAAGAAAAAAAAGAAAAGCTTTAAAAGGCCTAAAGGCCCTAAAGAAAGGCCTAAGGCTAAAGATTCGTTTGTCTATATAGTAAGTTCCTATAACCTAGCTTTAAAGGTCTTTAAAGACTTTAATAATAACGATAGTAATAAAGGTACTTATATAGTACCTATAAAGCCTGCTAAAGGCACTAAAAGCATTAAAAGCAAGGCCCTAGTAGTACTCTTTTTAAAGAATACCCTTCTATACAATACTAAGTCTATTGACTATATTATCAATAATTAAAAATAGTTTACTAACTACAAACTTAATAATAGCTTACTAAGGATAATTTATATAGAAAGAGGTCCCTTAATACTTAAAGGCTCTAGAACTGCTATATTTACAGTACTTTTATAGAAAAAACTCCCTAAATATACTAAGCTTAAGTTTAAAAATGCTCTATATATTCTTCAATTTAACATTAACCTTTTTAATAGTATACTATACTATAAGGTTAGTAATTAGGTTAAAAAGAAAATACTATATAGGCCTAATAAGGCCCCGATAGCAATATTCGATTTTAAAGCTTTAGACTTTTTCTTAAAATTATAGAAGGTAAAAAGGCCTATCATTTACTATAACTTAAGTTTTAACGTTACTAATTGGAAGTAAAAATTAATAGTTAAACTTCTTAATAGGCCCTTATCTTAAAAGGATAGCTATTTAAGAGTCGATTTAAACCCTTAAAGGCCTAATAATAGGCCTATAAAGCCAAATAGCGATAGTACTATTAGCTCTAATTCGGATGCCTAAAAGGTAAAGCCCTATAGGCTGGTCTGAGTCTAGCCGTAAAGAAGGCCGTAACTAGGGCAGACCTAAAGAAATAAAACTCTATTAGCCTATAGAAGGCCCTAATAGCTTAAGTAACCCCAGCTCTAGAAGATCTAGTTAAGGCAGACCTACTAAAGAGCTCTATTAGCCTATAGAAGGCCCTAATAGCTTAAATAACCCCGGCCTACTTAATTAAAAAAAGGCTTAAAGGGGCTATATACCTAGGAAGGCTATTAAAAATATCTCCAACACTGCTATAGACTACTATAGTAAATTACTTTAAGTAGTATTAAAATAGTATATTAGGCTAGGTTATATAGGCCTAACATTGCTAAAAAAGACCAGTAAAATTACTATTGGACTTTCAAACCTAGATTAAATAAAAAAAGTAGATTTTTAATACTTAGCCTATAACAAAGCTAAAGTAATAAAAAGGCTTCAATTTTCTACTATTCCGGACCTTCCCAAAGTCTTAAGTTCCATTAAAGGCAATACTTTTAAAATCAAACCTATACCCTATAACAAGCTTCCTATAGTATTAATTTTAATAGACCGAAAATCCCGATTTAAGTAGGCTTTTTACTTACTAAACGCTAAAGGACCAACTATACTAAACGCTATTAAAGGCTTTTTTAAAGGCCTAAAGAATCGCTATAACCGGTACCCTATTTATTTCTACTATAACGGTAAGAAAGAAATTAACTATAAATTATAGGCCTAATTTTCTACTAAAGACGTTAAATTTTCTACTTCTAAGCCCTATATCTATAAGTAAAATAGCCTAATTAAACGCTCTATTAAAGTATTTTTAAACCAGTTATAGGCTATAATAGTATTATTATAGCTCCCTCAGTACCTATAGTACTATATAGCGCCTATAGTACTTGAATTAGTTAACTATATAGTAGTTAGTAATAGAGACTTAACTCCCTATTAAATGTTCTATAATAAATTAAAGCCTTTCCTTTCCTACAAACCAAACTTAAGCCAGTTTAAGGCTATAAGCTCCTCTATAAAACTCCTTATTTCTGTTAAAAAAAGGTTTAAAGCTTTAAAACTATAAGCCTATATAAAGCTTAGTAAACTACTGGCTATCTTTAAAAGTAAGACCTACCAAATATAAATACTAACTAAAAAGGCAGTAGTAAAATCTTCCTTTATTAATATAGTAAATAAGCCTACTATAATTTAAAGTATTACTGCTATTTTAAAAGGGGATTTAAACTAAGAGAAGGTAGAGCTACTATAATTAATAAATAAAAATAGCAACTTACGCTTTAAATACAACTTAGTCGGTTAACTAAGTTTAGAAATTGACTAAAAGGCTAATACTAAAAAATTCTCTAGTAGTAAGTCAATTAGTAGGCTTACTATTTAAAAGGCTATAATCGATAGCAGCTTAAAGTCTTTTAATAAGCCTATTATAAGCTTTAAGGTCGGCTTAAAACCCCCTACTAAAGACTATTTACTAATAGAAGTAAAAGAACTATACTTAAGTATAGGTAAAGATATTAAAATAGATATTAGCTAATTTATTAAATCAATATTAATTAAAGCTAAGGCCTATTACTATAAGGTCTTTAAGGGTCTTTCCAGCACTAGTTTATTACCTTAAATACTAAAATAAGTATTAAAGAACCTTAAAAAATCCTACTGACTAAAGGCTATATATAGTAAATTCAAGTAAATAGTTAATTAAAGAACTTTTAAGTTCCGTCCTTAAAGCACTTTCCTTAAAGACTGTACGCTATTAACTAGTAAATTAATACTATATAAGAAAACTAATAAAGAAAATAGGCTTTTAAAGTTTAAGGCTAGGCTAATTATTAGAGGATTTTTATAAAAAGAAGGCCTAGATTTTAAAAAGACCTTCGCCTTTACTACTATACTACTTACTTAATATATACTGCTAACTATAGCGGCTTTATTAAATTAGAAAATAGAGTAGATCGATTTTATAGGGGTATTTCTTAATAGCCACTTAAAAGAAGAGAATTATATAGTAATACTTAAAGGCTTTTATAAATTCTATTAAAAAGCAGACTTAGCTATTAAAGCCAAGCTATATAGGTAAGGCTTTAAGCTTAAAACTAGCTAAATAATTTGCCTTTTTAAAGCCCTATATAGCCTAAAGTAAAGCCCTAGACTTTAGTAAACTAAACTTATTAAGCTATTAAAAAAAGAAGGTTTTATAGCGCTAATTTCTAACTTTACTATCTTCTATAATCTTAAAGTTAGGATTTTTATAGTAACCTACGTTAATAATTGTTTAATTATAGGCTTTAATAAAGCCTATATTTAATAGTTTAAAAAGAACTTAAATAAAGTCTATCTAATAGAAAATAGAGGGCCGGCTTCCTTCTTTTTAAAGGTTTAAATAATAAGGGATAAACGTCGCTCTTTTCTATAGTTTAACTAAGCTTAGTATATATAGAAAGTAATTAAGACCTTTAGCTTTAAAAATAGCTATAAAATACTAGTTCTTTTATAGTTTGAAATAGTAGCCTAATATAAAGATCCTAAATTAAAAGAAAGCTCTATAAGCAAGTTAAATCATATACTATTCTAGTATATAGTAGGCACTGTAATATATTTAATAACCTAAATAAAGCCTAATATTGCTTTTATAATATAATAGCTTTTAAAAAGTATACAATAGCCTATTATAATAAACTTAAACACTATTAAAAACCTTCTAAAGTATCTAAACGGTATAGAAAATTTAATAATTATCTATAGCTATACTACTAGACCTATTAAAAAAGAAGGTACTATAGTACCTATAGGCTTTATAAATTCAGACTTTATAGAAGACTTAAAGGACTTAAAATCTACTTATAGCTTTATATTTAAAGTAGCTAGAAGCTTTATAAACTAGAAATTAAAGAAGGCCAATACTATAAGCCTCTTTACTTTAAAGGCTAAAACCAATATACTTACTAAGGCTATTTATAAGGCTCTATAGATTAAAGGGATTTATAAGAAGCTAAGGCATACTTTAATAGGCTCTACCCCTTTATAGAGTGACAATATTAGCTCTATAACTACTGCCTATAACCTAGCCTTTTACAATTGTATTAAGTATATATTGTTAAAATACTACTAGATTAAAAAGTAAGTTAAAGCATTATAGGTTATTATTAATTATTTAAATATTAAATAAATACCGGCTAATAGGCTGATTAAACTACTGACTAGTTAAAAATTCAAAACCTTTATAGGTCTTTTAGGCTTAAGGAATAGGCCTATAGAGGAAAAGTTAATAGAGAAATAGATTAGAAAACTACCCTCTTTATATTTAATTTTCCTTTATAATTTAGCTTATAAAAGTAGTTACTTAACATTTAAATATATAAGCTTCAATGCCTTATATACTTTGTATTTTAGTTTTTTAATTAGCTAGTTAGTTTATTAGTTTTAACTTACTATAGTAGGCCTTAGATTTAAATCTAAGCCTACCACTTACTATAAGCAAAAAAGGGATATTAAACTAAATCCCTATAAGGCCTAAGTTTATAGTAAGTAGCTACTATTATACTATATAGTAAAAGCTTAAATTAAAAAGCCTATCCGTTAGCTATCCAGTACTTATCTAGTACCTTACTTTACTGTAGGGCTATTTAAAGGCCTGCATTCTACTAATTAGTAGGCCAAATTGCTTATAATTTTATATTTAAGCTATTAAGGCCTACTACTATAGGCAGTATAAATGGCCTGACCCTAACTCTATATTAACCTACACTTTAAATTGGAGGTATTCGGTTTTATAGCCCTTTTATATAGCTATAAGTCGATTTTTAAAAAGCTAAAATTGCTAGCGTCGCTTCGTTCGTCAGTCGCGTGGCCCTTCGCTGCGCTACGGGACGCTTCCTTCCTCACTCTCGCTCCTGGCAATTTTGACACGGGCACGAATTTCATGTGCGTATGTGGAGAGCAAACTCAATTGGGGTCAAGTGGGGAGTAAACGAAGCGACAATAACCTGTCCGGAGGCCAACAATCCCGTGTTCTGCTGAAGACTGTTTATTACAACTACAGCTAAACCTACACAACTAAATCTTCTCTCTACACAGTAAAGCCATCGCTTGTATCGCTCGAGTCATCCTCCTCTTCCATGTCAGAGCTATCGGAGCTCATATACCCGCCTATGTTACTCGACCCAACCTCCTCTTCCTGTGGACCCAACCGCTGCAGCCTCCTTGTCTCGTAATCAGCTATCTTCAGTTGCATGCTCCGTATCGGATCTTCGCAATATATCCTACTCCGATCAAACGGCGACTCAAACATCAGGCCATCCAGTGTTTTGACCCTGGAAACAGCTACGTAGGACAGGCCGGACGCGAACTCTGGCTCGGAGATGTCACAAACCACCTTGTCGAGAGTGATGCCCTGTGACTTGTGCACCGTGATGGCGTAGCACACAAGCAGTGGGAACTGCTTGCGGAGGCCGGTGCCAGCCCCAAGAACAAACACGTGTTGGACCCTGAGGATTGGAACCACCGGCCTAGCCCCATCACGAAGCTCTTCCCCGCTAGGCAACAGGAACGGCGGCCCGGTGTAGTTGTCAAACGCTACCATGATAACCTGCGGTGGGTCGTTTTCTACGTTGGCTCCCTCCGCCCACGAGATGTCGTATACGGTGCCCTGCGCACCGTTCACGAGGCCAACGTTGGCCCAGAGATTCCTCGTCAGCATAACCCGGCAACCAATACAAAGAGGCAATCGTTTGACCAGGTTGCCGGCGTCGGAGGACTTGACCCTGTCTGCGCCGGCGCCCTCGTGCGTCGCGTTCACCTGGACAACCGCCCTTCGCAGGCCCAGAAGGTGCCGATGGTTATACTCTTCAACCTGCGCCTTGACGGGAAAGATGCGGAGGGCGTTATCAAAAGCCTCCACCTCGGCCGGGGGTAGCTTGATCGCACATCTCGAGGTGAGAAGCTCCCACGACGGAATGGACACCTTCGCCTGCCTCAGTTCCTGCAGGGCCTGCCGGAACAGAGCCTGGTCCTCACCCTGCTGGCGCTGGACCGTGGATAAGAACACCGACTTGTCGAACGAAAGGTATACGTTACGGCCGACAATCTCCATATCCCGCAAGTCACCCGCCGCAGAGTATAGCGGCTTGCTCATGACAGGGGGGAGCTGGAAGAAATCGCCTATGAGGATGACGCTGAGCCCACCGAGATACTGCTCGCGGCGCTCGGGGAAGATCTCACGGAGCCGCCGATCGATCCAGGCCAGATTTTTCCGCCCCAGCATGCTCTTCTCGTCGATGATGAGGTAGTGGATCGGCCTAAACTGTCGCTGCAGGGAGCTGAGGACCGTTGGGGTTTCCGAGAGCGGGCGGTAGTTGCCGTCCACCGGGAGCCGGAAGAGGGAATGGAGGGTCTGGCCCGTGATCTGGTTGCTGGCTACACCGGTAGGCGCCGCCCGGATGATTGGCGAGGGCTGGCCGCGCCTGGCTGCTTTGGCTTGCAGGCGAGAGGAGATCACCTTCACCATGTACGACTTGCCGGTCCCTCCGCCCCCGTCCACCTGGATCCGGAGCGGGGCTGGGTTCTGACCTCGGTTGGTTGCCCTGTAGTGTCCTAGAATGGCGTCGTACACCAGCCGCTGCTCGGTGTTAAGAGTGTCACAGGCCTCGCGCGGGAGCTGCTCGACGTTGTAATTGCCGGGAGAATCCCCCCGGAGCTCGGTCCAATAGGTTCCGTCGTTAAACAGCTCGTGGGAATAAAGGCCGATGTGGCGGGTCCAGTCGTAGTTTACGTCGATGTCGCGGCGGCCGAGTAAATCTGCCTCCTCCTGGGGAAGCTCGAGGTCAGGTACCATACGTGCCATCTCGTGCCAATCCTCAAGGGTGATATCAACCACATCACCGCCAGGCTCAAACAGCTCCTCGTCAGGCTCGGGTTCCTCCTCGTCCTCGACGCCATAATGGTCGTCGGGGTGGTCGTGATGAATGGCGCAGTGCCTGTAGGCGACCTCGTAGGTTTCAAACAGCAGGTTGTCGGCTCGTAAAAGATCCGTGGGTTGGCGGTGAGGATGGTTAAGCAGGAGCTTAATACGGCAGAAATTAGGCCACTGCTGGTGCGAGCGAACAGGCTTGTATCTGGGGTAGTAGTACAAAACCCTGGGCCGCGCAGGAGGTTGCCACACAGCCCATCTCGAAGGATCGCGGGCCTTGAAGTTCCAGTTCTCAAGGAAGTCAAAGTACGTCACCTCCTCCATGTGTGCCGGCCGGTTGAGGTATTTGTCGTAGACATTCGAGGATTCCTCGACTTCGCCGTCAGCAGTGATGTCGATGGGCCGGGCGTGTCGCTCGCGGGGCCGGCAGTCCACGCTCTGCACCACCCGGCTGTCGTCCTGGAGAGGAAGGCCCAGCAGGATGTGGCAGATCTCCTGCGCGGAGTAGTCCCTCTCACCCACCAGCTTGTTCATCAGCTTGGATACGAACGAAAGCATGGGGTTGCGGTCGGAAACGTAAGGCATTATGCCGCGGGCGATCTGCGCGTACGTGTTGGTCTGGGCCTCCGACTTGCTGCAGTACTTTGCAGCGTAGTTGATCACAGCCTGTACGCCGGTGCAGGGCGAGCAGTCAGTGTTGGCGAGCCAGCAGAGCGAGATCATCGGGTTGTACTGGTTCATGTGGGTGTCGTTTCTCTCGGCCTCGAAATGCCACCATTTCGTACCTGCTCTCCTAACAACACCCGCAGCTGGCCGCTCGGGGCGGGGAAAGAGGAACCGGCATGTTGGCTGCGGCGGGGGTTGCTCTGGCTCACCGGCCTCACCGGCTTCTGCTCGGGCTGCCGACTGTCTGGCCCGCTCCGCATCTCTCTTGGTTAGGCGGAGGCAGTATGTAGTGGAACAATGGTGCCGCTGGCATCGGTTTACAATACGGTTGAGCCACTCCCAGGTAATCTCGGTCTCGAGAGGGTCTACGGACAGGGGATTGCCCTCGTCCGCGCCCTGGTCCCGCTGTGGGTTCAGGGCTGTGATATGGTAACCCCAGACCGTCGCAAAGTTGTCTCGTGTATCTTTCGTCGACATGTCGGGATCCGGGCTCCCATTGAACCAATACAGCCCATGGGCGTGGCTGCTGCCGCGGCCTTGCCACTCGTAACGGTACCAATAATCTTCCAGGTTGAACTTCTTCTCGAGCACAATCTTCCGGAACAGCTTGTTGCGAGAGTGGAAGTGCCAGGCTGCGATATGCGGGTTCTCACGCAGCAACTGACGTGACTTAGCCATACGCGCACGCTCGTCCAGAACCTTCCATTCTTCGTACTCGGGCATGTGCCGGTATAGGCTCTGCCAATGAAGGTCGGCTGGGCTCTGGGTGATGAAGGCAGCTGGGACGCCAAGGCAGTGGGCAAACGCCTCACACTCACGCCGCCGGCGATACCAAAAGGACGGGTGCCCTTAATCACACCCGCAAAACGCGAGATACGATTTAAGATCGCTTGAGCTTCTGGCTGTTCGGGTCGGCCAAGCTCGCTGGAGGTCCTCCTTGGTAAGCGGCGTGCGATGGTGCTTACTGACATAGAACTTGCTGTTGCTGCGTGCTTGCTGACGCATTAGCGTGTTCAAGGCAATAAAGCGAAAGCTGTGGTGCCTAGCGAACCGGCCATCCTCCCACTTTATGGCATGCTCAATATAATCCTGGTAGGATATATTGCGTTGCCTGGGCTCAACAAAATCCGCAACGCCCTGGGGAAATAAGGTGGGGCAGGCCAAAGAAAGCAGTGCGTACTTCTGGTTAAATTCATCCAAAGGCGTACGACGGATAGATGGCATGGGTAGCTGGTGTGCCGAGTGCGGGTCGGCGTGTCGTAGGGGGACCCGTTCGGTATCCTCAGCGACGGTGTTGTCGACACGGCCCTGGAGTTGATTAAGCTCAGTCTCCTGGATGAGCAGGTTGGGCACTGCGGCTTCGTCGATAACCTCAGAATCTTCCAGCTCTGGCTCCTCGACCGGGTCAACATCAGGGCCAAAATCGGCAGGCAAACCCGAGGTCTCGTCAACTTCATGGATGCTTAGCTGGTCGAAGACGTTGCCATCTTCGGGGAGCTGGGAAAGATTGTCGTGATTCAAAGTAAAGTCTCGGTAGCCTGGGTGGTTGAGGGAAAGAAACTTAAGCCAGGCCTCTACTGCGGCGCGGCGGACGCGGAATCGTCGGCGGAACTGCCGATCCATCCGGGCCACGTCTCGGAACCACGAGGCCGAAGGATAACGACATCGAGGTCTTTGGGTAGCAAAGGGAGCTCACTATATACCTTGCCAACGTCACGCAAGAAGTGTACAACATGCCCACGATACTTATACTGCTGCCCACGAACCTATGTTTTGTCAGTTACCAAACCTTTGCTTCCATCCTCGTTACGTACTGTAAATACATTGACGCTGACGTGCACCGCGCAATAAACATCTCCTCCAACGGCTCAAGCCTGGGCAGATCATTAGGTACAGGGCCAAAATCCAGCTTGTTCGCAGCCGAAAAGAAAAAAGGCTCGTCCTGACGCTTCTTATCATCCTTATCGTGGCAACGCTTGCAGATCCTATCCCCTTTGAGCTCCATGTCGAACCACCGCTCTTTGCACCGTGGGCAGTATTGCATCTGCTCGGCAGCAAGTGCCCTGTCGAATTCTGCCTTGATGGCGAGGTCTTCCGCGGTTAGAGGCGACTCCTAATCGGCCCCTGTAAACTGAGGGGGAGGCTCGTCGAATTCGCGGGGAGCTGGTTGGGGGGAGGAGCGTCTGCGTGGTCGGCCGCGAGGAATTCGGTCAAGGCGCGGTCGTCCTCGGCGACGGCCACGAGCAGGTGTGGACGGTGAGGGTGGTGGCCGTCGCTGTGGAACTAGAGATCCCACGCGAGGCACTTCATCGTCAGCTTCCATCTCTTCCTCAGGCTCTCTCGGCTGAGCAGAGGGTGGGAGGTCGGTGGCGGGGTCCTGGATCTCTTGTTGCTGGCGAAGCAAGCCACTCATCGTCGGGGTCTGGGAAGGTTCTTCACCATGGCGACGCTCGAGGCGATGCCGTCGCTGGATGTACGAGATCTCGCTGCGAGCAGCAGCCATTTCGGGAGTATCCGTACTGACACGGCCGCCTTCGCGGTATCGCTGGGCAAGGACCGTATGGGTGAGATTCTGGCGAGGCGCAACCGCTGGATCTTGTCCGCCGGCTATCGCAGCTGCTCTGGAAATGCGTGCAGCCGACGCGGTTACCTAGGAATAAGGTTAGTAAAGCAACGGAGGAAGATAGAACTGATAGACTCGCCTGTTGCCTCGTGCGATTACGGCAATCCGAGCAATTGACGACGATCCTC